>CM059266.1:26891718-26896718 GCA_030347295.1 Setipinna tenuifilis | reverse complement strand
TTCTGAGGCTTCTGTGTGGGATAACTCTGAAGAAAAAACGTGAGGGCCATCATGAATATATCATAAACATTCAAAATATATTTGACAAGCGTTAACTTTCAAGACGTACTCAAACTGCCTCTAGTTCCTATCAATTAGTTTCTGTGGGATTGTGTGTGCTGGAATTCTTGAGTATGCGTGTGTTTGTGTAGTGTGTGTGTGGGTATGTGTGTGTGCGCGAGTGTGTGTCTCTGTATGTGTGGGTGTGTGTGAGTGTGTACTTCTGTGTGTGTGTGTGTGTGTGTGTGTGTGTGTGTGTGTGTGTGTGTGTGTGTGTGTGTGTGTGCGTGAAGCTGTTCTTGAGACGTCAGAGTGTTCCCATGGGTTCTTAGCCTGTTTGAAGTCGTGACTCATTCATGCTTCTCAACGCTGGTCTCGAGTGTGGAGCAGGCAGGCAGGCAGGAAGGGAGGCAGGCAGCTACAGATGGAGCATTCTCACTCTCTCTCTCACTCT
Source organism: Setipinna tenuifilis (assembly GCA_030347295.1). Lineage (NCBI taxonomy): Eukaryota > Metazoa > Chordata > Actinopteri > Clupeiformes > Engraulidae > Setipinna > Setipinna tenuifilis. Next base: position 26,896,225 of record CM059266.1, on the reverse strand, counting down.
CTCTCACTCTCACTCTCTCTCTCTCTCTGCATTCTGCTTTATTAAAGCACTGCACTACTCTAGCATTTCTGCCTGCATGCACAAACACACACACACACACACACACACACACACACACACACAGATACACGCACACACACCATGCATGCTGCATGCATTCTTCTTTTATCAAAGTAATACAGAACACAGCCATGCATTCACTGATTAAACACACAGACAGAAACACAGACACACACACACACACACACAACCACACACACACTAACAAAAACACACTAACAAACATACACAAACATGTCAATAAGCAACTTCCACTGTGCTGTCTTGTGCTGAGCTGTCAGTTGCTTTTCAATCACTCCATCCCACTCCACTTCTTGTTTTGGCTCCAGCACCCCACACACATTTGTTACCATTCTGCCATACGCCACAATATGGAGGTCACAGACAACAACAGCATTACGCCATAGAGGGCAGGAACAAAAAAAAGGAGACCATCTTGAGCCCGACCTTGTTCCATCAATCACCTTCCCTCCAACCTCCAACCCGCCTTCTCTCCATTCCCGGTTCCCTCCATCCCCTCTTTTCCCTGGCCATGGTCACAACCCCTTTCCCTTCCCTTGGCCTGGACCAGGGGCGATTTTAACATCTGGTCTTTAGGGGTGCCCGCCCCCAGTGCTTATCACACAAGACTATTATTATATATAATATATTATTCATTTTGCACTGAGCTAGGGGGTGCCGAGCAGTTTCACGGGGGTGCCTTGGCACCCCTAAAAATGGTCTAGATTCGCCCCTGGCCTGGACAATCAAAAAGGGCTGAGAAAGGGCTGGCTGGCCGGCTGCCTGACCGCTGGCTCACCGTTCTGTCTCGCGGCTGAACTGGCCTCGGCCCACGTCATTGACGGCACACAGGCGGAACTGGTAGGAGCGCGCCGGGATGAGTCCGCCCACCGACACGCTGCTCGCCTCGGGGTCAATGTTGGCCAGGAGCACGGTCCATGGAGCGTCTGTTCCAGAAAAACAGACAGACAGTGAGACAGACAGTGAGACAGACAGAGAGATACACAGACAGACAGACAGAGAGGTAGGCAGACAGTGAGACAGACAGAGAGATAGACAGACACAGACAGACAGAGAGGTATACAGACAGACAGGCAGACAGACAGACAGGCAGAGAGGTAGACAGAGAGACAGGTAAATGGTGAGGAGAAGAAAGTAGACAGAGTTGGCAAGGCAGAGAAATGTACATGGACCTACATGCAGGCCTTACCAGCATGCAGGCGCTGAGCCTTGTTATAGCTCTCACCTTTACCTACCTACTTGCGTATCACCCACTTTTACCAAGTGCTAAAGCAGCACTATGCAACTTTTTGCTACTTTGCTTTGTGCCTTTTTTTCTCAACGAACCTCCCACTAGTGTCTCCGAGTAAATGGACACTCTTCCCCTGACCCTGTGCATGTGTTTTCAACTCAAATGGTCAGAGTAATCGGTGAGTACAAAAGTTGTAATGTCCACCGAGGTAAGTGAACTCAGAATTTCTTTACAATTGAACATGATCCTGCTTCTCAGTATATTTGAGATTTTCGAGACTGAGTTTGAGGGTGCTGGGATGGACACCCTGATATTGCAAGCATGGTATTGTGTCCACAGACAGTGGGGGCGGTTGAGAAAGTTTTTATTGTTATGGTCGAGAAAGTTTTTTTTTGATAATGACTCATTTAAGCATCTACCACCTTATGAGGATGATTAATTAACTCGAAAGAAGTTGCATACTGCTGCTTAAACAAATGTACTGTTCTGTAAACTACATATATTTTTTAATATAGGATTTTATCTAAAATCACATACAGCACAGCCCTGGCTAACATTTTACTGTAATCAGCACTGTTATCTAGATGATTATCTAGATTATCTATCTAGATGATTTTTGGTGCTTGTAGGGTCATTTGCTATTTGCTAGGTCTGTTAGAAAGATCAATCAAACAACTTAGAAACCATTTAGAAACATCATTTAGGAACAGCACTTAGGGACACCATTAAGGAGAACCTTTTAGAAACCCCATATTTCTGGGCTCTGGTGATTTGTTCTCCAGGGAAGAAGCACAAGGGGGGGTGTGTGTGGGGGGTGATTGACAGATGTGTTTTGTTTTCAATGCTTCTGGGTGGTACGCACTCAATTGGGGCCACTTACACACACATGCACACACACCTACACACGCACACAGACACATACACATACACACACATAAACACACATAAAGACAAACACACAGACACACAGACACACACACACACACACACACACACAGACACACACACACACATACACACACACACCCACCCCCCCCACACACACACACACTCACACACACACACACACACACACACACACACACACACACACACACACACACACACACACACTTAATCAGGCCCACCACTCACTGTTCTCTGACACCTCCAGGATGTAGCGTATGAGGGGGCTGTTGCCGTCGAAGGCCTGGGCCCAGGTCAGGTTGATGCTGCGCTTCTCCGTGGGGATGAGGGTGGCCACGGGGTTTTCTGGGGAGTGAGGGAGCTGCCTGCAAGTCCCAGCGAGTGATGGAGGAGTATAGAATAGAAAAAGAAAGCGGGAAAAAAAAAACAGATAGAGGGAGATAGAAGAGGTGTGATGAAAAGGCAGAGCGAGTGGGGGGGAGGGGGGGGTGGAGAAGTGGGAGATGAAATATGAGAAGAAGAGAGTAAGAAAAGGCCAGGGAGATAAAGAGAGAGAGAGAGACAGAGAGAGAGAGAAAGAGAGAAAAAAAGATAAAAAGGGAAAGCAAGACAGAGAGAGAGAGAGATACATAATGAAAGACAGCATGAGAGAGATAAAGAGAGAGAGGGATAAAGAGAAAGATAAAGAGAGAGTGATGAACAGAGAGAGAGAGAAAAAGAGAAAGCAAGACAGAGAAAGAGAGAGAGACATAAAGAGAGAAAGCAAGCGAGAGAGATAAAGTGAAAGAGAGATAAAGAGAGAAAGAGAGAGAGATAAAGAGAGAAAGAGAGAGAGATAAAGAGAGAGAGAGAGAAAGGGGGGACGGGCGTGGGGGAGAGAGATAGTGAGCGGCGAGTAGAAGTGAGCTGGCTTTGCTTCAGAAAGCCATCAGTAAATAGAATAAGACAAAATGATTGAGGACAAGGCCCAGCAGACAAGGACAAGGCAATTCAGTGGGAAGATATAAGGCAGAGTGTGTGTGTGAGTGAGTAAGTGGGAGTGCGTGTGTGTGTGTGTGTGCATGTGTATGTGTGAGTGTGTGTGAGAGAGACAGACAGAGAGAGAGAATATGTGAGAGAAAAAAGGAGTGAGAGTGGTAGTGTGAAAGAGAGAGAAAGAGTTTGAGAGAGAGATGATGTGTTTGATTGTGTGCCTGTGAGTGCATATATATGTGTGTGTGTGTGTGTGTGTGTGTGTATATATATATATGTAAAACGTATGTGTGTGTGTGTGTGCGTGTATATATATATATGTGTGTGTGTGTGTGTGAAACGTATGTGTGTGTGTGTGTGTGTTTGATTGTGTGTCTGTGAGTGCATATGTGTATGTGTGTGTGTGTGTGAGTGCATATGTGTGTATGCAGTATATATGTGAAACGTAGGGCCGACCTGACTCGGAGGTGGGCGTTGCGTGTGTCGTTCCCCCCCACGGACGTCACTTTGCAGGTGTAGGTGCCGATGTCCCCCGACCAGGTCTGGAAGATGTGCAGCGTGCCGTCGACGTCCAGGCGAATCCGCGGCACGGCCCCCACATCGATGGCGGAGCCCGCCTTCTCCCAGACGTGCCTGCAGGGGCCCAGCCTTTTATTAAAGCACATTTAACCCCACTGTCACGCACGCACACAATAGAGCTAATTAATTATTAAAAACTAATCAAACACGCGTGCACGCACACACACACACACACACACACACATGCACACACGCACAAGGAGGAAAAATCCAGACATGCACTGTCAAGCAAGCACACACACACACACACACACACACACACACACACACACACACACACACATACATACACATACACATACACACAAACACACCCATACCCACACACACACACACACACACACATACACGCAGAGAAAGGAGGCTCATTCACGCACCCTGCATTTAATTGCGGCTGCTTCGATTCCCCATCTAATCTCCTCAGTCTTGTGTTTAATTAAAGGCTGCATCTAAGTTATTACACTGCTTACATATTCATCTGTTTATCCCCCATGAAATCAATGGAGGGGCTGTGGCAGGTGACAGTAAATCAAAGCCCAGTCTTATGAGACGGCAGAGAGGAGAGGAAGGGGACAATCGAGGAGAGGGGGCGGGAGAGAGGGAGGGAGAGAGAGAGAGAGAATGAAAAGAGAGTGAAAGAGAAAAAAAGAGAGAGATGGGAAAGAGGAAGGGGACAATCGAAAAGAGCTGGGATAAAGAGAGAGAATGAAAAGAGAGAGTGAAAGAGAGACAGGAAAG
>CM059266.1:26871718-26874218 GCA_030347295.1 Setipinna tenuifilis | reverse complement strand
ACCACACCTGTACTGCAACACGTCCACCGTTGTCAGGGCACTCAGGAATTTTTCATAAAGACGGGCACACTGCTCAGGCGAAACAATCAAGATTGGGGATGCGCTAGTGTGCGTGTGTGTGTGTGTGTGTGGTGTCTGTGTAAGTTTGGTGTGTGTGCGTTTGTGTGTGCGTGTGGTGTCTGTGTAAGTTTGTGTGTGTGTGGTGTCTGTGTAAGTTTGCGTGTGTGTCTCTATGTGTATATGCGTGTATATTTGTGTGTGTGAAAGTAAAAGAAAAAGAGTGTTGAGTCTGGCACGCTTCGCCACTTTCCGCAGCCCTAACCTGTCAAAGCGGCTTCATTAATAATAGAGCTGTTTCAGCCCGACTTGATGTTATGATGACAACAAGAGGCAGGAGAAAAAGCCCATTAACACACCTTGCGTCTGCCAAAAAAACGGCAAAAAAAAAAACAGCCACTAAGTGGAGGGGAAAACTGCAACATGTGCAATCTCATCTCTCTTCCTATTGACAGGAATCACAATAGCTGAGATCACACATTAGGAGCTGTACATTACATTAAGGGCCCTATTTTGCCGCGGCGCATTGTGCATTCGCGACATGCGCATGCTGTCATTGCTATTCTGTGCCAGCGCAACGTTCATTTTTTCAGGCAAAAAATCACGTTGTCTAGATAGCAGATGACATTGCGCCGTGACGGGCGGCTCAGCGAAAAGAAGAGGTGTGGTCTGGCGCAAAGCGCACCAGATGCTATTATGAGGACGTAGAAACCATTTGCGCTTCTGATTAATAAAAAGGTGCTTTTTCGTCACTGGCGCATTGTTGAAAAGCTATTTTAGAGGCGCACAACGCTTTGAACCCCGATGTACCTGCGCCAGAGAGGCGAGTTGAACTGGCAGAAAAATTGCAACATGTATAGCCTGTATAGCTATGTATTTGTATGTTTTAGTAAGCAAACATGCACAAATAATGAGAATATAGCAATGTTGTGCAGTTTATAGCAATGTTTTGCAGTTTATTTACCATTTCTTTTGTCGTTTTAAATAAACAGCGCTTGCAATGTTCTGCAGTTTATTTACAATTTCTTTTGTCGTTTTAAATAAACAGCGTGGCAAGTTGTAAGAAATTATATGGACAAATCATCAAAAAGAAAACTAGTGGACTAATGGTTTGATGGACCTATACCTTCCGTTTATTTTTGATGTTTCCTTTGAGTTTAAGGCTTTGTTTCCCGTCTTCTAACGTTGTTGTACCGCTTTCGGTGCACAGCGCGTTGAACCCCGATGTACCTGCTGCTGCCCCAGAGAGGCGAGCTGAACTGGCAGAAAAGTTGCAACGTGTATAGCCTGTATAGCCGTGTATTTTTATGTTTTAATAAGCAAACAGGCACAAATAATAAGAGTGTAGCAATGGTTTGCAGTTTATAGCAATGTTCTGCAGTTTCTTTTGTCTTTTAAATAAACAGCGATTGCAATGCTCTGCAGTTATTTAATAAACAGCGTGGCAAGTTGTAAGAAATGAAATGGACTAATCATCAAAAAGAAAACTAGTGGACTAATGGTTTGATGGACCTCCACCTTTTATTTTTGATGTTTCCTTTGAGTTTAAAGCTTTTGTTTCACGTCTTCTAACGTTGTTGTACCGCTTTGGGCACTGTTCGAAAGTTCACTTCTTGCCAAAGGAGGACACAATTATTGAAGATATGTCCCATACTTCTATGAGGTTTGGGGGGATTCTTTCCATCCCCGAATATTAACTACTCACGCGCTTTTACTTCACGCACGAGCAGATCGGTCTCCTCCACCGAAAAGCTCCTCCCGTCCGGGTAAATCCGCCATCGTAATAGCAACAGGCTATGGACAATGCGCCCGCTGGCTCTTAAAGGGAATGAGAGTATAAATTCTCATTGGTTAATTGTATGTTACGCCCAAAACACACCCATGACTAATGAAGTAACTTAAACCAACCCTTTTGAACGATGCGCCTGGCGCAATGTTGGCTTTTTCCGCCGTGAAAATACCAAATTGTGTCGGGAACGCCCCCAAAGCAACTTGCGCGACAGACTTTAGACAATGCGCTTATGATCGCGAAAATAGAGCCCCATGACATCTTAATATAGGGTGGCAGTGAAGTATTGCTTTGCTCTTTAGGTTCGGTGTGTGTGGGTGGGTGTGTGTGTGGGGATCTGCAGGTGCACGTGTGTGTGTGTGTGTGTGTAAGCGCATATGTATGTGAATGTGTGTGTGTTTGTGTGGCTGCCTGTGTGTGGATCTGCATGCACGTGTGTAAGCGCATATGTACTGTATGTGAATGTGTGTGTGTGCATGTACGTATGTGAGTGTGTGCATGTGTGTGTGTGTGTGTTTGTGCGGGTGCGTGTGGATGCATGTTTGTGTGTAGATCTGCATGCACACGTGCGTGTACGTATGTGTGTGTGTGCATGCTTGTATGTGTGTTGATGTGTATATGTGTGTGTGTGTGTACGTGTGTGTACATGCATGT
>CM059266.1:26859218-26861718 GCA_030347295.1 Setipinna tenuifilis | reverse complement strand
TCACATTGGCGCGAGTGCCACTCACAGCCGCTACCCTGGGAAGTGGCCACGAAGAGAAGAAGGAGGAGGAAGAGGAGGAGGAGGAGGAGGAAGAGGAAGAGGAGGAGGCGGCTCGCCATCCGCTGCCTCCAGGCGAGGGACCGAGGGAACGAACGAATGACCGCACGCTCGCTCGCTCGCTCGCACGCACGCCTTCACGCCCGCACGTACGCCTGCCTCCTTTCTTGCCTGCACACTTTGGCTATTTCATTGTGATATGTCACTCTTGTTGACATTCAGCAGCAGAACATTCAAGGCCGTTTCAATGGGCTCTGTCTGGGCAGGCGGCAGAAATGTCGAACAGAAGATTTTCTTCGCTCTCTTTCGTAAAGAGCATTTACAGTACTCGCCAGCGAGTGTGTGTGTGTGTGTGTGTGTGTGTGTGTGTATGCATGTCTGTGTGTGTCTGTATGCGTGTGTGTAAGTGTGAGGAGGGTAAGTGAGCGTGAGAAAGAGAGTGAATGTGTGTATGTGTCTGTAAGCGTGTGTGTAAGTGTAAGGAGGATGAATAAGAGAGAGAGAAAGGGTATGTGTATGCGTGTGTGTAAGTGTGAAGAGGATGAGTGAATGAGAAAGAGAGAGAGAGAGAGAGATAGAAAGAGAGAGAGAGCGAGTGTGTGTGTGTGTGTGTGTGTGTGTGTGTGTGTGTGTGTGTGTGTGTGTGTGTGTGTGTACTCGCGCCCTTGTAATGTGAGACTGAGGACACTTGCTCTTGACTCTCCAGCTCTCTCCAGTGCCTGGCTCCAGGTGGGTGTTAACAGACTGGCAAAGCAGCCGAGCGCCAAAAGCCGCACTCCTCTCTCTCCTCTCTCTCTCTCTCCTCCTCTTCCCTCTCTCTCCTCTCTCTCTCCTCCGCGCCAGCCTCACAGCTCCGACTGAAGGTCAGTGTGATCTGTCACTCTGTCACTGCCACCGTCACCGTGACAACTGCCAAGTCGTCCAACTCATGGCTACGTCAAACTCCCCTACCCCCTCCACCACACTCCCCCACCCCCACCCACCCCTACCTCTTGTGGGCCATCTTGTGAGCAAGAATGCCCTCCACCTCAGCATCCAAGGTGAGGGGACCCATTACAGCACGGAGCTGAACCTCCATGTCAAGGCGATAAGATGAACACCAGATATAACAGTAACACTGCCACACAGGTCTTATCAACCACTACCCCCCCCACCCCACCACCCCTGACTCCCAACCCCCATTCATTTACCATTATGGCCTGCATGGCAGCATCTGCATAGAGTGGAGTGTGTATGCACGTTAGTGTCTACAAGGAGTGCATTGATTGTGTTGCCTGTTAGTGTGCACACACACACAGGAAACACACAGTCAACACATGGGGGGCACAGTGATCCGATCGCTGTGGCAATTTATGGCCATTAAATCACCCTGCTTAGGCACTCAAGATGAGGCTCTCTGCATCAGCTGCGACCGCCGTCATTGTTGGTGGGAGCCGCCAAACATGGCAGTTCGATTACTCCGGGCCCTCTGATTAAAGCTGGTGGAACGCCATCCGTCAGAAGATGAAGTTGTTAGATGGAGGGGGAGAGTGTGGAGGGTGGGGCGAGTGTCGAGAAAAAAAAGATACTCCGAGATGGTTGGTTGGTAGTGTCGGATTATTGCTACAGTGTGTACATCTCTCTCATTTCCATCCTGTTTCATCTTGAGATGGGCCTCGAAGTCTCCACAGGCCGTGACACATGACTGGCCGAGATGAACAGGTCGCCCCGGCCGAATTGATCTGTAACCGCAGGCACTAATTGAGGTGTGCTGTGGAGCAACGTTTTGGATTTTTTGAACCGCGGCGCTGCGGGTAGCCGGTGACGTGGCTCAAACACAATTAGTGGCGGTATTGAGCTATCAAATGGAGATTTAATTAGGAGCGCAGGCGGAGTGGGGGTTGGGTGGGGTGGGGTGGGGTTGGGTTGGGGTGGTTTGCGTTGTGGGGGTGGGGGGGTTGCCACTCGATGGCCAGCAGATTGAATTAGCCCATGAGCCAACCTTCTACCTACTCAAGGCTACATGGACAAGTAAGCCGCCATAGTATCCTTTTTTGCCGATCCTTCCTTTCTGTCCTTCACCGTCCTTAACTACCTTCTTGTCCTCGTTTAGCAACCCTTACTCCTACTTTTTTACTCTTCAGGGTTCCAGCTTGTCCACCTGTTACCTCACAGTCCTTTTGCCTTTTTCCAAAGTCCTTCCCACAGCTAAACTCTTCCAAAATCTCTCTTGTACTCTCTCTCTTTCTATCTCTTCCTCTATCTCTACTCCCCTCCACCCTCTCTCTCTCTCTTTCTCTCTCTCTGTCTGTCTCTCTCTCTCTCTCTATCTCTTCCTCTATCTCTACTCCCCTCCACCATCTCTCTCTCTCTTTCTCTCTGTGTGTGTCTGTCTCTCTCTCTTTCTCTCCATCTCTTTCTCTCTCTCTCTCTCTTTTTTCTTATTTTCTCTCCCTGTCTGAGT
>CM059266.1:26851718-26854218 GCA_030347295.1 Setipinna tenuifilis | reverse complement strand
CACATATCCAATTTATATGCAAGAGTACTGGAAGCCGCAGCTGCAAAGGTGCAATGTAGGGTTGAAGTGGTGAAAGTAAAATCAAGGTTAGCTCTATTTTTGACATGATCTTATAAATATGCAGGAGCTCCTTAAAGGAAAAAAAAGAGAGAAATTACAGCCACAGCACTTTTCCTGCTTCTCACACAATGTCAGATTTATCCCTTAGGTTATGGTACGGAATTACATAAATTTAGCTGAAAAACAGAACAAATTCACCTTTGTTTCTCCTGCACACACACACACATTCAAATGCACCATTTCCTTTCTATTTTTTTCCCCAGTCACACAAAGCTTTAACAAGCAATTTCAGTCGATTCTTTTCCTTTTCCCCCAACTGTACACTCCTGCCCACATGGTGTTCAATCACGCTGATCACTCGAGTTTTTTAGTCGAACAATCAAAGTGCCCATGGCCTGGTGTCCCTGGCACCGCTGCGTTGGCTGTACCGGATGGGTGGGGGGATCTGAAGTATTAATGCTGCTTGCCACACCACGCAGAGTTATGGCCTGTGATTTGCATCATAAACGTCTGTTAGCTTTCCACTTCTGGAAATGAATGTCACAAAATGACAAGCAGACAGGAAGCTAGGCAAAACGGGGGGTGGATGTGAGTGGGAGGTGGGAGAGAGGTGGTGGAGGAGGAGAAGGGAGGTGGGTGGTGGTGGGGGGGGGGGGGGGGGGGGTTGAAGCACAGAGACATTTTCACAGTTTTTCTCTCTCTTCCATATGCAACCCACCCCGGTTTGATCCAGCTGCAGTTTATAAGCTCTCAGTAAACACACAGACGGAGTGGCTTCTCCCTCCAACGTCGTAATCCCAGGATAATCTGCATTGACAATATCCGCAGAGATAAATTGGTGGAAAAAATCGCAAATGAACATATTTACATGAAACCCATTAGGGAGCATGGAGAGAGATGGGCAGAAGAGATGGGAGTCGGGTGCGGGGTGGGGTGGGGTGGGTGGGATGGGGGAAATAGAGTGGTGAGCCCTGTTCAGGCATTTTAAATCAGCCCTAAGCGCTTTGAGTTTTATTAGAATCACTTAAACACAGCCCTATCGAGGTAAGTAATGTGCTTTACCACAGAGATAATGCACTGGATTACAACTGCATGTATTAATAAGACCTCCATCTTCTATTTTATTCATGACTTTCTTTTTTATTCCCCCGAGTGAATACAAGACATCTTTCATCTGTTTGAGAGGCATGTCTCTGGCGAGCGACTGAAGCGAGTGTTCCCAGCTCTTGCTTTCCTGTCTGTGGCAGGTAGTAAACTCGTGTTTGCATCTGTTTGCTTGTTTTGCCGAGGGATGATAGATGTCTGGTGGTATGTCAGGAGTGGCTTAATGACAAGCCGATCAAAGTCTGCCGAAGCCCTTTCTGTCTTTCTGGGGATCATTATCCAAAAGGGCAGTAGAGCATTAGGAAATGAGCCCCTACCCCTTACAGCATATGGGGGGGTGGGGGTGGCGGGGTACGGAGGGGAGGGGGTGCCAAAGTAGATTATTCATGGCTCATTTTGCTGGGGCCCTTTTGTCCTTAGAGGTAGCACACTTTCCCCCATTTTCACTCAAAAAATGAAAATAAATTAATTAATTAAAATAAAAAATGGCAGAACTTTACCCCCTATAGTCAGTGTGTAGACAAATGTCTATTTGTAGTCGATTAAAAACTGCCTCCTCTTCAATTATCGCCCCGTCCTGACAAATTGGATGGCGTTGTTATCTCAACTCATATCTCTTCATTTCACATCTAATTTCCCCATCTCCAGTTTTCATCATAACCACTCTCAATTCTGACCGAATCCTCTGATTGGATTCGCTCCACAGAATTAGAAAGCTGGGTTCTGGCGGGTGTCCTCCCTCATTCTATTTCTCCCTCCTCGTGTCTCCTCTCCTCGACACTTACACCTCGTTTTTTTTTTTTCCTCTCTCCACCACCAGCCTTCACTTTTTTTTTCCCCCCAATACACCCCAGCCCTCATTTTCCTGGCCCTTAACAAATCCGCACGGCCCGGCTTCTCCTTCTCTTGACCTCGGCTATGCTGAGGCTCGGCTATACTGAGGCTCTCTCTCCCCCCGCCCCGCCTCGCCCAGCTATTCTTACCTTGCTCCCTGCTTCTGTCCTTGTTAAGCTAACAGCCCTCCACCTGACCTCCCCACCTTGCACCACTCACTCACTCGCTCGCTCCCACACCTCCTTCCTTCCTTCCACCGCCTTTACCGCCCCCGCCTGCCCCCGCTGCCCCCGCTGCCTCCTTTTTTTGCCTTCCCGGGTTCGTGTGTGTGTGTGTCTGTGTGTGTGTGTGTGTGTAAGAGGGTTCTCCATCTCCTTTTTTCCCCTCCATCTCCAGGTGCCGGGGCACGGCATGGGGCTCCAGGCGGCTCTCCTGCTGCTGGACGACAGGGCCCCTATGGCCACGGATGAAAAAATCATGAGTGCTTTTAGGCACACACCGG
>CM059266.1:26836718-26846718 GCA_030347295.1 Setipinna tenuifilis | reverse complement strand
CTTTCTCCAACAGCTCACCCACTGCTTGCGACCGTAGGGCCACAGAAAAAAAGTGGTAATCTTCTGTAGCGATAGGAGATGCCATAATTGTAGTGTCCTGCCGGCCCGTTTCCGCATGAGGGTGACAGCCCAGCAGTGCCACGGCTGTTTGCCTTTTTATTTCAACAACAAGCCCTCAGTTCCCCCCGCTCCGGCCCCTAACACCTGCCACCTAGTCGGCGTGTAGGGAGGAAGGAGAGTGGCGTGGATAAAAGTGTTAAGGTGTGCCTGGGCTGTTTGTGCACACAGAGGCCTCTTTGAGCTGCGGCGGTGAGAAGAAGGGTGTCACTGAAGGATTACTGATGGGTACCGGCTTGCATAAAGCCCTCAAATAATCAATCTGTCTATGACTGTGTCTCTCCCTCCTCCCTCTTCCCTCACGCTCTCGCTCTCTCTCCTCACCCCATCTCTCTCTCTCTCTCGCTCGCCCCCTTGCTCGCTCTCTCTGTCTCTCTCTCTCTCTGCCGCTCTCTCAATTTCACTCTCCAAATGAATTGCAATGGGCTTCCGTCAGCCCACCAAGCAGGGCGACTCCATTGTAAATGCGAGCTGTCTCTTCCCCTGCAGCCTGAGAGCTCTCATCTATAAGGCTGTCTCTTCAGCAGAAAAGGGATGAAATGTGGATGAAGAAAAAAAAAATTAAAAATGAAAGAGAGGGAGCAAAAAAAAAAAAGAAAAAAAAATTGGCAGATTTGTCAGGAGGAAATGCGACGTGGCATCTGACAGATCTAATGCCCGGCCCTTTATCGTGGGGGTATCAGCAGTGGCGCGGCACACACTCCCCGTGCAAGATGACTCGTGGGTAAATAAATAAAAAAGTCAGGCGAATCAAAGCACATCAAAGCGTCCTCCTTCAAAAAGTACATATGAAATTAATCTGACATAATCAGCTGACGGCTAGGCTGGGGAAGAAGAGTGTCGGGAAGGGAGCGGTGGCGGCGGCTGCTGCTGCAGTTGGAGAGCTCTGACCTACATCACATCACAGCGCCCTGGCGATGGCAAAGCAGCATGGTCCCGGCCGTGCCGAAATTGAGAGTCAGATCAGTCAGGACTGGGGGCCACGTCGAGGTAAGCTCAATCTTCCACACCAGTGCCTCAAAAAAACAAAATCATGTCGAGCTCTGTGACCACCAACTTAATTCTTAGCCTTGTGCACCCCCCCTGCTGTCTGGCTTGGCTGGTCCTCCCACTGATGCGAGTCAAAGTCCTTCCCCTCAGCTGAATCAGCTAGCATTCCTCACCAAGTGGGTTACCACTCTGCAAGACCACCAAGGCCTTGGAGATGGTGCACTGATCCACCCACACAGGCTAATAATAACTAACGCCAACTTTAAGATCACTCTAACTTGTGAACCTCAATGCAGCAAGTTCAGACCAGGACATAGATCATTAGTGTCTTTGGAGACACCAATAATACAGTAAGGCTACTTGATCCTCAGATCTGGGTCATCCTATATAGTTCTTCCTACAAATTAGCACCACAACAGCACAAAGATCTCACAGAGTCAGCCCCTGCAACAGCAAGATAAAGAAAACCCTATATTCCCTGACTTTAGCTGAAGATTTTGGCTGAAAATATATTTCTGTTCAAAGGCAATCGCATATTATGTGTCAGACCATCAAGTTTTAGACTTTTGTTTTCAACACAAACACTTTCACAGAAACATACTTTCACAGCTCCCTGACAAGACTTGGGTGCATAAGTGTATTTATTTGCAGGCAAGCACAAAGTAGTCTATCTCCAAGCCTGACACATGATAATAGGTGTATCAGGGAAACACGCTGGGGCAAGGTGTGGAGGTTGGTGTGGGGTGTGGGGACTTTGGAAACTCTGAAAACTTCACCTTTAGTAATCTGGTAATGATTACTCACTAAGCAGATATTAGACTACAGGGCGTCTTCATCTCATCCACTACTGCATCACCATGGAATAAAGGCTTTCTCCAGAGAATAGCTGGAGCTGGAGAGTGGATTGCTGGATCCTGTCCTGCGTACAAGCGATACATCACTTTTGTGAGCAGGATCCGGTGGGCCAGCTAAACAAATTGGTTTTAATTGCCCTGTCCAGTGTGGAATGTTATTTTTAAATGTATGAATGCATCACAATGAACTCAATCAGATGTTTCAATGGAACGGGCAGCACGTCTTGTGATTTAATCTGGGTTCATTAAAGTGCTGGACACAGATCTTTACTACTAGTCATGACCACACACAGCTCCCTCTGTCCAGTAGCACACACACGGTGCTTTGAGGGAACCTGGTGGAAAACACTTCATGGACTCAATGATCAATCCCCATATTTTTTTCCACTCCGCAAGGACGGTCGGTCAGCCTTTTTCTTGCGCCTTTCACTGTCCACTGAGCATTTTCAAGGCTTTTAATGTTGCTGCGTGCTCCCTCATCAATGGGCCGCCGCTAATGCGGGAGAAAAGGGGGCCGCCGACGGCCGGTTCGATGCCACGGCAACGTGACCCGCCCTTTGAGAGCGGCTAATGAACCCCTGGGAGAAGAGAACAAGGTGAGAAGGGAGACGGTGCGTACACTGAATAGAGTGCAGTGACAGACATAGAAGCAGCGGCGGTGGTGGTGGTTGGGGCGGGCGGGTGGGTGGGTGGTCGGGGGTGAGGGGGGTGGTTGAACGGATGGTTGGGTGGTACGGAGGATTAGCAGGGGGGGGGGGACTGGGGGACTGGGGGAGTGGGAGCCGGGTGCTATTAAAAATCCCAGAGAGTATGAACTCAATCAGCAGTGAGGCGCAGTGGCCATTGTGCCGGGGTATAATTGGAACTGTGAGATTTTATTAAGAGAGAGTAATTGCATGTGCTCCTCATCAGGCCTGCCATTGTGATATCCTTGGTCAGAATGCAGTCTCCCGAGGACGGCTGGGGCTATTTACTGTCTCCATTTCGGCTGAATGGAAAAACAGGAGAAAAGAAAAAGTTCGAGCAGTGGGAGAGCTCCATTACTTACTCTGGTTGGCAACCCTCCCAAAGCCCACCGTCCCCCCCCCACCACCATTCTCAATCCCCCACAGTCACCACCACCACCAATCGCCACTGCTACTGCACACTCTCCACACACTGTTCCAATACATGACTGTGCCAATCTGTCTTTGTCTTTCTATTTCTCCCCAAGTTCTGTCCTTTTTCAGCGGGTGATTTTTCTATCTCCGTGGACTTAGATGCCCAGAGACAGCCCCATTTGTGGTTGGCCAGCGAGGGCTGGGATTGTGTGGGCAACCGAAGCCCTGAGAGCGGGGGGGGGGGAGGGGGCACTAAGGAGGGAGGTGCAGGTGTGTGACTCTCTACCCTGCCCTGAGAGAGATGTGGAGCGATAAGGAGGTGCAAGCGTGACTCCTCTCCTCTCCTCTCCGCTCTGCTCTCCCCCTACTTGCTCTCTCTCCTCACCTGAAGAGCTTTTGCGTCTCACCAGCAGCTGTCCCTCGTCCCCCAGCACAGCGGGCTTGTGTTAATTATTCCTAAGGTTGCCCGTGACTCATTAGCCATATGGAAAAAACAGAGAGAGACAGAGAGAAAGACAGAGAGAGAGAAAGAGAGAAAGAAAGAGAGAGCTCATTTGAATATTTGTTTTGCCTCACCGTTTGATCTAATGTTTCCTTTCATTTTTTTTTCTCCATCTACAGCACAGAACAATAAGGGGTGGATAAAGGAAGAGTTTCTTTTTCTTTCTGAGTAACTCACACTCTCTCTCTCTCTCTCTTTCTCCCACTTCATTCTTTTCCTCTTGCTCTTTCTTTCTCCCACTTATTTCATTCTTTTTCCTCTTGCTCTTTCTTTCTTTGTCTAGTTCTTTGCTGGCTCAAAGCCAGCCCTCAGGGGGGTGGGTGGGTGGGGGGGGGGGGGGGGGGAGGATCTCATAGCTGTGTTCTCCACTGCGGTTACCTCCACTTTCCAGCACCACTCATCTGATAAATGTACAGCGGATATCATGCGCCGCTCGCGCTAATCCTGCGTGTAATCCACACATGGATGCTTGTCGACTTCTTTCCACCGATGCTCTGTAGCCCTGTGTGTGCCTCTCCCCTTTCCTCCCCCTTTTTTCAGCTTATTTTTCTTCATGCTTTGTTTGCTTTCAGCATCCTGTTTAGATTTATCTATCCACACTAAAGCCAAAAAAAGGGAGGAGGAGGTGGAGGGTGGGTGCTTAAAATCAACCTTTCACCTTTCCCTCCTATTCTGGCGAGCAGACGAGCGACTTAGGGACTTAAAGCCCTGTCAGACTTAACAGGGTCTGCCACAAAATCTATCTATTGGATCCAGAAGGGCTGAGATGGGGTGGAGGTGGTGGGGTTGGGATGGGATGGGATGGGATGGGTGAAGGGGTGCACCCAGGGTAGCTCAAGCCAGTGCCCATCAATTCCATAAGGATTACACCCCCCCTTCCTTCCACACACACACACACACACGCACACACACATATACACACACACAACAAAGGGTTGCCACGAAACACCATATGCACCCTGTCTAATACAATCTGATTTGATTACAACGAGATAAAAACGGAGGCAAATCAACAACAGCAGGTTGTGGAGGCTGAGCCGTTGCCCCTGACAGCCTCCACGAGCGGCCTGGGCACCTGCGGTTGAAACAGGCACTAGTGGCTACCCCCCTCACCCCCCCACAACCCTCCCACCCCCCCAAGAGAGAGCCAAGGGCCCCCCCTGGTACGCCCCACCCGGTAGTCAGTCTACCGCAGACTACGCTTCATCTGGCCTGCTCCCTCAATATAAAGTGATTGCTGTCACGCATAATATCTCTTTTGATCGCAGACGTTTACTCCTGACTCCCCCTGGTGTTGCTTCCATTTCCCTCTGTACCTGCCTAGCCTCTCTGCCTTACGCCACCTGACACACACACACACACACACCCACACACACACACATACGCACATACATAAGCACGCGCACACACACACACACATGCACACAAGTGGCTTGCCTTCCGACATCATCAGCATCTCCGACGGCAACTTCTAACAGAGCAAGTCATGCGCGAGGTGCAGGGTGCAGGCTCTGCCATACATGCTTCATTGGCTCTGCAGTAACTTTTGCAACAAAGACGACAAGCGCTGCACAAGGACACAGTGGCTGATGAACAAGGGGCGATGGGTGAATCACACCGCCGCTCCGCAGCCAATTATAAAAGGGGAGAGTGTGAGATGGGAAAATAACAGCCAGACGACAGCGCTGTCTGTCGTTAAACATGGTGGAACGAAAGCCCGGCTTGGCTTCACGTTTTCCATAGCTATCTACCTCAGTCCGTGTGTGTGTGTGTGTGTGTGTGTGTGTGTGTGTGTGTGTGTGTGTGTGTGTGTCTGTGGGTGTGTGTGTGTGTGTGGGTGTGTGTGTGTGTGTCTGTGTGTGTGTGGGTGTTTGGGTGTGTGCGCACACCGGTAGGAACAAGACAATCAGTTATTGCAAAAAGCAGCTGTGTGTGTATGTGTGTCCACTGACGTTTTGTGTGAAATTTGATTCAACGGTCCATGCCGCATTCATTACCTATTTCTCCAGAAATATGCAGCATCTCCTGGGATTATGGGCGACCTTCGTTAAAAGCCTCCGTTTAAAAAGCACTAACCAAATTGTTGAGACAATCAATACGCACTCCAAAAACAATACTGACTTCCTCCATTTTCTTTTCCTGTAGGCATGAAAAAATAAAAAATGCAAAAACCAAACATTGGACTCTAGGGAGCTAAGTGGTCTACAGCAGACTGAAAAAAAAACAACCTTACCTCCCACTTGCCATAATTATGCTGTGCTCAGTGTTTTTTTTTCCTTAGTACTTTTGATGTTTTGTATATTTGGCCCTCTGAGTGCCAGAACAAGCCTGACCCAACCCGCCCCTGAGAGGCAGCAGACTTATTCACAGCTCAGTCGGTCGCTGGCCCATCTGGCCGCCTTCACAGCTCTGAACGCCACCGTCGTGACTCCATAGCTCACACGGGCACCTCTAAGACACCTCCTGTACTCTTCTTTCTCACACTCCCTACCACGCACACACACATGGGTACATCCGATGAATTCTAGCTTCAGCTAGCGACTTTTACCAGTTCATACATAATGAACAGATTTTAAACTGGAGCCAGGGGCGGACAAAGATGGAGATGGAGATGGAGAGACAGAGGACTCATGATTTCTTCTCCCCCTCTCTCTATTTAAGGCATTTCAATTTGCCAGAGTCACAGCTGAGGTTATCTCAGCGTGCCGTTTGTGTGTGAAACTGGTGCAAAGGGTGTGTGTGTGTGTGGCGATGCAGCTGTGCAGTCAATAACACCCCGACACTCACACACTCACACACACACACACACACACATACACACCCCGACACTCACAGATACCACTGTGCAAACAGCGATCATTATGGAGAGCACATTCGCTGACGCATCATGGTGGCAAAGCACCAAAACCAAGCCATTCCAGTGGCATGGATGTGCGGGGGCTGGCGTTGTCATGGGCACAGCAATGATGCCACTGTCACCTAGGACAATGTCGCTCAGTAATAAGAATGAGATCTCAGGCTTCAGGGAATGACATACTGTATCACTTTGACTCCCACTACAGCGTGAACCTGCTCTAACCAGGCTGTCACTGAGGGTAGCACTTAAAATTCAGCTTATTTAACAAAATGCACCAGAAATTGGTAATTAATGATGAGACTGGGAACCTCTCATCTAAGTGCAGATTATTATTATGTCACTGACTCTACAGTAGAATCAAATCTTGCCCCTAATTCCAATCTCATCTTGTAGTGACATGTACTCAGTTAGGTGGAAATTGTTGTTCGTTACAGTTAATTAAGCATCAGTACATAATATAAACAGACACTTACTACATAGTGGAAACTGATATTAAAACCCCATTAATGTGTCGCTCTGTACCTTCTGCATCTGAAAAGTGTTCTTTGTTTATCCAAACACAGAGTATTTTTTTCATATGTGTATGTCAGTGTGCTGGTGGTGCTCTATGTCAACGTGTATTCTACATACATTTAGGTCACCTAAGATGTCTTTGTAAGAGGGTGTTGGAACATTCGCTTAACGCCGCAAAGTCTCTATTCCGGCAGCTAAGGGAGTTGTTTAGACGTAGACCTTCACCTTTCGGTAAGAGGGTTAAAGTAAAGAGGAGAGAGAGATTAAGAGGATGGACTGGGCGGCGGGCGTCGGTGTGGGCCGGCGCGAGTGAAATTGTGCTATAAGTGGACTCATTTAAGGGAGCGCTTTAGGGTCGCCACACATCTCCTTCCAGTGACAGGCTGGAGTGGAGTGCCTTAAACGGCTGACATTTCCAGGGGAACATCTTTAAGATGCCAAGTGGCAGCTGGTGATGTTCAAAAAAAAAAAAAGGAAGGGTGGGGGGGCGGGGGGGTGTGAGGGTTGGGGACGGGTAATTCGCACTTCATACACAAGAGTACAAGGCTATTGATTGGATGCGCAGGTAAAAGTGTGATGGCTGCTGACCCTTGGAATTGAGGTGAAGTGCGATGCTAATAGATCTCCTGTTGATAGCACTGAGCCGGCAAAAGAGTCCACAAGTAGGACAACATCAACAAAGCTGCAGGAAAGGAAGACGGCAGTGTGAAGTAAACGCGTGGGTGTGTGTTTACGTGTTTATTTATTTATTTATTTATTTTTCTGAGAAGCTGCTGGAAATATGACAGTATTCAAGGGAAAAAAATGTGATGGCCCATGCTTGACACTCGGAAGTCAATGACGGCACTGAAAATCTATTAAAGCCCTTTCGTAACAACAAAAAGGTTGGCACTAGCCCATCCATCAGAATCCACAGGGACCAATCAACTGGAGTCGAAGAGGCAAAATTGAGCCTGCCACTGGTGAAATATTGTCAGGAAATCAGAAGAGGGATGCATAAACAAGCATGACAGTTAGGGTTTTGAGTTTGAGGGCCGTGATTGACAGCGCACTGTTGTTTGGATTAGAGACATCCATTCCATCCTGAACTCAATTATATTTCACAAAGGATGACATCCCCAGTTAATTGCAGCCTTTCCACATGAGGGAATTATTTGCACTTCTCAATTCCCCGGCCCTGTGTACTCTCCGTTCTGGGTGTTCAAACTTCATCCTCATACTGGGAGAAATGTTACAAAAAGACTTCAAAAATATTTGCAATGATCGGCGCACTCAGTTTGGCTTAAATAGGGGGAGACATTTACAGACACCATGTTTTATTTATGACCGGCTCTGCAGCCGGACAAGCTAGGATTATGTCTGCACTTTTGCGCCCCTGGAGAGAGAAAGAAAGGAACAGAGAGGGAGAGAGGGAGAGAGGAATAGAGAGAGAGGGGGGGGGAGAAAAAACAACTTCTGGTGATAGTGCGGTCAAGATAAACCCCACTGGATGGCAGGGAAAAGGGGAAGGTTGCGGAGTGCCATCTTAGCCTAGAGATGATGTGAAGGGAGACACTCAATAGACTTGACATTGACAGTGGGGGAGGGAGAGAAGGAGACCCAGAGGGGGGGCTCATAGCAGGCTTGGGTTAGGCCTGGATTAACACTGGCATAGAGATGGTGAGTTTTATTAGTGGGGTGGGTGGTGAAGGGGTGGAATAATCCTGGGGGGGTGTCTGACCAGGAGGCACCCCCCCCCACCAGCCCAGCACGTCACCAGTCACTGGCAGATTAGAGATCCTAATCGCAGGTCACTGGGAGGGAGGGAGGGAGGGTGAACCGGGGGAGGGAGGGAGTCTGGGGATGGATGGGTGGATACGGGATGAGGATGATCTGATTCCGTCTCCCTGGGCGCTAATCTCCATGGTGACCTCGCCTCTCGCCGGACCATGCTGCGATAACGTCTGATGAGCTTCGTCCTGTTGTCATATGCTGTGAGGTGCCTAAAACTAAAGGATTAGGATTAACGCGTCGGGGAGATAACAATATCGCGGTGGATTATACAATGACTTGGTAGGCAAAGGCACAAAAAATCCCCTGAAATACATCAAAACAACACCACGCACGCCGGCAATAACACCCATCAACAGCAACCCCATTCGTCTTTTCTCTTATAGTTACGCAAATCCCACATCCCAGTGGCCGGATGATGTTTTGTTACAGCTGGTGTCAATGACATCACACTATCATCAGCTCACCAGTTAAGACCATTGTGTATGTCATTTCGACAGTCAATAATACAAAAAACAACAACAACAAGATTGTTTTTGAGGTGATCTGAGGATGTAAACACGCTCCCATGCACATCCGTCTGGGTAAATAAGGTGCTGGGGGCTCAGTATCCCTCTCAGCAGCCCTTTGCCTGAGGGCTAAACAGGATAGGACGGGTGTCGGGAAGGATCTGGGAATTGTGCGAAGATATATTGGGGCCAAGGCTCTCTCTCTGTTCGCACTGTAAATGTACTCAACAATTTTCATCATCTCTCTTCCCCCTAGATGCCCCCCCCCCCCCCCCCCCCCCCTCTTCACTGCTCTCACGGCCAGGCAGTCAGCATTGTCATTTCGAACACTCTTGTTCCAGCACGGATCTAAAAAATCCTTTAAAAATCAGGAGAGAGAGAGAGGAGGACGAGGAGGAGGAGGATAAGCGTTTCGCAAACGCTTATGTGCAGGAAATCCCTCAGGCAGAAGATTGACCACTGGCCTCCAAATACCCATCAAGCATGTGTGCACCCGTTCTCTCTCAGTAATGTCTAAACCCTAAATGCTTCCATCATCACTTTCTCTCTGCTATAACACTGTGATAATGCTGATTTGGTCAACACTCTATCGAGAAAAAATGGAAGACAATTCATAATGAATAGCCCAACAGCCCAATTCTTTCGGCGTACGCTCATTTAGTGTGATCAACTGTCTTAATGTGTGTGGGACTAGCTCCTAATGTCTCCAGGGCTAGCTGTAAAAAGCATTAGCATTGTCTGCTGTGGAAATGGATGGCCCGTAGTGTACCTTAAATCTTTCATTACCA
>CM059266.1:26739218-26831718 GCA_030347295.1 Setipinna tenuifilis | reverse complement strand
ACACACACACACGCACACACACACACACACAAACATCTCGAAACATCTCTCTGTGTTCCTCAATGTCACGCTCAGCATCACCCGAAAGCCTCCATGCAGGGGAGAAGATCTTTAATCATGTCGCTCCAAGTCCAGGCAAATTACTGGCTTGTGATCACAATCGATAAGCCGATAGCTGTTGCCGAGCGGGTGGAGAGAGAGACATTGTGAGTTAAATGAAAGCGCTGCTGCTGCTGCCGCTGCCACCGCTGCCACCACCACCAGGGTTTCTTTCTTTTCTTTTTTCTTTCTTTTTTTTTTTTTTTTTTGTTCGGGCCAACAGCTCTTGTAATTTATAGGAGGGAGCTGAATGGAGAGAGTTGTGTCCCCGTCGCCTAGGAGCGCCGACAGCAGAATTACCAGAGCCTGCTCTGGGGGGAGGACAGACAGACAGACCAGACAGACTAGACCTGCATGGAGGTGCATAAAATGAGGATGAGAATGAGGGGCCGATGTATTTTGGCTATTTGCATATTATTTTCCACGGCTTGAGGGCTTTTTTGTGAGGGATTGCTCCTGATGCAATACTGAGTGGAGGGCTTTTTTTTATTTTGTTTCTTGTTTTTTGCCAAGGACTAGTCCTTATTTGAACACGAAAACACCCGAAATAAACCCACCGATGGCTCATTTACATACATCTCATATGGATTCGTTTGATAGATGCTTTGATCAGGAGAATCCTGCAGTGCGCATTACATTTCATCAGTGTTTGTGCCCTCTGGAAGTCAAGCCCACCATTTTGGTAAGGTCCACCCCCTTCACTGTACCGTTCACTCTTCTAGCTAAACCAAAAGCAACACAACAAAAACACAACACAATGTAGTATAGTATAGAGGTCTGCCAAAAAAGAAAGCCAGACTTGTCAAAAACAAACATCACTGTCAAATTTCTGTCATGGCCAGAACCAAGGATCTTGAAATAAACAAGTCTACTGAACCCAAACTCTTACTGAAAGCAGGCAGACCTGAGACAAGAGAAGTGAGAGACAACAGCAGATCTGATGCCAATGTGACAGCAGCAGAGTTATGGGCTCATCTGTGTTGGCCATGTTACACAAATCCTCCTCTCCACCCAGGTCTCTCCGTGTATTCTGGGTATCCTTGTCAGCACCATCAAGTTCAGCTAAATCAACCTTAAACACTGTCTACATTATTCATACTTCACCCTTGATCCTCTTCCCCCAAGACAGCCCTCTGCGAGGCAGACTGGTGTTTGGCCGGAGACAGCTCACCTTTGCCTACACTACGTACCCCCCTGGGGAGGGAAAAATTAAGAAAAAGCGGAGGATGAAACGGAAGAAGAGACAGAAGAGGAGGAAGGAAGGAGTCCCTCAGAGCAACCTCCCCCCCAGCCCCCGCCCCCCCCCACACACACACACATACACTAGAGCCGGGGACATTTCAATTCCCCCCAGGAGATTCAAATGTGTTTCCCCAAGCGGACACGATAACCACTTTCCAATTTCCAGCCTCATCTTCAGCCGCCAATTTTCGGTCCCGTCGAAGCCACTGCCACCGACGACGCTACCGCTACCGCCCACGCTCACGCTACCGCCCGTCCCAACGCCCAATCGCCCGCCCGCCGTGCCTGCGAGTGTAATATGAATCCGTGCATATATACAGGGCATTACGGGCACACACACACACACACACACACACACACACACGCTCTCCCTTCCTCGTTCCCTTTCCGCTCCCAATCACTCCCGGAGAGACGTCGGGTGGGGGTTGGGGCATGGACGTGGGTGGGGGGGATCACTCACAGCCGCCTGTTATTTCACACTAGTCATTATACCATAAGAATTAAGTGACCCTTAAACTAGGAGGGCGGTAAAGGGGGGGAGGTTGGGGGGGGGTGAGTGGTGGAAGGAAAGAGGGGAGGGGAGATAAGAGGCAAAAAATCTTTGCATCTGTAGCCTGGGGCGGCCTGTGGGTGGGGACTTTTTTCCTTTTTTTTTAATGGTGGCAATGTCAAGGGGGGGTGGGGGGGGGGAGGGGGGCGAGTTGGGGGTAGAGGCCAGGCCAAAGTCGGCGGTCTTTGTGTTCAGCCGGTGGGCCGCAAGCGGAATAAAATGTGGCCGCTGATTGGAGCTGAATGGAGTTTGATGACTCTTGACATTTCAATGAAATCACTCAATCACAGAGTCACAATCCCAACCTCTACCACAACCCCCCCCCCCATTTCACACACACTCACACACACACACACACACACACACACACACACACACATACTCACACACAAACACACACACACTCTCTTACACACACACAAACACACACACACACACACACACAAAGATGCACTCACACACAAACATGCACTCACACACACACAGGAGGCGACCTGCTTACATACAAATGCCCCCATCCATCCACATATTCAAGCTCAGAGTCACAGGGAGAAACAGTGAGGGGGGGGGGGGGGGGGAGAGAGAGAGAAACAAGGAGAAAGACAAGATGAGTATACACGAACACACCAGACACACAGACACAGACACACACATACACACACAGCACAGCACAGCACAGCACACAGAACTAAAAAGTGCGCAGGAGATGAAAAATTATAGAGAAATGTTCTCTCCCACTCCAAAGCGTTAATGAAACCACACTGATGGCAGCGCGGGATCCCAATCCGTTTCCCATTCAGCAGCTGTCAGGGCACCCTCCTCTACACCATCTTCCACAGACTCATAACCATCACTCGCTACATGCAGGCACACACACATACACACACACGCACACACACACACACAAACTATGACACACACACACACAGTCACACACAAACACTATCACACACACACATGCAGACGCACACACACACACAAACACTATCACACACATACATGCAGGCACACACACAAACACTATCACACACATACACACAGTCACACAAAAACACTACCACACACACATGCAGGCACACACACACAAACAGTATCACACACATACACACAGGCACACACACACACACACACACGAACACACACACACACAGACACACAGACACACACACACATGCACAATGAAGCTGGAGAACAACGCGTCCCTGACACTTCAAACAAAGCTTGTGCTCCATCTCCGAAAGAACATCATCATGTGCCGTGCGCATGCAACATCTCTGTTCTCAGCGCGTTCAACATGGAAACGCATCATCCAACCACAGGGCAAAGGGAGCCTTCTGCACGAGAGGGAGAAAGAAAAAGAAAAAGAAAAACGTCATTTCATCTTGCGTAGGTTTTTGTGTTGCGCTGTTCTCCTTGAGAGTTTCGAAGGCAGATGTACAAATCAGAAACGCAACCCTCACCAGTGTCACGCAGGGAAGGAGGGAGGTGGTGAAAGCAGTGGGGAGGGGGGGGGGGGGGGGATTGGTGGTGCCCCCACCCACCCGCATCCAATTTACTCCTAAAACAATCCCCTCAACACACATACACACATCAACACCACCCGCCATCATACACAGATACACATCAAGTTTTTAGCCAGAGCCATAAACCCCTTAGCTACAGTGGAGTGCAACTAAGTAGCAGAAACTGGAAAAGTGGATCAGGCAACGGCAGAGAAATACCAATCAAGCGGCAGAGCAGAACAGCTTGACAAATAGCATCTTGGATTACCAAGCCGCAACCGATCAAATAAACATCTACAATTAATCAATTAAAACTGCCGCCCACTGAGAGAAGCAGATGAGCTCATTTGCATTTTGGGGAGTTTTTTTTTTTGCCTTCCTTCCCCGCAATTTTTCTCTTCTCTCTCCATTCTCGACAGAATGTACACACCCTCCTCACTTCCTTCCATGGGGGGAGAGTCATTACCATAGTACAGCAAACGCTCTCTGACAAAGCCTGTATGTGTGTGTTTGTGTGTGTTTGTGTGTGTGTGTGTGTGTGTGTGTGTGTGTTAGTGTGAGTGAATATATGTGGTCATTTGTGTATGTGTGTGCAAATGTGTGCGTGTGTATATGTGTGTGTTTGTGTGCCAGTGTGGGTATGTGTGTAAGTGTGAGTGTGTATATACGCTCGTCGTGTGTGTGTGTGCGTGTGTGTGTGTGTCTGTGTGTGTGCACTGTTGTGTATGTGTGTGGTTTGTGTACTGTTCACATTTGTGTGCGGGGCAGAGACTACTCACTCAGCACACTCAGAAAAAACTCTAATGCACTTCCACTCTAACAAAAATACTATAAAAAAACGATAATGGATCTCCACCAATCAGTGCAACGAATCTTCCTGCCTGCGTGTGTCTTTAGTTCTTTAGTTTTGACCAGCATGGTCTTTGGAGTAAGAATGCAGGAGATATAGAGGACATATAGATCAGCTGTCTCCAATTGACAGCCATCAGCATGATCGTTGCTGTATATCGGCCATATCCCTCGCACTACAGGGGGGGAAATGGTCTTGAGTCCCCATAAGGCACACAAACACACACACACACACACACACACACACACACACACACACGGTTCATCTTTCAAGTCTCAACACCTCTGCACTACTGAGAGAGGAGAATAATGGCTACATGAAGTCTGACAAGAAGTGTGACAGCGAAAACCTGCTGTATGCACAAACAAACACGCTGCATCGCCTTTAACCGTGACGAATGCCACTGTCACTGTGGAAAATGCAAAGTGGCACACCAATGCGAGTTCAAGCGCACCAATCACACTCATAAGATGAAGAGGGCTGTTTTCCCACCATTATTTCATCTGTTAGGGTGCTTTTCTTTTTCTTTTGAGGAGTGCACAGGCACAGTTGAAACGCTTGAACCAGGTAATTAGGAATGATTGACAAAGCGGGAAAGATAATGCAATCAGTCGCTTGGCAATTGTCACAGGAACCGCGGTAATGAGAGCGACAGAGAGACCGAGAGTGTTGCACCATGGACTTGATGGGCTTGCTGTCTCTTAAAAGTCAGCCTCAATAAAGGCTAAGACACCTTGTCTCCTTTGAGCCGTATTCATCTTTTTCCTTGGTGCCATATCCCTGTCACTGTAGATATTTACTAAATGTGAACGATGATGTGCGCTTTACTGCCTCCAATTGTGAGTGTGAATTAGGGGGTGAATGACTGTATGTGTGTGTGTGTGTGTGTGTGTGTGTGTGTGTGTGTGTGTGTGTGTGTGTGTGTGTGTGTGTGTGTGTGTGTCTACATGCGTGTGAATTAGGGGGTGAATGACTGTTTGCGTGTGTGTGTGTGTGTGTGTGTGTGTCTACATGTGTGTGTGTGTGTCTACATGTGTGTGTGTGTGTGTGTGTGTGTGTGTCTACATGTGTGTGTGCACATCTGGGTGGGTGATCGAGTGTGAATATATGTCCATATGTGTGCATGTCTGTGTGTGAATGAGCAGGGCTATGCAGTCATGTGTATGTGACTACGCAAGAATTTGTGTGCAAATTGTATTTGCATGTTAGGCTATGTCTTTCACTACGTCTACATATGTCAATGCGTACATGTATGTATGTATGCATGCCTGCAGGCATATGTGTGTGTGTGTGTCTGTCTGTTTGTGTGTCTGTTTGTGTGTGTGTGTGCATAAAGAGGGAAAGCACAGTTGTTCGAGAATTGTTTACGTGCTCAAATTCCTCATAAATAAATGAACAAGTAGTAAAAGAAAATTACAGGAAATTAAATTACACCAAATTTCTATTTACTATGTCTACATATGTCTGTGTGTTCGTGTATGTATGCCTGCACGCGTGCGCATGTGTATGTGTGTAGGTGTGTGTGTGTATGTGTGTGTGTGTGTGTCTATTTGAGCACGCCACAGGGCCCCCAAAGTCAATGGCTCTTTCGTCGGGGCTCAGTCCCGCTGATGTGCCTGTCACTCCCAATCTGTGCGGGGCGACGGCCCCCGTGCCTATTTTTACAAATGTATTCATATTCATTAGGCCTGAGTGTCATTCATAACAGGGCCTCGTTCAGTGGGGAGAGGCCTCGGCGACTGTGGCTGGCTGGAGACTGCTCCTCTCCTCTCTCGCTCTTCTCATCTCGCAAATTAATAACCCAGGCAATCACGGGGAAAAAAGGTGGCTGCTGTCACATCACACCGGCTTTTGATTTCCAATGCACTCTCAAGCCCCCCACCACTACCCCCGCCTCCCCCCACCCTCAACACTGCATCCGAAAAAAAAGCACCTTACAGAGAAAAAGAGAAAACGATACCCCCTAATCAAATAAATAAAATTAAAAAGGCTGGTACGAGTACGAGGGGTTATAAATCTTGACAAGATCAAGACCATTTTATAGCGTTTGAAATGTGAAATCGTTAATTTAAGTGAGAATTAATTAGACCTCTTTTATCTCTTTGACCCGCCACGTTATTCTGCCTCATAACATCTCTACGGCGGGCCCTTAATTGTGGGGAATAACGGAGGGTGTGAACGCAGCGCGCTAATGAGTGCAATTAGCCGTTGGCCGTGCATGTGAGACTTGCTCCCTTGTTCGTTTGCTCACATGGTTTCATTATATCTTGCTTCTGCTTCTCTCACTTTTCTGCTGTTTTTTTCTTATATATATTTATTTCCAAACTGGTCTTTTTGTACCGAGCTCGCTTTCTTTATCCTTTTTTTTGCTTCAATCTCTTGAGTAAATATTCAGTTCGAGACCTCTTTATTTCCTGTAGGGTTTCTCTCTGCCTTTAATTTAGCATTCCCACCTTATCCTTCTACTGCCGTGTAGATGAATCACATACGTGCAAGGAAGCCTCTTTTCTGATCTTGTGATTTAGCACATGAGGATAAATAGTGTTTTTTTTTGCAAATCATCAGTGTGAATTGTTTGCCTCCCAGAACCTCCAAAGGCTCTGAGCATATAGTCGATTTGAAGTATTTGAAAAATGGTGCAGCTTACTGTTACATGAGGTCTGAGAGAACGTCAAGGACAGCTAAGAAAAAAAGGTGTGTGTGTGTGTGTGTGTGTGTGTGTGTGGTCAACATTTTTGAGCACCTTTTAATATACTACCCTGTGTTTTTCCATAGCAATTGACATAATCTTTGTCCCAACAGTTTTCTCTCTCTTTCTCTCGCTGTCTTTCTCTCCACTTCTCTCTCTCTCTCTGGACTTTCACTCAGAACTTCATTAATAAAACAAGCTTTTAGCACTGAGAAACACACAGTCACACAGGGCTCAGAAGATGGGCATAATTAAGGCCTCTTAAACACACATTCCCCTTTGAGCTGGTGAGTGTGTGTCGAAGAGGCGATGCACATCTGTGAGTGTGTGAGTGTGTGTGTGTGTGTGTGTCTGTGAGAGTCAGAGAGAGGGAGGGGGTGAGAAAGTGAAAAGGCAAAGAGTGAGAGAGAGAAAGAGAGAGAATGACAGATGAAGAGAGAGGGTTTGTGCAGAAATGTGTGTACGCATGTTTGTGTGTGTGGACATATTTGTCTGTGTGTGTGTGTGTGTGTGTGTGTGTGTGTGTGTGTGTTGATATCGTGTGCATGCATGTGTGTGTGCGTGTGTAGGGAGGAGGATGGATGTGATAGGGTAGTGGTGGTGGTGGGGGGGGGGGGTGAATGGAGCATTTTTTTCTTAACTCTCACCAGAGAGCTCAGTGGTGGTGGTCCATTCCACACAGCCTGAAGATGAGAGGCCATAATGAGGACCTGGGATCGATGGGCAGGTTAGATGCAGTGCAGCTACTGCTGCTGCCATAGCACAGAGAAAAAGAAAAAAAGAAAGAGAGAGAGAAAGAGAGAGAGAGAGAGAGAAAGACAGAGCTCTCATGCACGCAACGCTGGGGAAACGTATCAGACCAACCCGTTCAAGCAACCAAAAGCAGAGACTCTGTTCACCCCACCCAAGACTATCTGTACTGTCTGTCAGAATGTCTTTGGGGGAAAACACACACACACACACACACACACACACACACACACACTAACTGATATGCATTTTAAAAATGCATAAATCCAATAAACACTCCTAATGTCAAAACTAGACCTTATGTATTTCTAAACACCAAGGACTCAAGAGTGTCAGGTTAAGCGCTCTGCCAATTTGTAGAGTGACATTGAAGAACCTCAGCAGAGTCTGCTCTTTGCCTTTTTATGAGTTGCAGAAGAGGCTGAGACAGAGCAGCCAGAAACAACACCACTTTAAACACAAACATCTTAGAAGCTGTCCAGACCTGTTAAAAGCTGCACTACTGTGAAATAACGGGTCTTGTCCTCAGCCCACACTACTATCCATTTTGTTTGTGTTCAGGAAGTCAGACACAAACACGTTAAGGGTTTTGTTAGGACACCCTGACAAGGTAAAGATGCTGAGATGCTGTACCTGATTTCGACATCTGATTGAATTATGACTGCAGAACGAAATGTGCTTTAACAGAGCACGTCCATCCACTACTGCCTAAACCCACAGCTCTGCTCTTAAATTCAAAGCAGCGTATAACAAAGCATGGCTTCATGTTTTGCGAGAGACGTAACCTTGGTTTAGCAGGACACAGACACGTGGCTGTTCCTGATAAACATCTTTCATGCCTACCAGGCTCAAAAGCACATGCCGTCCTAGCCACTGGCCTAAACAACCGCCTGCAATAGACTCCATAACAGAAGCACACACACACACATAGACCGAGAGAAATTGCTGGAATGGCGAGAGCGGAGTGGGCGCGCCAACGTCATTCTCTTTCTCCTTCGCCTTAGTTGGCTTTCAGCTGATCAGGTGCAGCATTCCTCCCCCTTACGGGGCTGCCTGAGTCATGTCAAGCACAGGCCCCTGGTTTGCACACGACATGGGTACTCGTTGTGCGGGGTGGGCAACCTGTGCAGTGTGCAGTGTGCTGTGCGGTGCGGTGGTGGCCTAAGCCTGGTGGGTCTCTTTGGCGATGTATTTGTCATGTTGAGGTGGTGGTGGTGGTGGTGGTCTGGTTGGGCAAAGGGAGGGTCCCAGCTCCAGTCTGTCGTACTGAACGGTGAGCAGAGGAGATGAGGCAAGGAGCACTGTGGGACATGACCCTGTCTGTGCCCCTGGACCAAGACACAGAGTGGGGGGGGAGAGGTATAAGGGAAGGAGGGTAGGAGAGGGGGAGGAGGGGGACAGCGAGAGAGAGGTAGAAGGAGACTACCAAGGCACAGAGTGGGGAGGGTGAGAGGTGGAGGGAAGAAAGGAAGGAGAGGAGGTGGGGGTGACAGAGAAAGAGGTAGAAGCCAGGAGAAAACTAAGGCACAGCGTGAGGAAAGGGGGATAGGAACAGGAAGAGAAGGAGGGAGACAGAGAGAGATAGGTAGAGATGGTGGTGAGAGAGTTGGGGAAAGAGAGTGATGAAGTGAGAGAGAGAAATAGACAGAGATAGAGAGAGAAAGACAAAGAGAGACAGACAGAGAGAGAGAGAGAGATGAAAGGCTACACTGACCTCAGCCCTCACAGCAATACCAAGTTCAGCCCTGGTAATCAAACAAACAAGCCGGCACAAGGCTGTACAGGCACAGACGAGCGGAAGGAGACACAAACGTACACACACACACACACACGTATACACATACACACACACACACCAGCTCACACACATATTAACAGAAGCACAGACTCTTACTGACACATTCCTACAATAGCCATCTAACCAGAGATGAACAATGGCACACACGCACATATACGCGCCTACTCTGACACACTTCAATAGAAACACACACACACACACACATGCTGACACATTTACACAACAACACACATTTAACCATAGCTAAACTCAATCTCTCTCTCTCTCTCTCTTTCTATCTATCTTCTATCCTTCTCTCTTCCTGTCTCTCTCTTTCCACAACAGGGACCCGCTGACAGGATTGCTCCCCCCCGCATCAAGAAGCACAGTGCTGATTGCATGTGACATGAGCATCCTCTCCCATCAGCACGGACGTCTTTGTTCTGTCTGGCTAACTTCTCCTCCTTCCTGCCTCCTTCCTTCCTTTATTTTTCTTTTCTGTTTCGTTTCTTTTGCAGAAGAATAAAGAAAGAAAAAAAATATATAGTGACCTTTTTTGTTCGCCTCGCTCATCTTTGTCACAGTGCATCAGACGGAGGGAGGGATTGTGCAGAAAAGGATCAAGTGAAAGAAAACAATAAAAGCTCCAGAGGAGATGGCCAGAGGGTAAGGAGCACGCTGCCTGGTCAGCAGAAGGAGGGCTAAGGATGCTGGGGAGGGAGAGAAAGGGGGATGGAGTGAGAGAGAGATAGAGAGAAGGAGAGAGAGAGGGAGAAGGAGAGGGAGAGAAAGAGAGAGGGAGGGAGACAGAGGAGGATATAGGGATGAAGAAAGGGGATACAGGGGAGGGAAAGATACAGAGAGAGACATAGGGACGGAGAGAGGCAGAGTAAGATAGGGTAAGAGAGGGGGATATAGGGATAGAGAAAAGGAGAATTAGAGGGAGGGAAAGAGAGAGAGAAATATAGACAGAGAGACAAAGAAAGAAATAAATGAACTATATGAGAGAGGGAGAAATGGAGAGAGAGAGAGTGAGAGAGGAGAGAAGAGGAGAGGCCGGTGATCTGCTCGTGGGGCTTTAGAACCTCTTCTCCAGAGCCGGCGTACAGACCCTGCTGCCTAATCCCACTGATTCCTGCACCATTTTACTGTCAGCTGTTTCCTCGCGAGCATTACATCCACACTGAATTTGAGATTTGGGCTCCCTGTAAACCACAGCAGTTTGCCTGTCTGACTCTTGCTGCCCAGCTCCTTCTGTCTGTCTGTCTGTCTCTCTCTCTCTCTCTCTGTCTCTCTCTCTCCCTATCTCCCTCTCTCGC
Source organism: Setipinna tenuifilis (assembly GCA_030347295.1). Classification (NCBI taxonomy): domain Eukaryota; kingdom Metazoa; phylum Chordata; class Actinopteri; order Clupeiformes; family Engraulidae; genus Setipinna; species Setipinna tenuifilis. The sequence goes on along the minus strand of CM059266.1, from coordinate 26,820,940 downwards.
ACACTCTCTCTCACTCTCTTTAAGTCTTTCTCTTTTCTCTTGCTCTCTTTCTCCCCGTCTCCTCCTTTCTTTCTTTCTTTCTTTCTTCCTTTCTTTTCCCTCTCCACCTCCATGTTTTTCTCTCAGTTTGTGTCTTCCACTTTCCTTTATTTTATTTATTCATACAGAAACACAGGAATGCAGCAGTTATGATGGCAAGGGGCTTCAACCCACCCAGCACACAGAAAGTGCACTCCTTTGAACAAGAAAGAACAAAGGGGGGAAAAAGCAGACTTGGCCTGAGAAGTTGGCCAGACCTGTTTAAAGCAGGACAAATATTGAGTCGAGCCCTCTGCTCGAGCTACTGACACTAGCTCATTTTGCATAAAGTGTCTCCATGAGGCCACTGTATGTGTATTGTCTCTCTATCCTATTTGTGTGTGTGTGTGTGTGTGTGTGTGTGTGTGCGTGCATGTCCGCATGCATTTGCGGTGTGCGTGCTCAGGCATCTGCTTAAATGCATCAAAGCAATAAAGAGTGCTTTATTGGATTCCACTTTCATGCCTGCTTTGAAATGAAAATAAATAACCAAATATATCTGCACAGGATCTCTTTTATCCCTGTCAGTATTCATTGCTTTGAAAGGTGCAAATTGCCATGCACCACAGTTTTCCCATTTTAACCTCTGAGATTCCAGGCTACCAGAGAGCAAGTCGGCATTGAATAACACTGGCGGCTGCAGGCAGGCATATAGCCAAGGACTGGAGGGGTGTAAAAAAAAAAAAAAATCTACCATATTTTGGAGTTTCCCCTCCTCACACTTATAACTGCAAGACTAATTAAACCTTGGTAATCTTTTAATCCATTGAACCTGTCGGACTCCTAAGGCTTGCGCCAGGCAGAGATCTGGGCTAAGAGCCTCTGACAAGGGGTTTGGGAGCCGGTCTTAGCTCTGGAAGCAGCGAGACACCAGCAGCCCCCAAAAACCCAATCCCAAATCCTCCACAGCAATTTGCCTAAATCCCCATCGCTACGGCAGGAAGGGGCACTTGCGAGAAAGCCCAGGGTTCGCCGTCACGTTCGCTTTGAGCTGATTGAGACTTTAGAAGTGCCCTACGTGTTTTTCATACCACCACTGCATCGCATATGTACACATACACTCACACCACACACTCACACACAAACCATATACACTCTTATACAATGTGGACACATACTGTAGGTATGCATTTACATAGCCGCACATCCTCACTGACTTTAAACTGCGAACACAAACATACATACAGCCATGGCGCTCACAGCATCCCAAAGGTCCTGCTTCAAAGCTGCAGTCAATTAAGCTGACAAGGTGCGCATAGCACTCAGAGCAGCTCCATGAGGGGGAAAAACAGCAATGCATAGAAATGAAGCTCACACAGAACACCAGAACACCAATGTCAACAAAACAAGCACACTAGGCAACCTCACACCTATATATAGCATTTGTATATCTATATATATTGTGTTTGCATACATCTCATACTTCTGAAGACAGAGACAGAGATAGCAAAACACACACACACACACACGCAGCGGCAGTGGTGACGCTGGTGACATCAAACAGAGGCCATCTCCCGCGGGAGCGCGGGGACCAGGGGGGGGGGGGGCTGCTTGTTCGGAGGCAGTGTTCGTCCTAATCAATAGCGAGCACACGGCATTGAGATGCGGCCAGAGGCACCAGGCCAGACAAGCAGGCCCGGCGCGCTGCCAAGGACAGGCGGTGGGGGGGGGGGGGGGGGTTGTGGGGGAGGGTGGTGGTGGTGGTGGTGGTTTGGGGGGACATGAGTACTGAACACACAGGCCTGCAATCAGTGTGCTTCCCCCAATGCTCCCTGCCATCGAGCGAGCATGATGCGGAGTCTTAATAAGCACACCATACTGCCTTCCAAAAGAAAAAAAAAGAACACACACACATACATTCACACACAAATTCAACTTGGGCGGGGCGGGTTGGGGGAACTGGGTACAAACACACACATAAATTAAACACAAAAAAAAGCTTTACTACAAGTGAACACATCCAAAAAAAGCCTTCATCATGTGCCATGAGCAACACAAAGCCACCTGAGCATCTATGACTCAACAATCAGAGCTCATTCTCATGGATAGTCAGTGTGATGTGTATCCCTGCTGGCTACCAGAAACATAACCGCAATCCAGGTTCCAAAAACATAGTTTAACAAAATACACACAATCACAAAAAAAAATCACTGACAAGGCTTTTGAGAGGCACTTAAAACCAGAAATTGCGCATATATTTAGCACTTGGTTTCCTACCTGAACAGTGCCAAAAATGAAAATGTTGTTTTTTAACTTGGTGACCTAGTAAAATAAACATTTAGCTAAATACTACGTGGTCAATTCCCCTGTCGTGATTGCTCATTATGTTACTGGTGGTGATGTTTCCTGCTAGCATGGCCTATCTAAACACCTATTTAAGCTAAATTCTAGTAATGAGCAGTTGTTTTATGCTTTTGTTTTAACTTACTACATGAAGGTAACAAAAACTGACATCTGAAAAAACAGTAATTTAATGTTAAAAAATATTTCCCCTCTGCTGTTCCACTGGCAGCTCTTACATGGCGCCTTGTTAGACAGCTACAATTACCATTACATATGGTAATGGTAACATTACCTTTATTGTGTGAGCCTTAGGCTAGCTTCTGGTAACCTATGGATTTCATCAGGTGAAATGCTGTGGTGTGTATTAAATCACTAGAACACAAATGCTACGGTTTTACTTATAACTGGGAACTTTACAGATTCTGCTTGATCATGGTTTAACTCCTCAAATTGTGTAAGCACTGAACAGTTCTAATACTGCCGGCTGAATACAAATGTTGCAAATGGTCATGACCAGCCTACAGAAAAGGAGCATACAAGCAAACAAGCTTACATTGGCAGGAAGTCAGCAATTAATGAGGAGCCAAACACCTACAATGTAGTAAAGCCAAAAACATTGTATTAGTAAAAAGGAGTATTATCCATTTTTATTTCTGATATACAATTGTTATTTTATTAGCAAATCTAACTTTAGATATTTATTTTTCTTGAAATAAGAGAAATTATTCATTTTGGCTCTTTAGCTCCAGTCACTCCAATTCATTGAGGACTACTTCTTGAACACCCTATAAAGGGGGGCCGCAGGCAATGTTGGTTGGAATAATAGGAAGTGAACAGACTTGAAGTTAACAGGCTCTGCTGGAGGCTAGTTCAAAACAAAGAAGAGAGACATTGCCAGGTATGGAGAGAAATTGGCATGACACAAGAAGAAAATGAGCTGTTGGCTTCCTCCAGCTGAGGATGAAATTTCTTGTGAGATATGAAGTTTTTCCTCTCATCTAATCTCACATTTTAGTCAACTTGCAAAGGTTTGTGTACCCTCATGTCCCATTTATTTGTAAGTATCTGAATGGGTGACACGTGCAATTTTACCACACTGACACGTTGTATCTGAACCTAAATCCTGCTTCACATAAAACGGACCTGTGTATAAAAAGAGCCAAAATGCACTTTGTGTAAACATGTGAATGTACATGTGTATCCTAGAGTGTGCGTGCATGGGGGGGTGTGGGGGATGGGGGGATGGGGGATAAGGGGTGATTCTTAATAGTGTGTGTGTGCACTATGCTGTATCTGTCTTGTCTCTACTGTGTTTTAACAGTTGTGTGTATCACCAATAGTTCCCGGTAAAAGGTTGTTTTGTTGCACTATGTACTATGTATATGGCTGAAACGACAATAAAATCCTACTTGACTTGACTTGAAAATGCTCTTCCACCTCCACTTTCAGTGGATTTTGTCCATGCAAGAGAACAAAGGCTATTTCGTGCACTGGTTCCAAGTCAGTCACAACCCTGTTGATTTCTTTCTTCCCTTGCATGTCTCCTCTATCACCAGCTACCAGAAGCCACAAGCAAAGAGACCAAGCAGATGTGCCCTGACAAAAAAAAAGAAATCGAATGGATCGAGACTCCGACTACTCAATCAGGGTACCGTGTTTCAATGGCTCTCTCTCTTTCCCTCTCTCTCTTTCTCTCTCTCCCTCTCTCTCTCTCTTTCTCTCTCTCCCTCTCTCTGGAGTGTTTATCTTTCCATGTCAGCGAGGTGGCTACAAAACAAATGCCAAGCACATAATCAGCCTTCCAATACGGTTCAACCCTTGCGTCCTGAATCAAAACGTCAATCAACAATACATAAAGGCTGCCGAGTGGGCACAAAGGCGAAAGCAGTGCGACTGGCCAAGCTGGCCATTTTATCACCTTGTAAAAGTCCATGCTTGCAATGTATGAAGGTCTTCATGTCAGCAGGGTAAACTGCAAAACTGGACTTCTGTTCATAAAAAAATATACAGCTTCACAGCTCAGAGGTCTCGGGTGGAAGCCGGAGTCTAGGCCAGCTCTTGGCTTCTTCTTCTTTCTTTCAAATCTTTCTATCAATATCTGACTCCATCTCTGCCTTTTTGCCATTTTATTCACAACACAAGAACACACTCAGAAACTCCCCAGGGAGAAGAGGCTGAATGAAAAGTCGAGCCGCTCAGCTTAAAATCGGCTGCCGAGAGCTTTGTTTCAGCGCTGTTTCCCTTTACTCAAGGCTTTGTGTTGTTTAAATGTTTACACGGAGCAGCCCAGGGGCTTGGAACAGAACTACATCTCGCCAAGAACCTGGCGCACTGTCACAGTTTCATCATTTCATCATCCATCCATCCACCCCCCCGCCACCCCCACCCCCCATTTTATTTTCCGATGAAACTTGCCCCATTTCGCAGACTGTTTCAAGCAATTCACTATTTTTATCCTGATGCTGCACTTATATCTGATGTCTACTACTTCAATTGATCCTGCTCCTGAGGCAGGCTATTTGATGTGTAAGTATTCATTAAAGGTTAAACAGAAATGTCTCAGTAGTGTACATTTTCTTTCTATCTATATGCGTCGAGAAGGCTGATCAATTTGCACTTTTGGATATGAGCATTTTACTATACGAGGCTGCCCCAAGATATCAAGGACTCTGTCTCCCAGAACCAAATGGCTACCAGTATGGTTTAGACTTGTCCAAATGTGTTTCCCATCTCCTTCTTTCAATCCCCCACCTGAAAGCTTTTTTCTCACTGCACACCAAATAATAAGGAACACACTCCACCATCACTACCCCCAACAACCTTTCTCATCTCTCTCCCTTTTTCCCTGCCATCCCCATTCCGACTTAGAAATATAAAATTGTACCTCCAGCATTTCCACTGGATTGGTAAGCCTATCTCTAAGCAAGTTCGCCATGTCGGAATTGCATTGTCTACCCTGCCTGATGGCACCCTCGTCGTGTAAGTAAACAACCGCAAGGGAGAGAAGACTCACTCAGCCTGACGCTCTTTGATTTAAACATGCCCTGAAATAATGGGTTTTCTCCAAAGACAAGACTTTCATTAGAGACAAGCCCTCTCTCAAGTAGTTAATCGAAGAGCATGCTCTCTTTATATTTTTTTCCCTTTCCTTTTCGTCTTCATCTCTTTAATTCCCGTTCTCTCTTTTTTTCGTCAATGTGACCTTCTATCTCCAGCTAAATAGCATATGGCACACAGCACAGGGGTAGAATTCATATCAGTGAAACACTTCCGCTAGGCACATTATCAGCCTGAGCCATTGAAATCATATTGAATTACCATACCCATTACATGGAACTGATAAAGTCAGTAGGAACTGATGTGACTATGTTTGTGACACCTCAATTACTAGCAACGACTAAAGCAATTATAAAAAGAATCTTTAGTTGATTTACAGCCTAATGACAGCATTCATAAGAATTCTTTCAGATTTCATTTCACCAAATCTGCCTCTTTTTCTTTGCGGGTATTCATAGCGGGGGCTACGCCTGTCCTCCTTGTCAGCCAAGTGGCATGCCTGCTATGGCAACACGCTGCTCATTCCACGCTTCGCAAAAAAAAATCACTTACGCACGATGACATCCAGTCAAATGTCTTTAGGGTCGCCGCTGCATGGCAGGGGTTCAGGGGGGACAGGAACAGGAGAAAGATAAGGCACGCTTGGCTCTGTACACATAATGACAGCCATACCCCCACCGGCGCATGCCAATTGCCAAGCAGAAGGGGTGTGTGTGTGTGTGCATGTGCCAAAAACTCTAACGTCCAAAGTAATCTGATTATACTTCCATTATGAACTATAAACACAGTTTTGCTGCTTGAGTGACTCAGTCAAAGCCTCACTCCACCCCAACCCCCCCCCCCCCCCCCCACCTCACCACCGCCTTACACACACACATACACACACACACACACACACACACACACACACACAACCCAAACCTCAGCCCCTCCCTGTCTGTTTCTGGCACTCTGCACAACTGTCGGGGCTTTCTCTCTCTCTCACTCTCTCTGAGTCACTTGTCACTGACACTCTGTGTCGCCCTCAAAATGGGTCACGGTTCTGACCAAAATGAGGAATGGCAACACAACATCCACAAGCAGGGTTTATTTTTTGTTCTTGTTATTTATCATCCAGAGGCATAAGGCTGTGCCGAAAACCGCACCCCACCCCCTCCCTCCCCCCAAATCCCACCCCACCCCCTCAGATGTTTGCCTTTTTTTGACTTGAATGTGTCCTCTGGTTACATGAATAAACATCTCGAGACGGCACCAGCGGCCAGGATAAGGAGCTGAGCCAGACGGGAGGCCAGCCTGAACAGACACTGCCGCGCTGGTGGGAGGGTGAGGGTAGTGGTGGTGGTGCTGGGGGTGGGGATTGGAGGTGGGTGGATGGAGGATGGAGGACGAAGACGAGGTGGGGGTGGGGGGTTGTGGGAGGGGTGGCTGTCATCCAGTTTCACCTGGGGCTACCCGCGCGCAAGAAAAAAAAATGCAGCGTGCTGGGAGAGAGCAGCTCATTCAGCCGGGAGAGAAAAATGCATGTTTTTTGTCAAAAATTCACGAGACATCTGTTCCAATTCTAAAATTCAGACCCTAAGACGTTTAATTAAATAAGTGTCATGAAAGCCAGAGATAAATATGCCATAAATACTGTGTGTGCATAATGATGGCATCTGCATCCAGAGGGCAATGACACTCCCTCCTGATAATAGTCCATCTGGGCAGTCAAACGCGCTGCTTGCTTTGGCATGGGGGGGTGGCTTGTGCACCAAGGGAGGGGTGGGATCGGGTGGGGGGGGTGGGGGGGTGCTGGCTACTGCACTGCTGCAGGAGTGCTGCATAATGCTAAGAGAAGTCTTTGCCTTTAGAATGTGTCCACACACTCTCCCAGCTGAGCAAGGCCATGGTCCCTCTCAACTATGAGCAAAGAGAAACATAGCATAGGAGTTACACTGTGTGAGACCATGAATACAGGCACATCTGGCTAATGATGCCTAACACATGTACTTTTTTAAGTGTATAGGAAATCATCTTAAACATATGTTGCAAACAGTTGGGTAGGCAGGCAGGCAGGCAGACGGTGAGACGGACAGACGGACGGACAGACAGACAGACAGACAGACAGACAGACAGACAGACAGACAGACAGACAGACAGACAGATAGATAGATAGATAGATAGATAGATAGATAGATAGATAGATAGATAGATAGATAGCTTGGTCAGACATCAAAAGCTTTAGTTTTAATCACATAAGGGTTTTTAAATTTAAATAAATTAATTTTTTTGTAGCCACAGTGGATTATCGAATATAATCAGAAGATTTAAAGATTTGGAAATGGCTGACAGCTGTCAAGCCGTGTAATAACGTACTGCTGAAAAATATTACACCAGTCTTGGCTTGGCAGGATGTCAATGCAGCTCTCCAGATTACTTCAAAACATGCCAAACAAATGCCAGCATAGTACCTAGCTTCCCACACACAAACACACACACACACACACACACACACACACACACATACACACACAAACACACACACACACACACACACACACACACACAAACTCATTCATGCACCAACTCTCCCTCTCTCAGAGATTATTAAAGAAAAAGCCACTGAACATGTTCTGCAGCAAACACACATACGTAGCTTGGAGCTTCTTTCATTCTCTGGGGAAAGCATCTTCTCCGCTGTAGGTTTTGTGTGATTTTTGTGTTCATCACTGCGTGTGTGTGTGTGTGTGTGTGTGTGTGTATTTAAGTATGCTTGGATGTCACTGCATATGGGTATCACATTTGAGCTTGTGTGTGTGTGAGTGTGTGTGTTGTTTTTAAATGAGCAGGAAGAACTCTCTCTACAGTAGAACAAGCCTTGCACTGCTGGTGAAAGGCTCCTGTGTGTGTGTGTGTGTGTGTGTGTGTGTGTGTGTGTGTGTGTGTGTGTGTGTGAGGGGAGAGAGAGAGAGAGAGAGAGAGAGAGAGAGAGAGAGAGAGAGAGAGAGTGTGTGCATGTCTGTGCGCATGTCTGTGTATGTGTGTGTGTGTGTGTGTATGTGTGTGTGAGAGAGAGTGCCTGTGTATGTGCCTGTGTGCGTGTGTAAGAGAGTGTGTATGTGTGAGACAGAGAGAGAGAGAGAGAGAGAGAGAGAGAGAGAGAGAGAGTGTGTGTGTGCATGTCTGTGCGCATGTCTGTGTATGTGTGTGTGTGTGTGTGTATGTGTGTGTGTCCCTGTGTGTGTGCATGGACTCCGTCAGGTATCCCCACGTGAATTAAAGCGCAGCACACTATTAAACACAGCAGGAGCCAAGACCGCTGGAGCTCAGTGCCTCTGGAAAAAACAAGTACAAGACACCCCGGACTCCCGAGGGGGGGCAGCGGCTAGGCACCTTCTGAGCTCCTTAATTTATGGAACCCTTGCGGCTCTCCTGCCCCCCCACACCCCCCAACCCCAACCCCCCCCCCCCCCCCCCCCCCCCCTCCAAGGACGAGTGAACCCTCTGTGCCTGGTTCGGGGCCGCAGCCACAGCGACTCTCATTAGCGCCCAACTCCTTGAAACAAATATGCCCGCCTCCCGCGGGGCCGGATTGGGCGCTGCATGGGCTACGCTCCCCTGTGGTTGGCTGAGTCACCCTCTGTGAAGGGATGCAGGCAGTTTCCTGCGACGCATGTTATACCGTCCTCTGTGAGGAACGGGGGTACAAAGTCTCCCCCTGCCTGCCTGGCTGGCTGTTCTGATTGACAGCTTAAGGTGCTACCTTTAGCAATGAGCCTCTGTATGGAGAGGACGGGTTGGGGGGGGGCCATGGAAATGGGTGAAAAAAAAAAATCTCTCATCCAATCTCTGTCTGTCAAATAACATGAGGCCCAGAAGCTTCTCTTCCTCTCTACAGCTCTGCATCCAGCCTCTGCTCTGGTGGAACTTGGGGATGGGGGGGGGGGGGGATGGGGGGGGGGGGGGGCTCTGGGGAGGGTTTTCAAGTGAAAACGAGTTTGATAGAAGCTCTCAAAAAAAAAAAAAAGTACCAATCAGTAGGGACAAAAACAAGAGAGCCATCTGAGGCAATAAACCAACAAACACTAGACCTTCATGGGGCTCTCAGCGTGTTTACAGCAAGCGCAAGGATGATAATCAGCAACACCGCCATTGTGCCGTGCATAATAAGAGATGCCTCAGCACTTCTGAGATAAGGTTGGAGGCACTTTATATCCCAGCGCGGTCTCTTCAAAGACAAACAGGCCCATAGATTATGCCACTTTTAGCACTTCAACGCTTAGGGGCGCTGCGATTACCTGATGCGTAACAGTGAATCCACGGTTAGGCTCCACGGAGGCGAGCACAGACACAATCTCCATGTTCGCCGAGCCTCGTCAAAGATCATGGCTCAGTGGTCTGAGTTGCAGCCATCTGCCTAGTAATGGCTACTTAAGTTTTATAGCTGTTTACGGATGAAGGGCTGAGACTCGATACCCAGCAGGGGCACCTTGTCAGAGGGGTACAGGCCCCCTCCAAACAAACACATACACACATACACACACTGAGGGGAGGGGAGAGAAGAGAGAGGCCGGTGGGGGGGGCATGGAGATAGAGAATCAATCAGTGTGAGGAAAACATGCAAAGGTCTCAAGCTTAGGTCAGAGGTCCTCCACCTCCACACTTGACTGCCTGACCATGGGCTGACCAGCCATGTTTCATCATGTTCCTCTGTTCGGCTGAGTTCCTCCATCCTTTTCCTACATGGTTTTGGCCCACCCCACCCCGCCATATCAGGCTTGCTTCTTTCTCACCTACTGGCCTCACCTCTCCAATGCAGGGCAGCTCCAGGTGAATGTATGGTATCATTCAGCAATAGGTTGGTTTGATATAATAAAGAGAGGTTTTATGACAAATGGTTTTGCATCAACTTGGTCATGTTTTACTGAATAAAAAGCAATTTTGTCTGATGAATACAGTTCTTACTTAAACTAGAAATTTTACAAAATGAGATGAGCAAATTGATACATCAGTTGGAAATTACTAAGCACAGCCAAGCGTATTATTTCATCATTCTGTCAAATTGATGCAAATGTCTTTTTGAGAATACTTTCACACATTTCTGTATATAAAAGATCTTATGGTTGGAGGCTACACAACTCATTTTGAACTTAACCCATTGTGTAGGAGTAGCCTACTGGAGCATTAGATGCAATAACAACTAATGCACTGGGATCTTAACCCTTCGGGATAACCATTAACGATAACCCCATCGGGCACTGAATGTAACAGAAGAGACTAACACGATGACTGAGGAGACAACACTGTTCAGTGAATACTGCTGCTATAACGGACACAGACACCAACCAGGCAAATCACTTGACGAATAACTATTCCTGGAGCTTTGTTAGACAAAAAAATAATACGTGTATCCTTACCTTGGGCTTTTGAACAGTTGATGAGCAAAGTAATCAGCATCCAATGGAAGGCAAACCTCAGTCCGAACGAACGCCAAAACATGGTCCAAAGTGACACTGAGCTGGCAGCGAGCGTCCGTTCACGCCACACGGGAAACATGTTGCTCTACAGCCAGTTTCCCCGGACTCCCAAGGAGACTGTGCGCTTCAAGCCGGTTTGAGTAGATTCGGCGCGAGCGTTCCGCTGGAGCACTGACTGACTTGCAGATGCCGGGGCTCAGTGAGAGATGTCCTGCTTAGGGCTGAGCTGAGGTGGAGTCAATGAAATACACTAATGCCACGGAAGGCTGTCTTTACCTACAGATGATACAGCTAAGAGAAACAGTGCCGGTAAAGGAAAGTTGGAGTAAACATGCAATGCCGTCTGTTTAGGGCACCACCGCAAGAATAACTCCTGTCAAGAACAAATCCAAGTGATTCCTCGAATACTGAATTTCAAACCAGTTGACATGTATTTTCTTTATATCTACTGACACACTATACTTTTGTCACTGGGCTGCTCAAAGTGCTCAAAGATGACGACTTTACACCATGTTGTCCAAACAGCAAAAATACAACAGAACTCCGAGCTTCAAGGTGTGACGGCACTGCAGGTGACATACCTGTTCGCGCATATTTCACTGAAATAACTACAACGCCTTTGGCAGCCGTGGAGAACGAGGTGGCACGCGGAGGTGCACTGGACGAGATTGCAGTCTAGGTGCGTCTTGATTGCAATGCCCTCTCTTTGCGCCAGGGAGTCTGTGTTGGTGCGCTGAGTGTGTGCTCCGAACGCGCGAGGTGGTTTGTACGAGGTTGCCATCACGTGGCACAGCCCAGCATCGCTTGCAGGGTCTCATCCAGTTCACGCAACGTTGCCAGGACACTTTATCAAGAGCTTGTAAAGTTCGAGCGTAATAGTGCTCCAGGCAGAAAAAAATGTCACAGCATGTGCAGAGGTCTACTATGTATCAATATGAACCATATAGGCTACCCATTAACAGTCACGTTTAAATCTGCCTCTTATGTCTTTTATTTAATTACCTCAGATGTTCATATACATCGCCCTGAAGGACATTATTTGAAAGGCTATATCCATCCGTTTTTATTTAACGGTTTCCACGTCGGTTAATATACTGGACATTTTGGACAACTGGATATGTTGTAGGTAAATTATTTCGGATATGCAAGTCCCTTTGTCCAAGCACACCGTTTGGGAGAGGAGATTCATCCTCCGGCAATAATATCGTTCTCCTCCGTGATAGAAGGTTCAGCGGAGGCTTTGATCCCAGGGACAGAAATGTGGTTTTGAATGCTGAGTAGCGGCTCCACTGACAAGTCAGCTAGTTAGCTGAGCAAGCTATGACTCACAGCCTGCGCAAAGGTCCGGCTTTAGGGGCAGAACTGAGAAAACAACCAAAAATAGATGTACTTCAGATGAAGATATGACAGATTGGCTGGGATGCAACGCTATCGATCAGAGGTTGTAGAAGTAGTGGTAAGTGAGTAAGAGGGGTGGTGCAGGTGGTACTAGGTCATGAGGGAGTTGAAGGAGGTGATTAAGATTATGTTTGTGCATGTGGCGCTGTTTCCGGTGGTGATAGGGAGGGAGAAGAGGTGATGAATAAATATCGATGCCCAATTTCAAACTCCCAGAGAACATACGAAAGAAGATAAAAGTATATAAATGTTTGAAGAAAATGGGAAGATTAGCTTAAAGAAAACGAGTGAGACATGATCACTACATTAAAGACAATGGTGCTGATGTGTATCTTCCCTTTGCGATCCTATCGTGTCCAAGCGAGGCCAGTCGTCTCCACATGAATTACACTCGACTCAGTATGTGCACCTAAACAGACTCGCTCAAAGCTTCCATTTCCAGGAGTTTGGTCGATTTTGACAAATACAGATGCACAAACGCATGCTAAATTGCGGATATACTGGATACTGTGCATTAATACTGTGGTCTTAAAACCAGCTCTCTTTAATATAAAGTATATTCCTATATGAAAAATACTATGGTATACTATAGTAAATAAACTATAGTACACCATATATTTATTATAGTAACTGGGCTACTACAGTGTTTTTGAATCTTATCTTAATTTTAGTATTGTAAACTATACGTTTGTAACTAAGTAAACTGTAGTTGTAATACCGCATATTTACACTGTAGTATAGTAAGCTATACTATACTACAGTAAACTATAGTTGCAATACTACAGGATACTGTAGTGTTTTTTAACCTTAGTATCCTAAATCCTTCCATTCATGATGTTCACATGCATCCTACTCTAATCAAAGCTATACTTCCATCATCATGAACCTCAGGTTCCTCATTATGTTGAACTTCTGACAGCTGTCTTTACATTAGGGCCTACATTGCACTTAGCTGACACTCTTATCCAGAGCAACTTACAGTTATTTAGGTACAGGGTTTCAGTTACAGTCCCTGCAGCAATGTAGCGTTAGATGCCTTGCTCAAGGGCATTTCAGCCATGGATGCCGAAGAGCACTAGTTATTTACTCCCAGGGGTGAATCTAGACCATTTTTAGGGGTGCCAAGGCACCCCCCTGAAACTGCTCGGCACCCCCTGGCTCAGTGCAAAATGAATAATATATTATATATAATAATAGTGTTGTGTGATAAGCACTGGGGGCCGGGCACCCCTAAAGACCAGATGCTAAAATCGCCCCTGTTTACTCCCCCACCCTTCCTACTGAAATGGGATTTGAACCTGTGACCCACCTGACACCCAGCTCTCTAACAACTAAGCCACAGTTACTCACCTGCAGTATCTCCATCTTCATCCTCATCCTCATCATTTCACTCACTCTTTCCACTGTGACCTCATCTTCCTCATCACTATTTCCACACACTTCATCGTCAGTCCAAGTCCAAGTCCTACTGGCAGTTTTTTGTTATTTTTTGAAATATATATACGATTATAAAATATATACGATTAACAACTAACAACAGTGAATGTTCTAGTGGGTAGTAAAGTTTACGAAACCATGTATTTTTTACTCCTGTAACCTCATTTTCTTACTTTGTGATGGGAGTCAAATCTATTATTATCACACTCAACACTCTTTTCAAACTGCTATGTCAGTGCTTCATTATCAAATCCATTGTAGGCCTACTAAATTATTGAAAGAATAGGCAGATCAATACAATTCCATATGACTTTTTAATTGCTACTTTGTTCCGAGGCAGATTCTCATTTACCTTGCATAAACCTACACAGAAGTGTGCCGTTAATGCCTGTCAATAAAGCATGTAGTCTGGTTTGTCATAGAAGTATGAATTGCCAATACTGCACTAGAACTGTATTTGAGCAAAGCCCAGAGTCCATTTGTGGCACACACATCCTGTCATCACAAAATGTTAGGTAAACTGTTATCCTCCCAAATTTGTTATGCAACAAATTTGTAGTGGGCAACAACTGCCCACTTCATGTTTTTGTTACAAAGTTCCTCTGCTAACACAAGGTCCTGTTAAAATTTACATAAGCAAAATAATGAGGAGATACGAGGAGGCTAGTTGACGCTTGATTGTTTCTGTACAGTAGGCTCTCTTCTTTTGGCTGACTATCTTTTGATTTGATATGTTTGCTCACCCTCCATGTGACATGTGCAGATCCAGGAATGATGGGTGTTCTGGTGGTACTGTTGGCATATTTCTATCTTGAGGCAGCAGGAAGTGACTGTGCCATTGACTAACACAGACATTGCCTAAGGACAACAATGCCTGCTTCACTGCCATTTCCTGGGCCTGTCCAACTCAAGCTGGTGCACAATAATCTGAACATGCACACGCATGGCCACATTGCCTACACACAAATCTACATTGGACACAAGTACACAAATGTGTCAATTATGAAAAATGAAAAGTCTCAAAGACTCCAAAAATCAATGCCACCCAACTTTGTCAGATGATTATTTTTGCCAATAGGTTAGCATACTGTGCAATCACTCATACAAATGTTAGTCAATAAAATGTCTATAAATGAACCTGTATTTTCACTTTTTTCCTTCTCCTAGGATCAGTAATTTCCCAAATGTTATTCTTACCCAACAACAGCAATTGCTATAGAATACCATGTAAATTGGATAAATATTATGGGTTAAGCAATCACATCGCTCACTGAATAAACCCCTATTTGGACAAAGTATCAGAGTAAGTGAGAAGAAACGGTGACATTATAGATGTTTATTTTTTCCAGCTGGAGTTATAAAGTTCGGTTGGAGACACATCCCAGTCTGCCTTAAGCTTGGCCATATATGCAGTTGTAATAAATTCAATAAACTCCTCATGATACCTGTCAGTCAAGAGCTAGACAAGAATGTTCACTGAAACAAGAACATGCATGTTCAACTCCGTGCCACGCCATAGATTGCTCTGGCATGTGAATATTCAAAACCTGCTCCATCACCCTGGAGAGGTGGTTGTTGGAAAACAATAGCTATCCATGAAATAAAATGTGTGATTACTCTGATAATGTTTGTATGTGAGGGCCATTATAATATAGGCAGTGATCTTTGGTCTCTAAAATCCTCATACACAGCTGCAGTGCAAATAAGTAACAAATAAGTGCACTTTTCGTTTCACCCACATACTCACAAAGTAGCTTGCTTTTTTATTTTGTTAATCATTTGGCTTTTCTTGTTGTTGTTTTTTTCAATTGCCTAATTACACAGTGCTTAAACAGGAAGAATGTTTTGGCCTGATTGCCAACAACAACAAAAAACTTCTCTTCCTACCATTATGCAAGAAAAATACACCAAAGTGGGCCTTTTTTGTGGCATGGCTATGATTTAACTTTCTAATCCTGCTACGTAGTTTACCAACAAATCAGAGCAAGATTGGCAAGCATGGTTAACAACACAAGTTCCATTCCAGAAGAATCAGTTTGCACACTTTTCTGCTGTGCCTAACGGAGTGGAATCTATTGACTATGGTGGAATCATGCTCCATTCATGAGAGCTTCATGCATAGTTATTTTGGAAACCGCTTTTCCTTAAGGCTAATCATATATCTTTAATGTAAATGACTATCAATACAGTTAATGGGAAAAGTCATTCATTAAGGAACGAAATAGCAGTGCTGTTAATTTTTAGAGAATCCTACAACTGTATCATTTCACTGCTGCCTTATAAGCTCAGCTGTCTCACATTTCCCTCTCATTACAGTTCTCTTTTCAAAAGAGACTGAGAATGATATTATGTAGATGCTGAAACACTTACCCTTAGATGTCCAGGCTTTGTATTGACATAGTCATAATGTTAATAATACAGTTGTCTTACAATGTATGGTCTTGCGTTGCTAAGCAGTCAAACCTATGGACACACTACAACCACTGCCGTATGGACTTTGAAAAGTAAGAGTAAGAAACTTGTTTTTTTTTTTCTGGTCTTTTCTTCATAAATTATTACTATTTTTTTTTACATTAGGTCAAGGCCCTGTAAATTCCACAGGCACATGAATTATTATTTCTGGCTACACTGCTGCATTGCATGTAGAACGCTGATGCTGAATACAATTTCAACCTTGTGCACAAGCTAAAGAAAAAAAAATCAGTGAGCAATCCACACATGAACTAACAGGCTGCAAACAGAGAATGCACCTGGCTTTTAAAGGAAATGAGAGATGGCACTCTGGTTTATTGCATGTATATAATGCATGCAGTAAACCAGAGCCGGGGCCAATAAGGACAATCTCTTAAGACCCAGTACTGGGGGTTAGAACCATTTTTCTTCTCATTGACTAGGCAAGCTAACTAACCACAGCTAAAATTCACACAATTGATGGTAGACCATGCACCACTGGTAGTCAAAACAGAGCCCTATATTTTTTACATGACTACTGACAAATTGGCTACATGTCAGTGTTGTGTTTCAGCTGGCTCTCACAAGTGTACCCAGGAGAGTGGACTTTCCTAAGAGTGCACCAGAATACATAGATGGCATCTACTGTGTGTATATGTTTTTTTATGGTAAGGACCCTTGGTAACCCCTTTTAAATGATCCCACACCCATTTTCTGTGCTTCTTCTTATGCCTATGATCTTTGTGCCTTGGAGTACAAGTGAAGCCAGCGCCCATACTAAACATGCCCTCAGGCGCACAGCATGTGTGGATGTTTAACATCTCCTCCATCCAAACAGCTCCACACTCAACACTGCATTGGAGATACTTGCCCTTAGGCACACAGTATCCAGCGTTGGTCGCCATTCAGGGTAAAGACTCAGTGCTCAGTTTTGTCTTTCAATGATATCTTTATCATTGCACCACCAAACTTCCTCTTAACAATGCACTCACTTGGGGCCCCAGTCTTGCACTCACCAAATGTGAGGTGTTGGGATGAATAGTTGTGGAGATACATGACACACAGTTAAAGTCACACTCTAAGAGACAAAGAGAAACTCTGCCATTGTAGGTGGGTTTTATTGCAAGGCAAGGCCTTGGACAGGCAGTGGAATACATGTATCTGTAGTTCCTGAAAGCAGAAACGCTATCTCTGCCCACAACACATTTTTTTCTGTCTTTAAAAAAAAAGCTATAGATTGTTTATATACATAGGAATTCCATCACTTCACTGAGCACAGAGCGAGTGTGCAATATGGCTTGAGAAATAAATGTTGGGGACTATCTGGTTGGTTTTGCAGACTGCACTGCATTGAAAAGCTGTGCCTCGGGACAACGGGGGGTAGAATTTTGTTGAAAGGCTCAGCACTCTTCGTCTCTAAAGTGGGTAAAAACAGGTGGCGGCAAGGGGAGGGGGTGGTTGAGGGAGTTTTTTCTTTTTTGTTTGTTGTTGAAGGTGTTTTCACTCTGGTGGCTTATCTTGGGGTGGGAGCATTTTTTTTTCTTCTTCGTCTTCCAGGGACCCGTTTCAGAGTGGCAATAATTATGAGGGAGCAGTGAGGGGCGGCGAGAGGAAATCCGAGAGCGAGGGAAATAACTGCCGTGGCGATGCTCAGTATCCGTGTACCCAGTCGGCCGAGCCGGTTTGTGCCGACAGAGAGCTTGTGCCTTAAGAGGCAAACAACAGGATGTCTTGCCACACGCCTGGC
The DNA here is from genome assembly GCA_030347295.1 of Setipinna tenuifilis. Lineage (NCBI taxonomy): Eukaryota > Metazoa > Chordata > Actinopteri > Clupeiformes > Engraulidae > Setipinna > Setipinna tenuifilis. The sequence continues at coordinate 26,803,033 of CM059266.1, read as the reverse complement.
GGGTGTGCAGCTGAGTATGAATATAAACTCGCACAATCGACAAGCTGCTGGCCAAAGCGGAGGTGATGTCGAGCAGGCCCGGATTCATCAAGCCGTCAATTGTGGAGAACAGGGCCGCTGTCGGGTGATGAAGACGGGAGCTAGCGCTATTGATTGAAACGCAGCGTGGCTGCTCCTGTTCCACCTCACTGCCAGTGTTGTCTCCCCTATTAACAAGGCAGCAAGAGGCTTATAGATCTTCGATCTCTGTGTGTATGTGTGTGTGTGTGTGTGTGTGTGTGTGTGTGTATGGTCATAGGTAGCTGAGTGTTTGTGTCGCGTGCGTTCTTAGGTATGCATGATTTTCTTGTGTGCTTATGAGCAGGATGAATGGGTGAGTGTGTATGAGACAGTGAAGAGGCCTCTGTCTCCTGCTTTTGATGCTCGTGTCTTGGGTCTTCCCTGGTGAGGGACACAGAGACCCTTAGGGGTACCGGACAGAACCGGGTGGAGCCCACCACCACTCTGCTTCAACTACTGTGGTGGGTGTCAGGTGTTGGCTGCGCTAATCGTATGCTCATTAGGAGACTCACAGGCTGGGAGCGTACTCTCACCAGACTCATTGACATGCAAGAAAAGATTAGAGTTCTGCCACCACCACCCCTCCACTCCCACTGAACATGCAACGACCAAGTAGACATGATGGAAGACCAGTGGAGGGTGGCGAAAAGGCACTGTTTTTTTTTATTATTTTTTTAGTTTTAGTTTTTTTTGTCAGACCCTTGCAAAGGGCCAGAAAAAGAAATAGATTGCGAAGGAGAAAATAAGAAATAAAAAGAAAGGCAGAAATGTGATAGACCCAGGTAGAGAATGGCAATGACATGGAAAGGGCGGAGAACAGTAGTTTGGTATGATTAGACTTGCTGAGGATGTGCACATTGGCAGCAAGGGTCTCCCATTCCTTTTCATTATCCATTCATTGAGATTCTCTGCACCCTTGACACATCTCACAATGCACTCCAGCAGAGTGGCTTGTGATGTGTAAATCATATCTGTGTTTCATAAAGATTTCCAATGCAATCAAAAACCAACTACAGAGCCAAAAAAACCTATAATATACCCATAGACAGTCTATGGCAATAGTATTAATCCTGCATGAGGTGACATCACTTTGACACATTTTTAATAATTCTCTTACAATTCTTCTTTCTCCCCCCGGCTTTCATTTGTCTGCCTAAGGAGGCTTTTTCGCTCGCCAGGGATTTGCCATAGCCTTTGCAGGGAGACATGCCGACGTGCAAACACGACAATAGAGCCCATCTCCTGCCAAAGATAGTTTATTAGTAAAGATGCATTGCGCAGCGAATACAAATCAGCCGATAGCACGTGAAATGGGACAAGTTATTTCCCCAAGCCTTGTTGTTACAGCCCATCCCAATATGATGGAGTTAAACAGCATTATTAATTCCAACTACGATCAATTCACCATTTCATCATCACACTCGATCAGGTTATCTATCTAGACTCCTGTTCACATTTCCAGCTCTATAATGAACTGCCAAATGCGACGTAGTACTTCTCATTTCCACCGGATGAAAGGTTTCTGCAGCAATATTATTCCTGTGCGGTTGCACTTTGTAGAGATCACTTGGGGTTTGTCATAATTGTGCCGGCTAACAGTGTTGGCTGCGCTGGCAACAGCTTCAGCCCAAAATGCAGCACAGATGTTTCAAGCGTGGAATGGCTCTCTTCAGAGTGCATTTGCCACAAATGGGCAGGGAGTAGAGGACATAAAATGCTCTCTTGCTGGTGGACACACACACACACACATCCACACGCCCCTGCACTGTCAACCGCCCACCTAACCAACACACACAGCAGGCGCAAACATGGACAGACAGACTCAGTACATTAACACACAGTGTGCGCAAATGGGGTCTCAAACACATAAAAACTCATGAGCACACCTAACTTGCACAAGCATATGTGCGTTTGCACACATACTGCACACACACTTTCACATAAGCACACACACGCACATACTAGAATACACAGACACACTTGTGCACAGGAGAGAGAGAGAGAGAGAGAGAAAAAAAAAACGTGATATCACAGCATTACTCCTAAAGCTGGAGATAAACTGTGTGTCTGGCTGGGAAAATCTGATTTCCCCTCGGAGGTAGCTCATCCTTCACAAAGACAACGTTGTCCCTGCGATGCTTATAAAGGCAAGCTGAAGATTGAAATGTGAAAAATACCTCCCCTATACGCGCAAACACCTTAAGCACCATACGACATCATGAATCAAGCGCTTGTTATATATTTCTTCTCCTGCTCTTAAGTGCAAACAACAGTTCCCACCTCCTACACTGAGACTTAATCAGGAGTGGATAAAACATCTTCACTTCATGTGAGTAAGCGTGGCAAATATAGAAAGAATGTGTGTTGTGTTGACAACTGTAGCTATAGCCACCGTAAGATTTCAGCAGCCAGAAAAGCTTTCTATGATGAGGTAGATTGAGATGTGAGAAAAGGCCATGGGGATTTTGTGTGTAATGTGTGTAAAAAGTGTGTGTGTGTGTGTGTGTGTGTGTGTGTGTGTGTGTGGAAGAGACGGGTAGAGGGAGAGAGAGAGAAAAGGAGATGGCATACACACACACACACACACACACACACACACATGAATGTGTTGATTTGTATAGTATATGTGCATGCATTGTAATAGTGAAGGTCTGCATGTACGTCTATGTCTAATAGTGAAGGTCTGTATGTATGACTCAGGAGTCACTGCTGCAGACCTCACAGAATTGTCACAACAACAGGAGCCGATTTGAAATCCTTGAATAAATTACTCCCGAAGACCAGAGTGAGGGGGATATAAATGAGGCATAGCAGCCCTTCACTCTTATCCCATTCGCCTCTGCTGACATACATTGTCAAACTTCAACCTCCGGCACGTCAGGGGAAAGCAGCTTATTCAAATAGTCCCAAGAGAATGATGCATGGTGGGGAATTCATGCATGCAGGGCCCCGAGATGCCAACTCATTTTTCACAGTTTCTGGGGTTATGCGGCCTAATGAGAATGCCTCTTTGTCTTCATTGGCAAATCATTTGGAAAGATAAATGAGCTGCTTGTTTCAAACACTAGCCAGTCCAGCTCCAATTTGTTAAATGTTTATTGCATACAAGACACAATTGTCTCAAATTTACTGCCGCTAATATGCTGAATTTGGAGAGCTGAAGACGGTGGTGAGTCATTTGACACAAGATGTTTATGTCTTGTCATGAAGAGGATTGGGGTATAGATTTTGGTCACATAATCAGATCAATACTCCACTAGCCTGTATGTGCACCAAATATTGCATTGTTCCCCACTCTGAAACAGCAAAAGCAAGGATCTCTGTTTCTCTCTTCTCCTTTGAATCTATTGCTTGGAAGATTAAATGCCAATATTTAGCCATATTCTTTCCAAATGGTTTAACAAATATATTTAAGCATGCTCTTTCCCAATAGTTAAACATATCTGCTGGATGCGAAATGAGCATTATGAATACATGTAGCTGTACAGAAGCCTCTGTCTCTCTCCCTCTTACTCTCTCTAATTATGATTCAGTTTTAGTTGTAATTGGTTTGCCGTTTTTTCCCTCACTGATAATGAAAGAATTGTTTTTAAGTAACACTGAAGCCCTTTTTTTTTCTTCGGTGCACCTACAGGTTGGAAGCGAAATTGTCCATTCGTGTCCAATCATACTTAACTTCATTTTGTACAGAGTCTGGTGCAGGTCTCATTAAAATGGCTCTATGTAGACAGAATCCTGCCTAGCTTATCAGTGGACAGAGTGAGTGTTTCTGAGCGATGACGCACACACAACGACTACATTTCATTAGTCTATCCATAGATAGTAAAAGAAATGGACAGAGGGATGGTGTCGTTTTCAATCAATGTGAGCCCGGTGACGTTGGACAACGAACCCGCATACGTTTAACTGACTAGATAGAATAGATGCTCAATCATAAATCAGATGGCATACCATAATTTGCTTAATGAGTATACTTTTATCATTATCATAAGTACAATCACACTAGCTTAAATGGAAGGCTATTATAATTCAGGACTTGATTGTTTTTTTACTAACTTTGGTTCCAGGCAATAGGCTCGTTCGGACTGGTGTAAACGTTTACATTCGGCTACATGCGTTTGCAGTCAGCGATGCATGGTGGGATGAAAATGTTGCATGGTGGTTAGACTTTGTGTCAGACCTGCCAGAAAGGCGTGGCGATGTCACAAAAACGTGACACGGTCATGTGACCTAAAAACCCACGTGAGTTAAACGCATGTAGGCGCATGTAGACAAATCGTGCAAGCGCTTGCAATTGCTTTCAAGCGGCTACAATCGTCTAACTAACGCCTCCGTGGTGACGCAACTTTGCCCTGGCTGTTTTAAAGTTCATTGACATCTGGACACATGTATTGTGTAGCGCTCTGTCATGGAACTTCTCATGTTATATGTACGTTATTTTAGTCCAGTTTGAAGACATATCTTTTCTCTCTCTTTTTAGCTTGTTCTGGGGCATGTATCTGATGCCGTCAAGCGCAATCTTTTATTTATTTATGTATTTGTTAATCTCATTTTTATTTTATTGCTTTGTGTCAGTGGGCTATACCTATTAATGATCTTTGGGTTTTGGTTTTGCTGTGTTATTTTTCATCCTTGTGTTGTGGGGCATTTTTTGGGACATCTCTGTTGTTTTGTTTAAATGTGCTATTAAAAAACGACTCGACTTGACTTGACTACAACTGCCCGCCCCCTCCTTGTTCCCCACACACAACACATGACCTCTCCGTCATCTACTACGAAGATCAGGTGGTGTAAACTCAAGACTTGTGTCCGACTTGACCGAAGCCCGCCCATGCTGCAAGGCGGAGTTCTGGCTGATGTATGTAGACAAACGCAGACAAATGCAAACAGACGGGTTTGTCAGTCGAACGCGGCTAATCTTACAAGCTAGCATGTTGAGGGACCTAGCTAGTTAACATGTACACACCAGGCTAGATAGCTTAGCCATCTTTCTTTAGGCTTCACTTGCATTGAATGGTAAAAATCCTTAAAGATAACGATGCCTCTAACAAAAAAATACAAACTCCAATGCCACCTTTTTGGAAAACAGAAAACTAACCGGGCATGAATATGGCTATGGCTTGTTATCCAAAAAGTACAGTAAATGTTCTCCTGTGCGACAGAAAGTTACTAGTCATCTCTTAATTTGATTGCCATTGTAAAGGATGTGGATGCATGTGTAACACATTCCAATAAACACTTTGGTGTAACACTTGCACAAGGTTTGCATGTTACAAGCATAAACAAGCTGCTCCTTTCTACAGTAACCGCACATGTGACACACATGAACATGTAAGCTAAACAGACTTCAACCAAATGAGTTTATTTTTCTATGACACACAGTTAAGAAAAAGTTACAAATATACATTCAAAGTTGTTTTCATGAAGTAATAGTACAACAATGCCAACAATGCATATATTTAAAGGAAAAATGCTACAAACAAACCAATGTAAGAAAGTAATACAATTAGCTTACAGAGATAATTCAATGAAAAACTCGACAGAAAATAACTTCTGGATCCTCAACACCATTCAAGGTTCAGCAACAAAACGCACTTCATCAATCACATCGGTTTTTATCACTTAACTCTTACATTTAAACTTAATTTTCATTTCTAAACTTTTCAAGACAACCGCGGAAAAATGGCGTCTTCCAACTCTCTGCAATCTTCATAAAGTCTGTGTTTCAGCTACGTTATGTGAAGAACACCCCTATGAGAATTCCAGATTCACTTCTATCAGCGGTTTCAAAATAAAAGTGTTCTTCAAAATAAAAGTTTTCTTCAAAATATATAATGAAAGTGCTTATCTGCTGACTTTAACATTTGTAACCAAAATAACTCTTTAACATTCATGAATTACTACACAAAATTATTTACATAGAAAAGTATTTGCTGGGTTACAAAGACCCTGTAGACAATTCTGTAGGCTAGCAAGCTGGACCATGGTGGCCAGCTAGGGACATTGCCATGAGGCTTGCAGAGAAATGATCACTGACATTGGACAAGATGACCAGCTGTGTGGAAATGCAGCGTGAATCCTGTTGTCTGCCCCTAGGTAGAGGCCGTCAGTATCATGTGTTTTTTGCACAATGTACGGTGTCCACAACTGCACCAGGTAGTGTTGCCCACTGTCTTCACACCTGAGAGAATCGATGGCGGCTCATCCAAATCACCAAATGCAATTTGCGCTTGTATTTCTCTCCTCACTGGTTCAAAAGCATAGGCCTTAGGGTTCCTGGTATACTCAAAAGACCTTTCCTCCTCGTCTTCTGCAATATTTACATCTGTTAAAGGAGTTGTTTCTTTTTAATATTAAAATCCTAGAATGTCTCTTTGAGTCCACTTTCTGTGTGAACTGCAAACTAACCAACCCACGATGGCATCACTGATGTAAAAGCAAAGTGGCAAACCAAAATAAAAGCCTGTTTTACTGTTATACATAAACGTCTTTTTAAATGATCAGCAGTTACCCTATGTTAATTTTTTTTCCTCAAAATAAATTCCAACAAATTTTACTTCATACCAGCCCCATAAAAATGAGATTGTGTCATGTCCACTTTAAATTACAAAAAAAATCTTTGGTGTTGCTTTAATTCAATCTCTTTTTCTATCTCCCTCTCCTTTGTTTCTCATTTCTCTACATTTCCCCTTTTCCTCCTTCTTTTCTCCCTCCCTCTCTATTTTTGGCTGTCTATTCTCTAGACATCAAGGCATCATTATGTCACCAGTGTTGAATGGTATAATAACACCAAGCAAGCAACGTGTTGCCAGAACTATTGGCACTGGCCTGACACTTAGAACCTACCATTGGCGCTGGCCTGACACTTAGAACCTACTTCTGATGGGGTGTATGCAAATGCATGCCATCTTCAGGGAGCCACTGAGTCCCACCCTGCTATTTTCCATCAAGAAGAAGCATTTTCTCCCTTTCTTTTGTTGCTTTTCTTACCATTCCTGCGTGCTGTTTTTTTCACCAGCAACCCCACTTCCTACTTTCCTTTTAATCTCTCAGCCCCTTTTAACTCTGTCTTTCGCTTGTAATCTGTCATTCTCTCTTGCCATTTCCCTCTCTAGAATCTGTTTATGTTTGAAGCTCTGCCTTGTACCCTGTTGTTAACAGTGGGGCAATCTGGGAAAACTGTGACTGTTGAATGGACTTCTTGGTTGTGTTGTTTTGTTTTGTGTTTGCTACTCGTGCACTTCTCACAGTAGAATAATAAAAATACTAATAATGACAAATTCGATTCAGGAAAACAGGACGACAACCGCAACAGGCCAGCGTAATTTGTTCCACTAACAATATAGCCCTGCAAATTGCATGCTATTAACATTTTCTAATGTCAGCTGCTTTTGACCAACCCACAAAGGCTTTCATCCACAACAGCTCTGAACATAATGAAGACATAATGGTGTTTCAGAGCACATTCCTTGTGGTGGTACAGTCCCTGACCTTGGTGTTTATTGCACCTACTCACTCGAGCTGTCACTGTATTGTGTGCAATCTGTGGCTTCTGGTAAAGATTCTAAAGCGTCGTGTGCTTCTCTATGTGCTTACAGGAAAGTGTTCCACGCTTTGACAGAAAAAAAGCTTTCATGGACAAATCGGCTACATCTCAAGGGACCATTGATGCTTTGTGGGACCTGGTTTTTGGTGAGGGACCATAAGATGTGTTGAATCAATGGGCTCTTTCAGATCTGAGACCCAAAAAAATCTAGTGGGGCGCAGAGTGTAAATGCAAGGTGGATTTTTTCACACCTTTGCCTAATCCCCGGTTACACAGAGGGGGGGGGGGTGGGGGTGTTGCCAATTGGTACTGCATGACCATGACGTGGTTGCTGCACACACTCCTGCTAATATTGAATTACAGATTATGCTGTTGTGCTTTATATTGTAAAACATGGTAGCCTCTTAATCATAAATCGACCGGGTGCCAAACCGCCTCATTTTGTGGCTCTACTCTAAACAGGCTTTTCTGATTGTATTTTATTTTAAGTTTAAAATATTCCATTTTGCTGGTAAATTAACCTAAAAACAGCCGATAACATGGCTCCCCAAATCTTCGGTGACTGGAAATGTCTTCAAGCAACTTGGATTGTGTGCCTCTTCATTCATCCTCCAGACTCTGGGACCTTGATTTCAGATGAAATGCCTTCATCTGAAAGAGGACTTTGAAGCAATGAGCAACAGATCAGTTATTTTTCTTTAAAGCTTTTTGTTCCAAATTTAAGAGCACTTCATGCTTCCGTCTAATAACAAACTTTATGGAAATGCTGATTTCATTCATCCGGCAGGATTTGGCACCTACCCGGCACCTGCTCACACTGCCAAAAGTACCAATAATGGTTTCACGACCATGGAATTGAGCAACATGGGTTATCTATATGGTATTATCAAAAGGAAAATGAGAGGCATGAGACCCACCATTGCAGACCAGCTGAAAGCACCTATTAAGGCAATCTGGGCTTCCATAACACCTCAGCAGTGTCACATGTGGATTGCCTCCATGCCACACCACATGGATGAAGTACTTCATGCAAAAAGAGGCCAGACTAATGAGTGCGTAACATGAACATATTTTTCAGAGGGCAAATATTTCTGTATTAAACATTCATTTTGTGCTGGTCTTGTATTGGTCTTGTAATTTTGTGAGACACTGAATGTGTGTCTTGAACACAATGAACACAAATAAAGACTAGAAATATTTCACTTAGTGTGTAGTGAATGAATGAGTAACAACAACAGACATGGAATGTACCCCGAATTATAGAATGACTCAGCAAGAATTTACCAGAGAACGTTTAGTGTTGCAGTTGGACAGCCGGTCCTCAACGTTTTTAAAACATGTCAGGCTCTGAAGTAGGGAATTCAGAGTCCTCATTTTTGGTTTCAGCTGCATTCTATTTTCTGAGTAGTATTCTACAACATTGGGCCCTTTTTCTCTTCCAGCACCTGGTAAAGGCGGAGTTCTGAATCACACAAATCACATAAGGTATACCATTTAATTTTCAGAGTACACAGAATTTAAAGTTTCATCACAACAGAATTACTCATTAAGGTGATAAAAATGATCATGGGCTAGATAGGCCTACAGTGTAAGTAAAGCACTGTAAGCCTATCTAGCCTGCAGCCCAATTATCATACAGTCTATATACCATCTTGTCTCTGATTGCCTGGGGTTGGGAGGGGTGTTTCAACAAATGGGGGAATAATTGGCAGTGTCTCATTTCTGGCTCCATTAAAACACTTTTTGGGGGGGGGTTCAGTTTTCTCTGCAACAGGGACAAAGACAATCATTGCAATGTAAGCTAAAAAACTGTCTTAAGTTTTATATATGTATATAGTTCAGCAAATATTAATTCATTAATTCATTTGTGTACTTACTGTATGTATGTATCTATTAGCTGCTAGAAGGCAATATATGCTGTAATCACTATATGAATTTTTTCACTGCTCAATACTGCACAATCTGTGGAACTGTGCTTTGTTGCGCAACACTTTCAATTATATTGTGCCCTGTGTGGAGCCCACTTGTTGTACCCTGTGCTTCAAGTCTTGCTCAGCCTGTATCAGATGGATGGGCCAGTATCAAAATCATATTCAGATCTGTATTTTAAAAATCGCCTGTTGAGCTCAATAGACAGTGACACTAGTAACACATGCCTTACAAGGCATAGATGCATAACTTAAAAAAACTGACACTCTCCTCATCTGTTGATTGCAATTTCCATTTTTTTAACCATGTAAATATCTTCAGTGAAAGAAAGGCAGTTGTCTCCTTTTGAGATTCTAATTGTAGTTCCATCCTTAACAGAATGCCTGTACTGTGCCTGAAACATGACATTGCTTGGACAGGGTTTATTTCTGTGCCCTGGACAGAAACCACCATTGCACATGTTACTTTCATGTCTCATGCTTTCTTTTTCTGATCCTGATAATCTACTGAAAAGACTGAGTAGGGGTCCTAATCATTTTTAATGTGGAGAACCTTTTTAAATGGAAAAGCTGAGAAATTATGCACTGCCTTGCATCACTAGCCGGGTGGACTGCCAGTGGAAATGAACCTTTTGGCTATAATTGGGTCCATTAACATTTGATTTTTTTTAAATGTGCATTAATGTATGGAAGGTATAAGCTGCCAAAAAAGAAATGATAATGAAAACAGTCAAATAAAAATGCAAACTTGTTTTGCCATTAAATTTTCAAATTATCAGCAGAATTGTCCTTCCAAAAATAAAAAATGAAATGAAATATTACATTTGGCTTTTCCCGATAAGCATGAGTCATGTGTGACAAAAATAAAAATACATTTTAAAAAGTCAATTTGTCATTTCCAAAACCAAAATAACTCTTTAACATTCATGAATTACTACACAAAATTATTTATATAGAAAAGTATTTGCTGGGTTACAAAGACCCTGTAGACAATTTTGTAGGCTAGCAAGCTGGACCATGGTGGCCAGCTAGGGACATTGCCATGAGGCTTGCAGAGAAATGATCGCCTGAAAGCAGAATTGTCCTTCCAAAAATAAAAAATGAAATGAAATATTACATTTGGCTTTTCCCGATAAGCATGAGTCATGTGTGACAAAAATAAAAATACATTTTAAAAAGTCAATTTGTCATTTCATTTTGATTGCCAGATCTTAAAATGTAAATCCTAACTGAAAAATGAAACTTCACATTGGCTCTGCCTTTTCCTCACAATGCGCACAATGTGTGTCAAAATAAAAAAAAAAAAATTAAAAAGACAATGCTGACAATTTACGTTGCATTTCTCAATTTGTATTTTCATTTTACAGTTCACCAACATGCAAATTAGCTGCTATGCTAATGAGATGTCTGTAGGCGGTACTTTGGTCACCACAGAAGAAGAAAGCGGCTAACTTTGCTTAGCAACACACCCTATCTGATCCACATGGTTTGGGAGGCTGCATTGGCACTGGAGCAGCAGCAGCAGTCTCAAGAGCAAGAAAACAACATCAGCAGCAGCACCACCAAAGAAAAGACCCCCTCCAAAAAAAAAAAGCAGCTGTACACCGTCTCAACGTTGGTCTTGAGGATCACTATTGGCTGCTGACAGGTGTGTGATGGGATAGCTTGAACACTGTGTAAGTAGGATATTCATGTGTTTGACTGTGTTGTTAGGCTACCTGTTGCCCCTTAAGTTAATAATGTTTGATATTGATTTTCCCATCTCTTCAAGTAAATGTGTTGCAAGATGTTTTCATCTGTGTGTCTTGATTTACTACATTAGGCCTAAAACATGTTTTACACGTAATTTGCGTTTACTTGCATCCACTTGTCAAGGACAGCTAATGCTATTCCAGTTCATATGCAGACCAAGTAGTGTAGGCTTTGTTTTCACCCTGCTTTGAAGCTCACGGGGCATCAAACAATTTAATGAGCAAAGCTGTTTTAAATAAAAGTGTTTACATAATAGATTAATGTTCAGGATGTGTGTGTTTCAAACCAAATACGACTACAATACCTTGATATTGTGTGCTAACTTTAGTCACTGATATTTAAATTAGATTGCTAATAGGCAGACTGGACATAACAGGCCAACATAGCTAACTGATTAACTTACTTACTTGAAAATAAGATTGTATGAACAATTTGTTGCATGTACATTGACATGAGGGTAAATTAATTTTGCCAGTTGCCTACACTGGAGGCGTTTTGAGCAAGGGGGCAGGAATAGACGCTGAAGTTGAAACCTCATGTGGAAGGGCCCACCCCGAAAGGTCCCAGTAGCCTTTAGCATTCCATAGACGTCCATTCATTCTAGTGTCACTTTTGACATGAAATAACTTTAGATAGGAGGCACACTGTACCTTGATTTTGGTATTGTTAGACACTGGAGAAACCACAGCAAATTTGCTTCCATTGAAAATCTGTCATGTTATTGACGTCACATGACGTCACAAATTATGCAATGGCTATTGAGTTTCTGTTGCACAGGAGGAAATTTACTGTACTGTTTGAATAACAAGCCATACCCATAATCATGCTTGTTTACTTTTCTGTTCATGTCAAGGAAACATTTCCAGCTGTATTTCTAGCAAAATAAGCACCAGAATTTGTATTTGTTTGTAAGAGAAATAGTTATCTTTGTGGATTTTACTGTTCGATGCAAGTGAAGCCCAAAGGAAGATGGCTAGGCTAAGCTAAGCTACACACTATAGCTCAGTATGGACATGCTAACCAGCTACCACTCTTGACATGGTAGCTTGCAAGACTACCTGGAACAGAGTTAGTAGAATACCCAAGTATTAGCCTTCCACTCCACTCAGTAAACGTAATTTCAGCCATAACGGTAGACAAACACTCATTGAGAAAATGATCATATGCTGTCTGATTTGTGTTTAAGCATGTGGGTTCATTGGCTGATGCCACCACGTTTGCGCAGTAGACTGCAGTAGACATGTGACCAAGCGGAGAATTGAACATTTGCTTTCATCGGCTCCCAGTGAAAACAATGCTATCCCTCAGTCCAGTTCTTCTACTGTCTATGGTTTTGAGGGTAGGACCCTCCGGTAGAATGCTACAAACACATTTTAACTGGGTATGTGTTGTAGATCCAGCTGCAGTTACAGATCAGTTTTGACTGGGCATAACTGAATTACAGATATCTCTATCAGTCGCTTCGACTAGTCACAATTACATTACAGATATCTTGAACTCCAAGTATCCAAAATGTAACTGTATGATGATATATATGATATCTACAATGTTAATTCCAGATAGTCAAATTTAGCTTTTAAATGTTAAAAGGGCTTTTCATAATCTCTGGCAGATTATCTATGTAGAAAAGGGTAGGTGCATTCATTTCTCGACACCAGAGCACTGCCCACAGACAAATCATTTTCATAACAGCTAATTTGCATGGTGGGGAACTTGAAAATGAAAACGCAAATTGAGAAATAAAAAGTAAATCACCAGCAGGTGTCATTTTTTATTTATTTATTTTTTTGTTTTGACACACTGTGCGCATTGTGAGGAAAAGGCAAAGCCAAAGTGAATTTGTGGAAGTGGATTTTCATTTTTCAGTTAGCATTTCCATTTTAGGATCTGGCAAAAATATACCAGGATGGCAATGAAAATTAAATGACAAATAGTCTTTTTAAATTTATTAAAATTTTTGTCACAAATGACTCGTCCCGATCAGAAAAATGAAAAGCCAAATGTAAATATTTCATTTCATTTTTAATTTTGACAGGATAATTGTGCTGATAATTTAAAATTTAAATTGCAAAAAGAGTTTTGCATTTTTATTTGATTGTTTTAATTATTTCTTTGGCAGCGTATACCCCCCATATTAATGTACATTGTCCCTTTAACAAATAAAAGTAAAATAGAAATACCATTACGACCATGCACATTATACACAACATAATCACTTAAACTAAAAAAGCTCAACAAATCTGATAAGAAACATTTCAGCAAAATCATAGTATACTTGAGGCATAGTGAGGAACTGCATAAAATCCTAATAGCAACATGTAATAGCATAACATTGTGGTACAGCACGTTTGGTAGATGGTGCTTCAGTGCCACTGGCCCAGTGTATATCTATCCATCTGTTCGCACACCAAGGATGGGGGACATAACACTATCTCGGAGTGGCCTCCCTTTGCGTTCAAACTCTCTGGGGAGTGTTACTGCAAAGCTGGTGAGAGCTGCAGAAATGAGACGTATCTGCTGAGAGACATCCGCATAACCCCCTGGCAAACTAGGTGCACAAAATCTAATAGAAACGGTGTGACCATACTAATCACAACTCCGTGTCAAAACACTGGGCCCTTTATTATGACACTCATCCTCTTGATGATTGAAAGATGTGTCTGTACGCAAAGGTGCATCAACCTTTGATGGTTTGTGAGACTAAAGATACAGAGCAATGACAAAAGGTTGCTTTGTTTAGTGTTCTTCAACTAATCCCAGAATAGGCCAAAACTGCTGATCGTTGCTTTTGAACAAGGGTAGACCATCAATATTAACCTGCAGATTAATAGCATGTGAAAGAGGATTCATTGAGTGTAACACGTGCCTAATGCCCTTCTCAATTCCAAAGTAATGCATTGTGCCACCAGCAATTTCCTGAACCTCATAATTGGATGGCGTACCTAAAAGGGTGCGAGCATCCTTTTGAAGATAAGGATGATGCTTCCGCAGAATGACTAAGAACCTATTTGGGTGGGATAGTGGTGTTTTGCTCTCTATTGTCCACTCTATGCGCTTGCCCTCAAAAGATTTTGCAGACTCATCATCATCATCATCACAACTTCACTAGGGCCTCCTTCCAGTGCATTAAACCGAAATCATCTATGTAAGTCACCATCTTGTCTGCCTCAGAGGGAATGGACCAATCAGATGCATCTGACCAATCATCACTGATAGGGGTGTTATCTTCCACCGGGCATATACATTCAGTGTCAGCCTGTCATATGTCATATGAGGAACTCAAAAGCTGCCCACTTTGCCTGTCTTTTTAAAGTTCTGTCTGAATAAATAGCATACGTTTATATCTTCATAATTAAGCTACTAAATATATGCACAATCAGAAAACAACACTCTTGCTAAGGGGACATTACATAGCATTATCAGCTAATTGTTAGTTGGCATTAGCTGAAGTTACATTAAGGTTTTAGGCTACATGTGAGCCAGAAGTTGTGAGGCTATACTGCTCACTAGTAATTTAACTACTTTTAAACTCTTGTTACTGTTGGTATCTTTAATAAAAAGAACAAAAAGAAAACACAGCCGCAATCGGCAATGACATAATATTTCGCCTGTTCTGTTTGTGCTTTTTTTCTTATGTCAACTTGATTTTGTTTTTGTATTTCAACATTATCATTGGAAGTGGGCATGGACAGGTGATTTTCATGCAAGAGGTTCTATTGAATAGAAAATGTTCCCTATATTCACACAGCCCTATGTTTCCACATTTCTTAGATTTTGTGTTTCACAATAAAATTAGGCCTTATGCTCCCACAGTCCTATATTCCCACATTTCTAAGACTGTATTGATGTATTCGACTGAGCTGACTGGAAGCTACTCAATGCAAGGCCTCTTTGCTACTTAGTTTAGTTTGTTTGTTTAAAAGGACAATGTGCACCTTCATGAAATGTTCGCAATAAGTGAAGAGATGGGCACACCAGATATAGCTAAGAGCTGCATTCCATCTCTAGTCTATTGCTACTGGATAATAGGCTCCGTGTAATTAGCTACCAAATTGGCAGAAAGTGGAATAAAATCTGTCACAAATTTAGTTAAAAGGAAATGTGAGAACATGGCACTGTCAGAACATAGCACTGTCAGAACATAGTGCTGTGGGAACATAGGGCTGTGGGAACATAAGGCTGGGGGAACATAGGCATGCTCCCACGCAGTGCATAGGCGGGTACATTAAAAACGGCGCTGCACTAACCTTAAGTAGCCTATTTCCAAGTTGCTGGTACAAGTTCTTAATAACCCTGATCCATTGTGCCAATTTCTTGTATTAGTTTGCAGCAAGCAATTCAGTGCTCAAAATGGGTAGCAGGAGTCACCTAATAATTCTGAGTAACAGATTTAGCCTATCAAGTGCACCACTTCCTGTGAGAATTTGAGGATTACTAACCAAAAATGAAATCAGTAGGTATTTGTTAATGGCAGAGGTTAGGCTACAAAAAACATTGTTTTCAAGACATCTAGGCCAAGCCAAATCAGCCAACCGAACCAACATGGGCCCAACATTATTGTTATTGTTGTTTGGATCAGACAAACACAGCAGACCTTGATAGTGTTGGGTTTATGTTGTGTATGTTGGGCCAACATGTTTGCTAGCTGGGACAGTAGTTCTGGTGCTTCCATTGGTTAACTAAAAGATAAACAAAAGCTAAGTATATTCCTCTACAACTCTTACATAAACCATATGTTGTGAATTTTATTCTTGTTGGCTTGAACCCCACCACCCCCTCCCTCCAAATTGCTTGCTTTCTGCCATTTACTCTCTACCCATTTTAGGCCATTATTTCATTCATCTCCTTCAAGAAATGTGACCCTCAGTAAACTGTATAACAGAATTAAACTAAAAAATAACAACAGAGTACAACGTGGCAATCAATATCTAGAGGAATTTAATATGGAGCCAGCCCCTGTGGAGGAAAGGCAGCTCCAATCTTTGCCTTAATTAAAACTCTCATGCTGGTGCTACATCACACTGTCTGGGGCTAGACGTGGAGACCAGGGGAAAATAAGCCACAGCAAGGGGCTGGCAGTCCCCAACAAACACGCTCAAAGATGAAAAATATCTCGCTAAGACAGAGCACACAGGTTACTCCAGCGTAACGGCTCATAAGTACATGTCAGTGCACACATACACACACACAGACACACAAAGCCAAACACACAATGTATGTATGTATGTTTACAGCTATGTACATTCTTAAGATTACTTGGAACACATTCACACTGATTGGACAGTCAACCATTTCTTGTTTGTCTGTTTTGCAAGGGCTTTCATGGAAAAAATCACTGTGTATGATTGTATTTTTTCCTCAGACTGCACCTTATACACACCAGCTTTATGGATAATCTCTGTATGTGAACAACGAAACAACCATGGCCACACAACCAGGAAGGTGACCTGGAAGGAGCTTTTTTTTCCCAGATGTTGATGCCCTGTAGCACAGAACCTCCAGTCCCACACTCCCCTGCCACCACCATCTCCAACACCAGCAGCCCAGATAAAAGAGTGTCACCAGCGGGTGTCTTGCGGGCTGAATGTGTGAGACGGTCGGGGCCGTAATCAAAGCTGAAGAGCTTGATGTGCCACACTAATGAAGTGGAGAGGCCTCCCCACTCCACCCCCCCCTACCCCCACCCTCTGCTCTTTTAGGCCACTGATTAGCAGAACACGTAATTAGCAGCATGCCTAATGAAATTGTTAGGGTTGAAGATGAATGCTATGAATGTGACCTTTTTCCCTCCTGTCTTATGCTTTCTTTTTGCTCTTTCTTACTCTCTCTCTCTCTCTTTCTTTCTCTATCTCTCTCTCGCCCTCTCTCTTGTCACCACCCTAGTAAAATGAGTAGGTTGTGGAGGAAGAGTGGCGACATTGACAGTGACATGTATTGCAGCACGATGGGGCAGGTCAAGGCATCTGTTCTGGAGAGGAAGAGAACAAGAGAGAGAGAGGGAGAGAGAGAGAGAAAGAGGCAGAGGAGTGTTAATACCCACTGACCACAGTGAACCTTGTTTTAAAAGGCTCAGCTGTTTATCTCTCGAGCTCCTTGACATTTTGTCGGCTCATCCGGCTTTCACAACGCCATTTAATGTGGTAGCAATGACATGGCAGGAGAGAGAGAGAGAGAGAGAGAGAGAGAGAAAGAGAAAGAGAGACAGATAAATTGAGAGAGAGAGAGGGAGGGAGGGCTGTCAGCGTTTTTCCCTCTCTGCCCCCATGTTCTAAGACTTTGTGCAGGAATTTGACTGTAGCTTTCATAGCCTCAAATGACTCACCTATGGTAACAATGGTATTTCTGCACAAGCCTCAAACTCAAACACCTTCCCTTTTAGTGTGCATCCACATTTTCCCTTTAGTATTACATAAAATAGCAAGCAAGGCAAAGACAGGAACCTGCTACAAGACCTGCTGGTTTTTATGTTTTCAGAGAGTGTATGCCCAGAGCTCCACAGCTCTTTCTCTTTTGTCTCTTTAGACTTTGTGCATGGGTATAGCATTTGACAGGCTGCTTGTTGTCTAATATACTTTTCAAAACTAAGAGCAGATATCGAGGGAGTTATGGGCTGTCTGAGAGAACCTTTAATTTGGGGGAAAAGAGAGCCGGGCGGGTGAACGGTAGCATCTTGAAAGGGAAGCTGTAAAGAGCTCCTAATGGGACAGAGGAACAGGGTACAGTGCGTTAATAGCGCCGTGATGGTCTTGCTAATGACGCTTGAAACACTTGTTTCCGCGATCACACTTAATAGCCTGTGGATTATTGAAGGGCCCTCTCACATCAGTCTCGTACATTTTCCGCCGATTGTCGCTTAGGAACGAGGACCACAGAAGGATTTTTATTTGTGTAAGCTTCGACAACTATAGGATGCTGTGCTTAGGGTCTGGTGATGAGATACACATAAGAGGTGATGTCTAGTCACACAACCCCCCACCCCACAAAAAAACAACCAACACACATAGACACATCTACAAAGTCATTTAGCAACCTTATTATAGTGTTTTAATTATGGTGCTTGTTGCCAGTTCCTTTAGCGAGAAGTGAGCTGGTTGATCCCACAGAGCCTAGAGAATGTCTTTTCTCTCTTTCTTTTTTTTGGCTCCTCAAAGTCTCACCTCAACGGGATGTGTCCTGGCAACCATTAGCACCCCATTATGCATGGGGAAGCCTAAGCAGAAACCAGAACACGCTTTTTCTACTGTCACACTGAATTTCTTTTCCCTTCCTCATACTTTCCTGAGTCTCCGTCATGTTCATTAGGGGAGAGCGCTGGGGAATATTTCAGCGTTCAGCGTACCTACCACAAATAATTATTTTTATTTTCTCCTTGCACAAAATTAGAATACCTTTGAAGGGAGAAGGTCATTATGAAAGCCCAAGGCTGGCAAGTTTGTATGTGGACATCATACCGTTAAAAAAAAAAAAAAAAGAAAATTCACCTCAACTCAATACATAGCCAGAATTCTTACAGTCGACATGAATGCACCTTTATGCTTTCACACTGGGTTACTGTGCGTGTTAATTGCAGGCTGTGATATTGATTCTCAATGTTACCATAGCAATAAATACAGTAGAATATCTGCTTTGATGTATTTGATATTGCAGCAGAGGAATACATGCCATCCCAATGTCAAGCAGAAAAATTCTTCTCTACCTTTTTTTAAGCATATTTATTGCTTATTATGTTCACAGTAAATTTCCATACCTCAAACTAAACAAAAAGCATTTGGTAGTAGTATGCCAGCAGTAATACTGTCACAATTGCTCAAATTTTGCTGGCACTCTCCCTATATAGTCTGTCTAGGGCAGGTATTTGACACACCGTAGAACAAATTGTAACATAGTCCTTTGCTTTTGCTTTTGCTTTTGCTTTTGCGTGCCAGTCCAGCTCTCTGTATTGTTACTCCACTAATAGCTCTCTTCCAATGCAAACTGCCAGTGGATATGGAGGGCGAGTTGCGCGTCACAGCTCAGACTCAACCTTGCTAGCATGCTGGGCTTATTTGCTGTGATTCCTGCTGGGTCCCAAAGCAAAGATGAATTTCTCCAGCAAACACACAAATGCTAAAGACACACAGTAGATGTGATTCTCACACACTCACACTCACAAACACACACACAGACAAAAAGACACACACACACACACACATCCCTCCGCCCCCCCCCCAACACTTTGATGGCACACAGGCTGGTGTGTTGTTGCCTGTGTTTTCCCTCACCGCTTTATTAGGACTGTATCTCTGTGTACACACACCTAGCAGACGCCGGCGGCGTCACCCACAGACACCTGCAACACACCGTCCATAAATCTCTCTGTAGGACTTCAGCCTTTGCCGGGTTCCCATCATCACTGCTAGCTGGGGTCTCGCTGCCAACCCTGGGGTTGTAAAAGCCGCCATGAACACTTCGAAAAAGCCCCCCCCCCGACCACAATGCCCCCCCACCACCATCACCACCCCCCCAACCCCCAACCACCACAAGAGGTTCACATAGCAGGACTCATAATACAACATTTTCTGTCAGGCAGCTTTCATGTGTTTGTTTAGAAGGTAGTTTAAAGGTTGAATGACTCAGTGCTTTACACACATGCAAAAAAGAACAAAACACTTTCCCTCATCAGTACTGATTTCATGTTTGGTACAGTATGTCAGATGAAGTTGTTTTTCTCCACATACATATTTTGTTACTTAAACATGTTGGTTTGTATGTCTGTCCTTTTTAAGCACATGTATTGCTTATTATGTTCACAGTAACCATTTCCATACCTCAAACTAAACAAAAAGGCATTTGGTAGTAGTATGCCAGCAGTAATATTATCACAATTGCTCAAATGTTGTTGGCACTCTCCCTATATAGTCTGTCTCGGGCAGGTGTTTGACACACCATAGAACAAATTGTAACAGAGTCCTTTGCTTTTGTGTGCCAGTCCAGCTCTCTGTATTGTTATTATACTTTCTCAGTGAAACCTTGGTCTTAAATCGTGAATGCCACATCTCCGAACTCTGCTTTTGCCTCTTTTCTTTCACTGCATAATGAGGAGATCAAGCTGACATTGTCCAAGGCTGCTCATCTCACAGATAAAGATGGTCCTCCTGACACAGCTATCACCAAGACTACAGTAAACAAGGGAACAAACAATAACAACAACAACAACATGAATAGGTACATTCTCTACTTTGGAACAGTATCTCTCCATTTGCTGTCTGCTGTTGTCAGTGTGTTGTGATAATCTAAGGCGATATATGTTGAACAGTATGTCTCCTGCTGCCATGAACATCACCAACAATTGGTACAAAAATAAACAGCCATTTTACTTTGAGAACTACCAACATCCCAAAATCTCATTTGTCTGTATGACTGGACCCTACATGAAACCAAACATCATCAAGTACCGAGGACACCTGGAAGCAAAGTTGTTTTACTGCGGACTGACACCCCTCCCCGCAACCTCCCCAATTCATTTATTTTGCAGGTCTCATACATCTTTCTCCTCAGGGAACTTTTCATTACATTTCATTTGCATTCAATTAGAAATGGATTCTGTTTACAGTACAGCAAGCAGTCAGGCAGGGAGCGCACGCCTTTATTGGTAATCAACTCGTAACCATGATATTTTGGAAGCCACACTGCAACATTTATGTTCAGAATTACAAGTGTGGTTGCATCATTTTAGTGTAACATCTAAGCATCAGAGATTCAGTCTATGCAAGGGAGGGCATCTCTGTAAAAACAACACCTGCACCTGCTAAATCCTTCGCTCTGTCATTAAATTACATTTTTAGCTGATGCTCTTATCCTTAGCCACTTATAGTGAATTAGGTACAAGGAAAGTCCCCCTGAAGCACTGTGGGGTTAGATGCCCTGCCCAAGGACACTTCAGCCATGGATGAGGGTGCAGGAGACCATTATCAACCTCTATCAACCATTCCTGTTTTTCTCTCTATCTCTCTCTCTTTCTCTACACACATATTCTGGTGGTTCTCCCCCTTGTGTCACCATGGCCACAGGTGGGCTGGCCAGCTGAGCCTTTTCCTGCCTCACCAGTCACTCTCCATAAATCAGCAGCTATTCTGCATCCCTCCTGCACGCAATGTAAATCCACTCAGTTTCAGCACGTTCCCCCTCGCTTTGATAGATGAGGTGCAGGAACCATTGACTGCTGACATCTTAGAAGCATTGGCCTGCCTGACTGCAGAGAAAGAGAGAGAGAGAGAAAGAGAGAGAGAGAGAAGGAAAAAGTAAGGAGGGGAGACAGGTAGAATGAGACAACAAGCGAGGGTGGAGGGAGAGGGAGTTAATGTTTGAGGGAATTAGATGGGACTGTTTGAATTTGTTTTTTAAAGCACTCTGGATCTTTTTTTACAGCACAAATTGATCAGCAGAAAAGTTGTTACAGAAGAAAAAAAACTTTTAGAAAAAGTGTTATTGTTAAAGTTCTCCCTCAGAGACAATGACTTTACTCTTTCATTGCCAAATAAAGTGGGGGAAAAAAATCACTTCTCGCTCGGCCAACTGCTGTTTACTGAGCTGGGCGTATAAATCAAACTGATCAGTAGTGGTCAGCAAGTGGGAGGTATATCACTGGTGCAGTGGCATCTATTGTGAGCATAGAGGAAGAGTTTAAAGTTTTGAAAAATGATACTGTTAGTCAGTATGCAGCAGGGTTGGGTAATCCAGCTACAGTGAGTTAAAGGCCACACCGTATATTTGTTCCAACAATTTAACAAAACCATCTAATAAGCACAAGTCTTTGGCCACTATAGGTAAACTAATTAGTGGAATCACTTGGGTTAGATGAACAGGTACAAACAACATATGGCTAGATTTTGTATTCTTTCCAGCTGGGACTACCCACCTCTGGTAAACAGCTCATTAATGGTGAATACTGTATGTGTATCTCACAATGTTAATTACAATGAAAACTCACTGTAACTCACTGAATTTTCTTCGCTGTTCTTCCTGACCTACGCTTCACGCTTCTACGTAATTGCTTAAAGTCAGATATAGTTTTCTGCCACAGTAAACCTGCTGCGAGGAAGAGAAATAAGACAAACAAGCCACACCTGCATAACCTTACAGGCTAAGGTGATTAAACTGATATACATACATATGCAGTGACAGAATGTGTGAGAATGTTTGTTAGAAATCACACATTTATAAAAATATACATGCAGGCAGAGACGGTGTAGTGGTTGTTTGCCAGCTGGATAAAAATGAAGAAGAATGAAATTGCTGTTACTGTGCCATGTTGCACAGTTTCTGACAGCACTCTTCGTTTAAGAGAGATCCTCATTAATCTTCATGCCAACCACCATTACTCGCTCAATCCACAAATGGAAGAGCCAGAGATGAATTGTCCTTAATTGATCTAATTCACTTCTTGCTGAGAAAGGTTTAAAATATATTAAGCCAAAAAATCACATCCTATCCATGCCTCTTGACAGTCTGAGTTTTGCTTGGAATAATACATAAAAATTGGTTTATAAATTTTTAGGCCACACTTAATTAGTCAACATATGCTCAGCAATGAAGTGAGATGATGGAATGACTGAAATAACACAAAAAAACAATACACAAACTAAGGTTCAAGTGCACACATGTGACCATACACAAGCAAACAAACCAACCAACCCATGCATGCACTTGCAGACACGCGCACGCACGGACACACACACACACATATGCGCACACATACACACACACACACACACACACACACACGTCTAAGACCTACGTAGGTCCTCTCATTCATTCATCAAATAAAAAGGGAAAGATTTATTGTCGGTTATAAAGGCTGGAGGCCAGTCATCAGACCATCTCTCCATTACCTTGGGAATGCAACAATGCCATATTTCAGAGCAGGATCCTTGGATGTATCTTCAATCAAAGAGTCACACAGTTCGTCTTTTGTGCCATGCCCTCTGCGCTCCAACAAAGGAGCCCAGACCCAGCTGTCGTCTTCACAAAAGAGGCATGCTGCGTGTGTCCTCAATTTGTGCGGCCTATTTGTGTATGCTTTTCAGGGTGTGTTACTTTGTTTGTGTTTATGTACAGTGCCACTGTGAGACACTGACAACAGCCTTTCTTTAGTACTCTCTCTCTCTCTCTCACACACACAAACACACACACACACACACACACCATACCTAAGCTCCACCCCCACGATCACCCACCAACACCACCACCAGCACTTTAGTCTCAACAGCCCCCACCCCCTCACTCCTTTGCAGCAGCCAGCCACCAATTACCCCCCCGCCCACCTACCCTTCCATCCCCACCCTACTGTTCCCCTACTCAGCTGACAGATGTGATGGAGAGACGTTTGGTTCTGGAACACAGCCCCCCGGGGCGGCGGGGCCGGGGCTAAAATACGAGCGTCCTGGCGGCGTGTTGCCAATCCAAATGAAATGCTAGAGTGGCTGGTTACGCCGTGTGCCCACCTCACCGCCATATTTCACCGTAGCCTGCTGCCAAGCTCGCCGCTGACAGTACCACTAAATCTCACGCTGTTTTACAGTATAAACTGTTATTCATCGCAGACCACTCTGCCGAGCAGCTCCCGGATGGAGCGCGTACAGGGGCACACACAGACACACACACACACACACAGACACACACACACACACAGGCACAGGCACAGGAACTGACTGTCACCAGTCAATCTCAGTAGCACTGTGTATATCCAGCTCAGTTTTCACTAAAGAACCTCTCATGCTGTACTTGAATGTAGCCTTAATACACACACACACACACACACACATTTATTTATTTATTTATAAGCAGTCAATCTCAGCAAGGCATTTATCTGTCTCAGTTTTCACTGATGAACCTCTCATACTTTACTTGAATGCAGTCTATTTATTTATTTGTTTACTTGTTTGCTCATTTATTTATTTATGTGCCGTCAATCTCAACAATGCATGTATCCATCTCAGTTTCCACTGAACCTCTCATGCTATATTTTGTGGATGTAGCCTATATATATATGTGTGTGTGTGGGTGTATGTGTGTGGGTGTATGTATTTTTTCTCATAGATTTTTTTCCCAGGTCAGAGGAATCATATGTTTTTTTCAGTTACTCATGATTGATGGTATCAAGCTGTCACTTAGCTGCCAGCTCAGCCCACAACATTATTGGCTAATGTTGCACTAAGTGTATATGGAAGCTGAGCGGTTGTCTCCTATTTTTCAGGAGTCCTTTTTTTAAACATTATTATTGTTATTATTTAATGTCACACTACACACAGCTGTTTGTTGTATCATGACGGTGGTCCTCTGAATGACACTGAGTGGGTAAGTCCTATCCATCACGTTTGTTTTGCTATTTTTGCAACCCTCAGCCTGGTGGGTGTGTGTGTGTGTGTGTGCATGCACAGGCAGATGTGTATGTGTTTGTGATGAGGTGTGACAGAGCGACAAAAGTTATGTGTGGGGAGGGGGTAGGAGGGGGTGGCAGACAGACAGACAGACAGACAGAGAGAGAGAGAAAGAGAGGGATAGAGAGAGAGAAAGAGGGTGCAGAGAGGTGATAAAGTAATTATCAGCTCATAAACCTATTGCCTCAGCATTAAGGCCTCAGCATTCCAGGAGAGAGTCGAGCATTTTATTAGCTCAGTAACGCTTATCGCCCACAATAAATTACTGTCAGGAGTTCTACCCACAGTCTCAGCAACTTCAACTATTGCATGAAATGAGGACATCCACAAAGCTAAGCATTTGGAATTAATCATGCCGGAAGAAGTCTGAAAATCCCTGCATGTTTTTTTTTCCTTCCTTCTTTCTTCCCTTCCCCTCCCTCTGAGGTTGGAGAGCACTTGGATGAACAGCGCTGGTCACTGCATGGTATACTGTAGACCCACCCCATCGCTCTTTCTCTCTCTCTCTCTCTCTGCATATGCTTGAATGTACCAGAGAGTGTATGTTTGTGTGTGTCTGTGTGTGTGTGACAGAGGGAGAGAAAGAGATAAGGAAAGAGAGAGTATATGTGGTGTTAGTGTGTGAGAGAGAGAGAGAAAAAGAGAAGGAGAGAAAGAGAGAGTAGAAGTGGTGGTGTGAGTGTGTGTATATGTGTGCCTGTGTGTGTGTGTGTGCATGGGTGTGTGTGTGTGTGTGTGAGACTGTGCTGCTGAAAAATGAAAGCTGCCCTTGGGCGTAGCGCTGCCTACTTAGCGTATGAATAATGCGCCGAGCAACAGTGCTGATTTATTCCACTGTAAATGCGCCTCTCCTGCGGTGGAGGTGCGAGCTCGGGAAGCAGGGGGGGTGGGGGTGGGGGTGGTGGTAGAGAGGGCTGCGACCCACTCCCGCAGCCCATCACAGGTGAGGGCCGGCCAGGCTCGGCCGAGGCCTGTCGCCCTGCCCTCCATCATTCGCCGGCTGTCCCCATATCTCACTGCCATGTCATGTCATTCATTACTGACTGCCCCAGGGCCAACAATAGCACACTCCAGCCTTTTATTACTGCCACTTGCTGATTGGAACAGTCAAGGTCAGACCTACCGCACAGTCGTTCACCTGTCAGTCCCACATGCCTTGATGTGTCAGCGGTCAGCAGCAAGGCCTCGGTGTATGTGTGTGTGTGTGTGCGTGTATGTCTGTGTGTCTCTGTGTGTGGGTATGGTGGAAGTGTGTGTGTGTGTGTGTTTATTCCAGTGGTTCTAAAACATTGTAATTCTCTGTCACTGACACTCCTCTATAAATCTTGCACATTTATTCTGGCTATAATGATGGAACCAGTCATGGCGAAAACACTTACAAAATACACTCAAAACACAGAAAATTAAAGTTACTTTTTATATCCTTTCTTTTTTCTTAATTATGAAAAGCAATTATGCTTCATACAGTTGCTGCTCTTATAATTACTCTATCAGTCTGCGTGTGTGCCATTTGTAAGAGCTGTCAAAGCAATAGAAAATAGCAGATGGGAAGGTGTCATACGTCCATGAGGGAATTCATGTTCAGTTGTAAATATTGTAAAACAAAAAAAAAACGACAATCTGACTCAATTAAATCATGATATGACACACAACACTTTCTTGAAACTTTGCAAACAAGGAAATGGAGCAAGTTAAGGTGTATATGTGTACATCCCTGCATGAATACTGGCTACAGAACTATGGAAGCTGTAGGAAACTACAATATACCCTACCTGGGATTCATGACGAGGCAGCCATTGTGATAATCTCCCAACAGGTAATTGCACTATTAACAACAACAACAGGGAGGTTAAATGTGTTAAGGCTAGGCCATTGAGAACAATCTAGGCAGTGGGTCAGAGAAACATAATTATCACATGGAATGACTGAAGGTCTCCAGGTCTGTTTGAATGAGAAACCTGGTTCATTTACATTTAGAACAAACCACACCACCACTGAATCCAGAGTTTCACATGCTTTGGTACTGCTGTTCACTGGTATTGTTCAGAATGATGGCCCCCATCATTGATGGGCCATCACACGTCCACCGGCAGAGAGCTATTGTTTCCCTAGAGGACCCCAAAACGATTCAGGAAGAAGACAGAAGAAATCTTTCTGTTCACCAAATCTTTAATGCGTTCACTGACAGAATAGTCACGCGAAACAGAGCATCTCCTGACCATTCTGATCTTCACACCTTCTCTATCTACCTTATATACACCTTTCCTTCATGCATATTTGGAGCTGTGCCATTTTCAGAAACAGGGAACTCATACTCTTATAGGGAAATCCCAAACACAGACCTAACTCATTGAGT
Source organism: Setipinna tenuifilis (assembly GCA_030347295.1). NCBI lineage: Eukaryota > Metazoa > Chordata > Actinopteri > Clupeiformes > Engraulidae > Setipinna > Setipinna tenuifilis. The sequence continues at coordinate 26,775,973 of CM059266.1, read as the reverse complement.
ATTGGGTTTAAGGAAATGCAGTCTCCTATTACGTATGTTTCTGCTGAGCCTTCCACAGATATTTCCACTGCTACACAGAGACACTCATTCCTATGCAAGCAAACTACTCATTTCTCTTTACAGAAATTACGACATGAGTATCTGTATAATAGTCACATTACTCATTCTTCATGTACTGTTTATCTGGGGAGCACCTCTAGTTACAGCTTACTACAGCGTACAGTTGAATAGCCCGCGTCATGTTTTATCTTGGTGTACGCAGACACACACTGTGGGGCAGGGTTTTAAAGATACAGTACCTCTGTTGCACTTAGTAGCTGTTTCTTCATTCTGGTTTTACATGACTGCTGTAGGCAGTTATGCCTTCATTCTGATTTTATATGACTGCTGTAGACCGTTATATCCTAGCCTTTGTACATATTGTATATATCATTGTACTTGTGTTTATTGCATGGTGTTTATTCCCTTCATTATTGTATGTATGATTGCTTATGTATTGTTTTTATCTTTTATATATATTTCAGTAAACCACGGTTCACTGTGTAACCAAAGCCTCCTGGTCTTTTCATGGTTTCACAGTTTTATGGTTCAACGACATGAGTGGCATGTGTGTCTAAACAGGACATTGTATCATTGTTCTGGCCATGGTGTTTGTCATATCCACCAGCCAGCCCCCTTTATACAGGTGTTGGTAACCACCAGCACTCTCCTTTAACAGGTATAAAACCTAACTACTGCTGCATCAAAGGTAAGAAGTGCCTATTTTTTTTATATTATCTATTATCTAACTCTATTTCCCTTAAAGACCCAGCTGTGTTAATGACATACTGGGTCAGGTGGTCTATAGAGGTGATGCAGTCTATCACAGTAAGACCAAGACACCAAGACACTTACTTTCTTAGTCTGACCTGTGTGAAAAGATTCTGACAGAGAGAGAGAGAGAGAGAGAGAGAGAGCGAGAGGAAAGTCATGAGGGAAGCATGTGGAACAGTAAAGTCATTGGATTTCATGCATTCTTTACAAACCAATAGCTCACACTCCGCTCCAATCACAGTTGAAATCAATTTTTATTGGCCACATATGTTTGCACTAGGGGTGTAACAATACACAAACATCACGGCTCGATGGTCGGTTCTGTACCTTGGTTTTGAGGTCACGGTTCCATTCAGTTTTGGTACAGTATGGGAACAAAGTGCAAAAATGGTTGTTTATTTGTGTTTATTATTTACACTTTGGCGGTGTCGTTTCAGGTGAGTTAGCATGTTTGTTGTGTTGCTGGAAACATACCCAATCTCAGCTGAACAGTGTCAGCACACCACCATCCACCTGTCTTTCTCCGTTGCAATATGAATACGAAGTGTTCCCAAGAAGGAGACTTTAGCAACAGGGGATAGTCCTGAAGCAGTAGCCATGATGCACATGGGCTGCACACTAGAGGTAAGATCGGGCCTAAAAAATCCAGCCCGACCCGACCCAGGCCCGCGGGATTAAAGCCCGACCCGACCCGAGCCCGACCAATTAACTTGATTTGCAGGCCCGAGCCCGAAGCAAACCCGAAATTTCATATTTTATTTGTGAGGAGGAGGGAGGAGGAGGGGTGATTTATGATAACAAATTAAAGCATGTCTTTTGTAACGAAATCTAAGTTAAACAAGACTGTATGAACATTTACATCTTTTATAAGAGTTGACGAAAAATTTAAGGCCGTCCGTCATTTTGACGGGTTGAAAATTGGTTCATAAACCACAGCAGCAGTACGTCCTTAAGAATCTAGCGCGACACTTTAAGAGAGAGAGAGGCAGAGAGACAAAGAAGAACAATGACGGGTGGATAATAGACAGAGATACATGAAGGAGTTTTTTGAATTGTCATTGCAAGAGTTTAGTGCAGTACGTGTTGTAATGAGGCGACGAATGATAATATAGATGTTTGACGATCATCACTTTTGCCAGTACAGCTGTTTAAATGCCTGCTCAGCGTCGGGGTGCCAGTCTTTTTGCTCTCGTATGAAAGCAAAGCGCCACATTAACTACACTCAGCGAAGCCAACGCAAGTTTCTGTAGCATTTTTAACAATCAATTTGAAGCTTTTCCACACCTCACCCTTACCGGTGCGTTTGCCTTTTCAGTTCCCCTGTCTTTAGTTTATCCTTGACTTCTTGCTGCTCCATATCGGAGATACCAGGTCAAAATAGATGCGGACTTGCGGAGGGGAAGATTATAAAGAGGGCGGCGTTCACCTGCGCAGAGCATGCTCTGGCTCTGCGGGTCCTGTTTAGTAGTTAAATAGCAATTACCTTACAGCGCCTTCTCTGTTTTATCCTAATTATTTATTTTATAACAAGTATTCCTTAGTTTAGTATCCACACATCGTTTTAGTATACCGTTTTATAAACATATATTTATTAAAAAAAAAAAAAAATTCAGCGAGAGAGAAGCCCGAGTCCGACCCGACCCGAACGTAATGACTGACATTTTAGGCCCGACCCGGCCCGAAATTCAGGTCGGGTCGGGCTCGGACTCGGGCTTGAGCTTAAGATCTTACCTCTACTGCACACGGCAGAGATGTTCACAAGTCATTTTTTCAAGTCCAAGTCAAGTTTCAAGTCTTTGAGAATAATGAAAAGTCAAGTCTCATATTTTTTGTCCCAATTCCAAGTCAAGTCTCAACATGTACATTAATTTACCTTTTTACTGTAAAATATGGATGATAAAGCTAATATTTTCATTTATAGACAAAATACTGTCTGTACCTTTACAGAAACTTAACTATATATTTTAATTAAAATTAATTAAAAACTTTAAGTACAAAATTCATGTACTTAAACTTTTAAATTAATTAAATTAAAATATATAGTTAATGTACTCAAAACTATTGACGTAATCAGTTACAACAAAAGTTTTGAGTCGTATTAACTTATCCGGGTGAGAATGGTGAGAATGACAATAAGGTGGAGACTTAAGCTGCCTTGACGGAGGTCTGCGCTCAGTGCTTTTCTAGTTTGTATTATATGCACGTTTTATTGTACTTTTTGCTATGTTTATATTGTTATGTTTCGTTATTGTTATGTTTATAAGATGTTTCATTTAGACTGTGGGCCATTGTAAACCCGGATAAGTTAGTAGTACTTAAAATGTTTGATGTAACTGATTACATAAGAAAATTGAAGTACACGTGCTATCTTTTTTAAGTAAACTGAACTTGAACTTTGTATTTTGGCAAAACATTACTCATTTATTGTTCAAAAATGTAAAATTTTAGAGCTACTAAAAGTGTTTTTTGACAGAAGGACCCCTTTAAGTAACTTCAGTAACAGTTTTTCAGAATAACTTAAATTTAATAAGCAGTACAAAAAAAACTACTCCGGCATTTGTAAACACGTGTTTGCTGTAACTAAGGGCACAGTTGTAAGTTGCATGTGAGCTGATTTGAAGAAAGGACTTCCATAGTAGCGCAAGTTGTTAGTTCAACAACGTGTATGAGTGAGCTCCTTGGGATATTCCAAACTGAAACCATACGTCAGACAAAATAACAACATAAATGCCTCAGAAATGCATAGATAGTAGAAATCTCTCCGTGTAGGTTAGGCACGTTCGACTTGATGTAAATGTTTACATGCGATGCATTGTGGGATAAAAAGGTTGTATGATGGTTAGACTTTGTGTCAGACTTGCCAGAAAGGCATGGCGATGTCACCAAAACATGACAAGGTCATATGACCTAAAAATCCATGTGAGTAAAACACATAGATGACGCAACTTTGCCCTGGTTGGTTTAAAGTTCATTGATGTCTGGACACGTGTGTTGTGTAGCAAGTTTCTTGCTGACGTATGTAGACAGACGCAGACAAATGCTGTCAAGTGGGATTGCAAGCCGAACGCGCCTGTTGTCAAAGCGACGCTAAAATGAATGCACGTCTATGGAATGCTAAAGGCTACTGGGCACTTTTCGGGTTTTTTTCGACCCATAGATGTTTCAACTTCCGTGTCTGTTCCTGCCCCCTTGGTTTTCATGTCCTGCTACAACGTCGATGGTGTCAGACTGTTCCTGAACGATCCAGTCTGAACGATACAAAAAATATATTAGGTATCAAGCAATGTGTACTCAAAAAAATCAATTCCAGTGCAATTAAAATGTTTGAATTCGCTGAGAAAACTAATACATTTAATGTTTGGTCAACTAAATACCAGGTTTTAAGTTTTTAAATACACAATGTTAATAAGTTGGTAGAACTGTTTGGGTTTACAGTGTAGGGAGGGCTACAATTTCAAATCCGGTGTACAACATGTACATATGGCATTTGACAATAAAGCTGACTTTGACTTGACTTTGACTTTGGTACATATAGGATTAATATATATGTAAATATCACATACACTACACGTGTTCATTCTGATCTCACTACCATCATGGGAGACAAGAGGTGAAGGCCACATTCTACAACAAGCATAAAGACTGGATAAATGATATATATATATATATATAGCATTTAAGTGTAGGTGGGCTGCTATGAACACACACTGCTCTCACAGCTTAGTGGTCCTGTGTGATGATGGCTGACATTTTGACTCTCTGGAACACAAACACACGCAATCTCCATGTCAATTTCGTGGATTCAGTCATCCACTCAGAGTGAACTTGCCCTCACAGTTTGAGCGAGCACGTTAAGGCTATACCACATGTGGTAGCCTTGTGTGCATTTCACAGAAAAGACCCTGCACAAAAAAAAAAAAAAAACGAAATAAACACATGTCTTCATTTGCACTCTCTCCAACAGTCAGTTACTACTATACCCCTGCTGGGAGACTGTTGGGGGCGAAAGGGGAAAAAAGGGGAAGGAAGGAGATGGGGTATCTATCAGTGGTGGTGTTGAATAATAAAAGACACAAGGAGAGTATCAAGTGAGGACAAGCACTGGAGTATGGTGTTGGACTACACAGACAGACCTCTATAAACAAGGCAGCTCTATCAGAGGGGCCGGCCCATCCCTGTGATAATGGCCCTTTCGCAGATATGAAAGTGCCCTGTTCAGCCGAGTGATCATGGGTCATTCTGTCTAATCATTGATTCGCCATGGAAGGCGGGACAAGGGTCCCTGGGGTATAAAAGACAGAGGGAGCCGCTCGTTGTTGTCGACATCAGGAGGGGAACAGTGGGGGTTAGGGGCTGTGCCGCCCTGAATGAAATTCTTTCATTTTATTATATTTATTTATTTATTTTAATATTTATTTTATTTTTTTTGCCCTCCATCAATGATGCCTCCGGCTTCTTTGCTCTGATCATGCTTGGCCTGTGGGCATAAGACCTTCAGCAACAGTAAGTGTGTGTGTGTGTGTGTGTGTCTGTGTGTGTGTCTGTGTCTGTGTGTGTGTGTGTGTTTGTGTTTGAGAGTGTGGATTTGAAGGAATCTGAATAATAATAATAATGATGTTGTACGTAACATGTTTAATGTTAACACATTTATTTATTATTATTTTGTATTCCTAAGTTATTTTGTATTCTTATAACTCTTACTATCAAAATCAGAGCTTTGTAAAATAGTTTCCTAACTACTGGCAATATGTGTGTCTCCGCCTTAAGAGGCAAGATGTTATCTGTGTATTGTGAGCTTGATTGTTTGTCCTATTCATTTGGCTCTCTCAAGAACTGTCACATGCCTGTAATTAACATATAGATGTGTGACACCTGGAAGGAGACCCCCACTAGAGCCAAGTTGTAACAAAAGACCATTTTCACATTCAGTTGTCTAAGGCATATTAATTTAGGGTGGGTCTAAGGGTTACACCCCCTGTTGACTGTTGTATATCTCTGATTAATCCAGAAATACAGGTGAATCTTCATTGTGAAACTTGTTTTTTCTCCATTGGTGCACCAATGTAAAATATAACCTTGTCCGGATTCTCCATCCACCATGCTGACTGAGTCTCCAGAATCATCTGTGGAATAAAATTACCATCAGAGTGTGTTTTGAAGTTATACAGTGTTATGATTCAGTTTTTATATCAGTGTTCCCATTTAAGTTTTATATCACTGGTTCTACAAATTTGTGTCATTTCTTTCCGATATAGGCATTACTACTGTGTGTGTGTGTGTGTGTTTGTGTTTGTGTTTGTGTTTGTGTTTGTGTTTGTGTTGGTAGACATGGGAGCCATAGCATCCCAGTGCCAACCTACTGTAGATGGTGAGGAGACCTTCCTCTCCAATCGCAGTACGGGTGCGTGTGTGGACCGCTGCTGTGACGTGTGCTGCCAGGGCTGTGTGGCCTGTTGTGACTGCCTGTGCCCTCAGGACTGTCTCTACACATTTTGGCACATATTTACCAGCCTCACCTACGACTGCTTCAACAGTCAGAAACCAGAGCCTGCGTACACCATGCCTGAGTCACGTACGTACATCCTTTTTTTAAAAAAACCTCCTACCTTTTGATCGTTCACGTCAGAGTCCATAATATGTATCTTACATCATGCAATCTCAGTTGTGCAAATTCTGTGGTCACCCTTTTCCTTTGTTGTGCTGTAACTGGCACAGCCTTGGTGTGTCTCTCTCTTATGTGTATCACGTGTTATGATTCATGCAGAGAACTGCCTCAGTGCAAGAGAGGACCTCGAGATGCCACTTTAAGCAGAGGAGCGAAGTAGACAGACACAGAAGACACAGAAGGAGAGGAGTGTCCCCAGTGGATGTCCTCGTCACTCACATTTTCCATTGCATCAGTTTCTTTTCTCTGCCTGTCTTTGCTGTGTCTCCATTTGCTTTTGAGAGGCGATCTTGCTCAATATTTCTGCTATGGATAAGTGATGCCCCCATGAAAAAATGCTGAGGAGATTTGTTTGAATAATGCTACACAGAAAAATACCAAGCACAGTGTTCGTAAATAATGCCATATGAGGAAAATGTTTAGGGAAGTGTTATCTGACTCTCTATAATGATGTAAATAAACTTAAAGCATTTTCAGATACATTCTTCTGTTTTTTTTCCCCCTCACATTTAGTATAAGAAATCTGACAGAAAGTTCTGAGGTGGAACTGAGTCAGGAATTGCCTTTGTTTTCAAGAAAATTTCTCTCAGACTGCAAAATACTGATACTGATCAAACAATGTGAGAACCTTTCTCTGGGGCATGTGAGCTGGACAAACCTGATTCCACACCCTATTGAAAAGGAGAGAGGTAGGACCAGCATATACAGAATACCAAGACAGAGGGAGGAGTTAGTCTGCCCTCAGAAAGTCTACTGTTTGTGTTCACGGCAACTTGAAGTGGAGAAAATCAGTAAATAGAGAGAAGGGGATACAACCAAAAGGAGAAAAAAGGTTTGAAGTTGGACTGAAAAAAAAATAGACAAGGAGAGAGCCAACGTATGAAGGAAAGGTAAAGATGGCACACCGTCTGGTGCTTTTCAAAAATACTGTTGCGTCTGTTTTTCTTCCACCCTGGTCTCACTGTATGGGGTGTTAGAGGGTTTTATCTCAGTGTTTGATTAAAATTCTATTCCCATATCATCCTGGTTCTCAGCTGTCTCAGCTGAAGAATATCTTTACTATCAGTTTGGAAAAAGTTCTCTCTCTCTTTGAAACTTTCATTAACAATTCAGCTTCTAACTTTTAGCCCTTACTTTTTGAACTATAGCTGCTTCAACGTCATCATCTTTAGAATACTGTAGGTTCTATTAAACCATGACATTTAAAAGGTGTATGACCAGTTTTCTGATCTGCCATCAAGTGACAAAGCCTGTATTTTAATGTTAATAGATGATTTTTATTCCGGATATTTAACCTGTAGTTTCCTTGTTCTGTAACCTGGATCTCACATTCCTCACATTAATTGCCACGCCTCCCTCAGCCATGTGACTGGCTTTTCTGGCTGGTGATAGTTGAGATAAAACTGGTATGTGATTGTTTTTAATGGGCTCTTGACCAGCCTACAAAGTAAATAGTAACCTCTTTATTAGCACTCAAATAATGATGTTCTTCAGAGGGTACATCAATACACTTACATCTATCCAACCAGAAGAAATATGAATATACAGTATGTCCTAGGTTGGTAGAACACAGAAGCAAGTTACAGTGCGTCTTTCATTACAAGGCCAGTGTCTTACCTTCCATTTGTCCATCTCCCGTCTCTGGTCTGGTCAGAGCTATGGAGCCTGACTACGTGAACAGAGAAGTCTATGCTGAAAACATGAAGAACTCGCCATACATTTTCAACAATGATGTGGACATCCAGAAGGTGGACAATGTGAGGACAAGCCAGCCTGAAGCCACGCGGACCCAGGCGCACACCACAGAGTCCAAGGCCGAAAAGGACAAGGACAACTGCTGCGTGCGGTGTTGTCACAGCACCCACCGATGCCTGATGAGCGGAGAGTGTGGCCGAGCACTCCAGATCGCAAACGTCATTGCCATGTGCGGCATGTGCATACGCTGGTTCATCTGTAAGTTTATTTTGCAAATACATCATCATCATCATCACACACACACACACACTATGGGCTTATCTACATTGGTCACAATTGTACCACAACCTTTAGCAAGACTCACATTTTCTATTTTTTTAAGTCATAGCAGTTGCCTAGCAAACAGTTGTCTGTGTGTAACTTCATTTACTTCTGCTTTACTTCCTCTACTTCCTAAAACTTTTTGTAATATAAAAAGTCCCTGCCACAGGAGCCCTGGTCTTGTCCAGTTGGATCAAAGACTTGGGAAACTGAGTTTCACACTGTGGTGAAAAAAAAACTCCAAACAGGCAATGTCAAGTGTAATCACTGCAGACTAATTAATGCTACAGTATGGCGTTATAAGTCCCAGAAGTTCAAAGCAATAAACTAGTACACTGCAGAATAACATATACATCTTTCAATTATAACTCTTTCCATCCATTACCTTATCAACAAGGAGGTACTCCAGTGCTTTGTTTCTGGAACACAGATTATTAACCAGTTCAAACATTTCTACTGCTATACTCCATTATATCTTATATTTAGTTACTGCTAAAGACGTTTTGGGTTGACACTAATATGTAGGTCAGATGTTTACAAAGGAAGGGGAAAAAATCACCACTACAATGAGCACAATTATTAGAATAATTTGACATTTTAAGTATGACACCTCAAACCTCCTTTACCAGAAGTCTGCATTTGTTGTATTGTTGATGCAATCCCCCCTCTACCATGCACCACATGTCACATCTGCTTCTGTGTGTGCTCTGCTCTCTCCTAGAGTCCTTGCTCCATGCCTGAGCTAAGACATTGCATCATTCAGACAACAACATGAAGCTTTTTCCTCGGAAAATGAAGAGTGTGACTGCATGACCGGCCTTCTGCAGTCTGTTTAATAGATTTTACTGCATTATTATTGCTGTTTGTAATCATAATGCCCCTTGGCGTTACACATGTTCGAAAAGGAAGTACTATTCCAATATTAATATAACCAAGTCATACTAAGTTATCTTCCAACATGCACCTCAAAGGACAAGGAAGCAAGGATATGCATTTGTGTGTGTGTGTGTGTGTGTGTGTATTTGTATCTGTGTGTCTGTGTGCGCACGTGTGAGCATGCATGCATGCTTATCTGTAAATGTTTTATGTATATTAATTTTTTAAAGTTGTTCTTGAATGTGAAATGGATAGATTGGTCTCAGAGGGCGAGTGGAACATGGGACTCAATTATGCAAAGATAAATAACATCCCTTTACCACTAGTTCCACTAGCTACACAACTCAGGCAGTCCCTTCAGGGTTTTGCCTGTTGGCAAAATTCACTGTTTAACAACTAACAATGCTCTCCGAGCTTGAGTACCATCATGTGGAAGCAGTTGTATTCTCTGAACACATTACTGACTGACTGAATAATGTACGACGGCTGTTCGGGCGTGTGTTCTGTCTCAGAGGCCCCGCTGTTTTTCGGTGAAAAACAAATATTTTTGACACATCCGCTTGCCTGCCATGCCATCCTCACTCCTTTTTTTGTCCCCCTCCCTCTTGGGAGATCTTTCCCTGTCCCTGTCCCAACCCCTACTGTGATCCTGGATCTCTCTGCCCTATCTCCTGAGAGAGAAACGACAGCGCATGTGTGTTTCAGATAAACAAGCACGGCGGTTGACCTCGCCTCTTTTCAGGCTTTTGAGATTTCTAGCATTTTGCACTTGTAATAGTTGTGTTCAGGAAATAAAAAGTGAGTGTGGACAAAACCCCCTTTGTGAGTCTGGTGTAGGTAGGTAAATAAATGTACACCTTTTCAGGTATTGGTTAAAACATTTTTGTTGGTATTTAGATAACAAAAATGAATGCATGTGTGTGTGTGTGTGTATTTTGCTCATTATGTCCAAGTTAAAGTAGAGGTTAGTAAATAATTGAATATCTTTTTAGATATTGGTTAGAATTATGTTGTTTTTTTATAAATAACACAGACGTATGTGTGTATGTCTGTGTGTGTGTGTGTGTGTACTGTGCTTATCGTTAAGTGGAGATAGGTAAATAAATGAATACCTTTTCAGTGTTATCACGACTCTATTAAAAATAAGATGCTTTGAATTGTACACTGTTGAAACTCCACTCCATGTATTATCATTAGGTGCACAATACTCTTGTTGGCTGAATAATAACGATAATAGCATTCGGTGCATTTTCCTTCAGACACAGATTCACTTACATGGGAATGGTAATTTATTACATCCATTATTGGGGTTTATTTTCTAATTATGAGGTATCGGTTTGTCATAAATCAAAGGTCACCCATTGTGTAGGGCAGGCAACCCTCCTCCTCCTCCTCCTCCAACCCCCTGCCCCCAGCCCCCCACCCCCAACAGCTCCCCCCAGGCTATGGTGCTCTGTGCCTGTGTCTCTTTCACACAAGGGCCTGCAAGACCTCCCTGCTGGGAGAACTCATGTGAGCATGAAGCCCAGTGCACTATAAAGGGCTTCCAGCTCCCACACAAGCTGCACAAGAGCTTAAGGATGATGACATACATGACCCAGAGACAACGGCATTCACACAGTAGAACTGAAGCCCCTTTCAATCAAATTCATCATTCTCTATCTTTCTGTCTCACTCTCTCCCAGTGTCTCTCTCTCTCTTTCTCTCTCTGTCTCTGTCTCTCTTTCTCTCCCTGCTGTCTTACACACAAACATAATTTTCTCTGCCATCAGAGAGATATTTCTTTGTCTGAGAGACTGCTATGCTCCTCTTCTGAAACACAGAGCATCTGTGTCCATCTGGGAAGTCTTGAAGCGCTGTCAGTCATCCGGGTTGAAGAATAATTTGAAGCTCAGCACCACCGGAGGAGAGTAAGAATGAATATAAGCGTTTTTTTTTAAGAGGGAGATAGATCCCGAGTGAAAGGCAAATTTTCCGACAATTCTTGCCAAAGACCAAAAAACTTAACAACACTTTGTTATTGATAAATGGATTATAAGCAACTCAGCTGGTGTACCAAGCTGAAATGATGGGTGGAGAATGATACCTAGACGGAGCAGTTACAAATTCTACCATTTTTTTTTTTGAGAAGATGTCTCATCACTATGTCTGCAAATAAACCCATGCATCAGCAGCCTAGCAAGAGTACTTGGCACAGAGATAGCAGCTATCAAACCTACCATAAATGCTTCAAGCAAGGTCTTTTCCACTACGATGCGCAAGACTGATACCTGTCATCATTCGCAGACAGTGCTGTCTTCAGCGTGTTCAGTATGCAACCAAATTATCACTGAGGTACACATGCCTTAGGCGGAAAAAAACGCCTCTCTGTGAATTTTTTTTTTTTGAGAGGGGTGGGGGGCAGCATGTCTGTCTGTCTCTGTCTTCTGGAACTTTCTCTCTGGTTCTGACCAGGTCAGCAAGAAGATGGGGAGGCAATAGGTGGGTATTTCTATCCGGAGAAAGAGAGAGAGAGAGAGCAGAAAAAGCTCCCCTCTGACAATTTCTCTGGCCCTCTACTTTGTCATAGTCATTTGCTGTCATATTGGCTCTGGCTGGAAAGAGCACCTGAGAGGGCTGATTTTGGGACTGATAATTCTGCAGACGAGGGGCTTACACTTAATCTGGCCCTCTGACTCACATCAAAATGGACCCTCACAAAGTCAGTCACAGGCAACATTTTACCCAGTGTCATTTCTCTTCCTCTCTCCGTCACTCACCCACTGATTCACTCACTCACTCACTCCTTCACTCACTCACTCTCACTCTCTCTCTTCTCACCCATGTTAGCCTTTTTGTACCCTATATCACACTCCATCTCTCTTTCTCTCTCTCTCTCTCTCTCTTTCTCTCGCTGTGTCCCCCTTAAAGGTATGTCCAGCACTGCACTCCATTAACCACCCAAAAAACCTCTGGGCTTCCTCCAGGAGTCAATTTACTACAACATTGTTCAACAAATGCATCTGCAGGGAGATATCTGCTGTCCTAGTTTGAGGGCGGAGAGGAGGGATGGAGGGAGGGTAAGAGTGAGAGTCCTGTCGTGTGGCGCTCTCTCTTTGCTGTCAGTGCTTGAGATTCTGCGGGTGTAGCGGGAGCCTTCTCGCGGATGGTGCCGGGGAGAGGAGAGGAGAGGAGGGTCCGGGGTACTGCTGAAATTGGGTTTTATTTTTGTCCCCCTTTCAGACACTTCCATCTTATCCAGCTTGCCCTGCCCTCCCACTCAATTTCCATCTCGCTCGGCGGAAAATGGAATGAAATGAAGATGTGAGCGAGAGATGGGGGGGACAGGGTGAGAGGAATGGACCGGGAGAGAGGCAGGAGCAGCGTGACAGAGAGGAAGAGAGGGAGAGAGGGAGAGATGCAGAGTGTGAGATAGAGAAAGGGGGGATATGAAATAGGAGGAGGGAGGGCAAAGATGGTCAGAACACATGTGATGCAACAGAATAAAAAAAAAAAACAAATCTTACATCAGAGATGATAGGAGGGTAATATGATGAGAAGCAAGACAGAGAGAGAGAGGGAGAGAGGAAGAGAGAGAGACTGACAGGGAAAGAGAGGAAGAGAAAGAAAGAGAGACACTGCATATAGTTATACATCTTAGAGAAAAGTGGTAAGAAATGCCTGGAGAATTATAACTTGGAGGCATACAAGCAGTAATACACTATAGGGACTGCCAGAAAATGACTTAAAACAACCCTGTGAATGTATCACAAAACAATAATTAGCCTCTATATCTCCATGTAGCAGAAAAAAGACCACTATAAGGCTCATTATCAACTATTAAATCACCAGTAACTGGCATGCTGTTATAGTCATACACTGCCTACACAAAAAGAAAACAAAGAGAGCTGGAATATGACTCACAAATTAATACGATGCCCGGAGGATCCAGGGAGAGAAATGACTGCATACCAAGCTGAGGGCTCTTTCAGGAGGCTATAAAAGTTTAAGAGATTTTCACTGCAGCACACATAATTGGGGAGTAGGTGTGGGGGAGATTGTGTGTATTGTGTATACATAAAGGAGGAAATCAATGTAAGGAAGAAGACACTAATAGCGAGGTGGGGGGTGGTTGTGTGTGTGTGTGTGTGTGTGTGGGGGGGGGGGGGGTTGCGTTTGGGTGCAATGCAGAACATTAGTGATGCCTTGCTGGACACCCCATTAAAGGTCCACAGTGGGCAGATGCTTGCCTCCTTCCAGACCCTCTGAGGTCACATCAAAGACACAGTGTTTATTGACTAATGGAGCCCAGGTAAATAACAGGCACATTGCCAGGCTTATAATTGTAATTGCTTTAATAATGATATTAATTGTGCAATAGTGAAAGGGAGACGTACACAGATAAAAAATGAGTTACTTACCTACTTCCGTAACCAGCGGCGACATACTTTGCCATACTTCTGTGCTAAAAAACAATTTGTTTTCATTTGTGTCATATAAATCATCCCAGCAACTAGCGATGAGGCTTGTTAGGCATGATTCATTGTAAGAAATGGTAATTTCTTCACAGAGGAAAAAAAAAAAGTGACTGTGGTCCAAAACGTGGGGAAAGTCATAAAAATAAACAACAAAAAAAAAAGTTCTTCAAACAAACTGGGGCTGCAGCGAGGGAGAGGGTTTAATCACTAGCCTTACCCTCTACACACATTAGACATGTGGGACAGGCAACAAGCGCTAATCAGGTCACGGAGGACAAAAAAAAACCTGTTCGCACTTCTCCTTTTTCTCAGATCCTTCCTTCCATGTTCTCTCCGTCTCGCAGCCACACACACACACACACACACACACACACACGGCAGGTCAGACGAATTATATGGCTAAATGATGCATTTGGTGAAGTGAATTATTCTACAGGCAAAGAGCTTATTCAAACTCAAATTTAACAATGATGTGTTACGCAAGCGAGAGCGATAATACTCCCAGCAAATTACATATTGATCATATGTCACCGGGATTTTGATGGCTTGCTCGTGGTCTAATAAACCTTTTTATGTCAATGTGGTTTACGGCTTCATTCAGGACACGTGTGGCACCTGCCAGATGGCCACGGCCGATTCGGAGATAAAAGTAATAACATTTTTCTCTATCGGCAGGTCTCTGAGGTGGTCCGCTCCTGAAGGATTTCATCAATATCTTTCACTTACTTACATGTAACTATAAAAAAATAAAGAGTCACTTTGAAAATAACAAACATAGTAAAAATAAAAAATAAAATAATGTGTTTGTGTTTGTGTGCTCAGGAGGGTTCCACAAAGAGTTTACCAGACAATTCACATTATGATACTGAGAATTACGCTATTAAAAGCCCTGGCAAATGTGTTGGGAGAGAAAATGGTGAGGACAGTCTGGGGACTAACACTTTGAGTGCTTCACAGACAAAAATGAGAAGCTAAATCACCCACAGAGGTGTGTGGGGCCAGCAACCCTGGACTCAATCAGAGTGTCTGACTATAGGATCACGCCAGAACTGCTGGGGACAGCGTGGGGGTGTTGGGTGGGGTGGGGTGGAAAGGTGCAAGCCAATGACCAGCCAAACCCCCCCTACTCTGGGGAAATCTTATCTAGAAGCACGCTTTCCACTCCACCAAATTAACCTCGTCCTCCTCATTGCCTCTCGTTGGCTCACTCGCTCCCATCCGCGAGGAGCTCCACATCGGGAGGACCCTGTGGCTGAGGTGAGGCTGCCGGGGTCGGGGGGGCTGGGGCTCCGCAGCTCGCTCCGCGATAGCTTGGTAACAGTGATGAACGAGCGTGCCGGCCTTCTGATAATTGTTCACTCAGGGGCCGAGAGAGGTCCATTAATCAAAACTGGAGCAGTGCTTCGGGGGCTTGCCTCCGCCTCCCTCTCTGAGTCCCGCGCACAAACGCCCATAACTTGCCACCGCCACCGCCACTGCCACAGGCCTTACCGTCACCAGGCCTAGGGAGGGGGGCCAGGGGCCAATGGTGGGCCCCAGAGAGGCAGGCTGCAAACCCAGGATGAGGGCCCCAAACACTGACATTCCATCATCACGTCAGCCCCTTCGTGCCTTGACAACTGCTGCCTGGCAACAGTAAGCGCCACAGTGCCTTGACAGGGACTGCAGCCAGTGACTGATAGAGACAAATGAAAGGCCATTTTTTGTTAATGATAACAGGCAAGTGTGGAGACCGGCCTGCTCCAGAGAAAAGGAAGGAAGAGAATAGAAAACGGACTGACAGCAAGAGTGAAAGAAAGAAAAAGAGAGAGGGAAATATAGACAAAGCATCTTCAAGTCACAAAAGAACAGCAACTGCCTACATTTATGTTTGCATGCAACATTAAGGACACAATAAGCCATTGTTATTTCACTTTAAAAAATATCCACTTAAATGCTGTGTTTTGTCTGTGACTGAGATTTGCACACTGATGCACCTAACAACACTTTTTTTGTTCCACAGAAACAGCAATGCACCTACACAGCACCAATGTATTTCCCACACAGTCGCTTGAAGGGAAGACAAGACAAGCCAAGATGGAGACAACAGTGACGGAAACAAAAAAAAGGGGGAATGAGCGAGTGAGAAAAGTCCAATTGATTACGGTAATAATGAATCTGCTCAGCTGTCTTGAAGGCTGCTACACATGTTCCTGTTTTCTGTAAACAAGACAGTCGACAGCAGACCAGCTTTGGTCTCCAGGGCTCAATCCATTACCGAGGGGGTGTGATCTCGTTATTCCCCCTCGTTGTCGCGATCTCTCTCAGTCTTGGTAATGATCACTGTCAAGAACACCGGTAGCTTCCCCTGCTCCGCCCCACAGTAATCAAAACCTAAAGACTTTCTCTCTACCTCGCCGTGGGAGGCAACAAAGGCAGACACCTTTCATTTTCATATCCATTTCTGTCTGCTCTATTTTGATGTATGTGTGTGTGTGTGTGAATCTGTGTGTGTGTGTTTCTGTGTGTGCTTTGTGTGTGTTTTCTGGTTGTTTGTGTGCTTGAGGTGGGCGAGGGGTGGGTTTATGCTGTGTTAGTCATAGATGTTTGTATGTGTGTGTTGCACTGCCTTGACCGAAATGTGTGTGCGTCCTGCTTTATTGGTCATGGCTACTGTGTGTGTGTGTGTGTGTGTGTGTGTGTGTGTGTGTGTGTGTGTGTGAGAGAGAGAGAGAGAGAAAGGGGGAGAGACAGAGGAAAGTATGTGTGTTTGTGTATGTGCGTGCGCTTGTACGAGTGTGTCTGTGTGAGAGAGAAGCAGAGAAAGACAAAGACAAAGAGACAAAAAGAGAGAGAAAGAGAGAAAAAAGGTGTGTGTGTTTGTGTATGCATGTGTGTACACACGTGTGCTTGAATAAGTGTGTCTGGGTGCAAGAGAAAGCAAGAGAGAGAGACAGAGAGAGAGAGACAGCAGGTTGCTTGCCAGATGACCTGAGCCTTCCTGCTGTGATGCGGAGCTGTGCAGGGTCGGGTGGGGTGGGGTGGGCGTGAGGGGTTGCTGAGGGGGAAAGCAGTACTCCTCATGCCCGTCAGAGGGTCTGGGTCCTCTGAGGGCCCCGCACACCCCGCACACTCGCCCACCTCAAAGGCTGGAAAGTGTGTATGTCCACAGAGGCTCTAACCTTTCATGTCAGCAGGAGCCTGGGCTTATTAAGCCGCCAAGCTGAAGGTGTACTACAGTCAGCCTTGAACCAGCCGCATTCACTGTCTGTTTTGCCTTCAAAATAAAACAAACAAAACAAAAAACTGGGAGGGGGAATGGAGTGAAGGAGCAAGCAGCAGCTGCAGCCGGCGGCACACACCCAAAAGTCGTGTGTCGGGAATTTCAATGGACCTGTCAACGTCCCGTAACCTTGACAAGCATCGGATTTTTTGAACATATGCGAAATATGGGCATGATCCCACTAGGTGCCTCTCATCAAGACAGACATGCATAATTAATTGGCAATGAAAGAATTATCACCTTTTTCACTTGCGGAGGGAAGAGGGGGGGTAAAAAAAATGGTTTAGTGGTTGAGGGGCCGACTAAATGAATTGAATCCACTCCAGGTCGCACGCAGCAGCAGTCTGCACGTCCCTTTTCATTCCATCTCCGCCACTCGGTCCTCGGTCCTTGCCATCGCCAGCTGCCTGCAAAGCCACTTCGTCATTATCACATTCTTGTCACTCATGTCCAAGGTCCCTCTGCCAAAGAGTCCATCAGCGGTAATGAGACAAGAGAACAGGGCCCCCCCTTTCAGCCACCCTGGCTGGTGAATCTGCAAGCGGTGTTACATGTTCGAACCACGGCACAGAGAAATACAGAGGACAGTAGAACAGTAGTGGTGGTGGGAGGAGGACTGACAAACTCACACAAGCCCAGTAGAAGAACAAGGGAGCAGGTAGGAGAGACCTGTAAAGCCAAGCAGATGGATTAGTAGGATGTGGGTGGCGTGGCTCTTTGTGCTTGAAGTTGGGGAGGGAAAAGCCCAGACGGTGTCCACTCGGTGTCCATTGCTTTTGTTTACTCAGCCATCTTCCAACACAGCCGTGTCAAGGGTTCCTCAAGTGCCACTTAGCTTCTGCACACCAGGTGGAGGTAGAAGATGATGAGTCACATAGAGGCGCACACACACACACACACACACACACACACACACACACACACACACACATTCATATTGGCATACAACCACACGGATAGCGCTAGCACACACATACATACACATTCATATTGGCATACAACCACAGGACAGCATTAGCACACACACACACACACACACACACACACATTACCACACAAACTTATTTGTAGTTTTTATACAGCTGTTTAGAATGTTGATAAACATCAAATTGATTTTGAATGGGCCACTCCAACATTCAGTTGACTGCTGAAAAGGTATAATGACTGCTGTCGATGGCAACTGGTTTTGTGCTTCTTTCATATCACTCCACAAGTAATCCATTCACTTATCATACGGAAATATCAACAATAAGTAGCAACAAGTTATTTAGCAAATTGGCGCATTGCTGGACACGTTAAACTTACACATTCTATTTCCTAGATTAACTATTCTATTTAGCAGCAGAGGCCATGAAGCGGCAATAAAATATTTTAACTATGACTGTTAGAAGTTTCTAACTCTATTATTGGTTTTTGGTAAGTAAAAATAATCTGCTTCGCATCGAGGTCCGGCATCACTCTGTCAGGGGCTTATTCCACAAGAATGACCGCCTCGCAGAACATTATCCCTTTACATATTCTGCCTCTGAAATATGCTGACAATGACTGCAACCCTGGCAACAACAGAGGCTCTCTTATTATCATGGTGAAGGCTGTCCTCCAGATGATTCCCCTGCTACGCTGCCCAAGTCTGTATGTGTGTGTGTGTTTGTGTGTGTGTCTGTGTGTGTGTATCTGTAGCTGTGGATTTCACTTTACTTTAGCATTGTCTCCCTACTATCTTGCCCTTGGTAACATTATTGAGGCTGACAAAGTGGAGGAGAGAAGCCATGACATTTTTCACCCGTCGTTGCTGTCAGTTTATTGCTCATGCAAGTCATAGTGTGCACTTGCTTCCTCAGCTCATTAGATCCATGCCGTGTGTTTATCTAAAACTACTTGCCACACTGATCTCTGAACAGGGGTTACCAAGCTGCTCAAAATTGCAGTCCCACAGCAAAAAAAAAAATCACACACACACACACACAAACAAACACAAACTATTTCAGTGTGTTGTATTTGTGAATAAGTACAATAAAAGAATATTGTGTGTGTGTGTCTTGGAGGTGTCAGGGGCTAACAAAAACAGCTGGGGAGGTGGGTGGCTGGTGGATGGATGATGAGTGTGTGGTGGGGTGTACGGTGAGGGGTGTGTATTGGGGGGGTTAGGGTTAGGGGCTTAAGAGGGAGTTAAGCCCTGCTAAGTACTCTCTGGAGCCCAGCACCGGTGGTGGTGATGTATGTGTGTGGTGTGCTCTGCACAGCCCTTGCGTCTCCACGTGTCACTGAGTAAGGGATGGCTGGCACCACCCAGGCACGGCGGTGTGGGGATTAGTCAGGAAGAGTGATGGGATGTTCAAGGTGAAAACCAACTCCTGGCCGCATGGCCATTCATCTTCTCTGATGCCTTCTCCCTCTGCCATGGAAGTCAACACAAACATCATCTGATCTACCCCCAAAAGATGGCATAAGGTATGTGAGGGGGAAAAAATAAATAACAATGCAATTGCAATTCTCTCCACTAATTTATCCAAATCAGTTGCTCTCAGACAGTGTTTCCCACACAAAAAAGAAAATAATAAATTGTTAAGACCTATTTGCACTGTCTTTTGTGAAATGCGATCACATTTCAATATCTGAAGAAACACTTAAAATAATTCTTCAAGTTGATTTAACTTCCTGAGTGAAATACATGATACTTATCAAAGTCAGTTAAATGTATCCCAGGAACTTACCTTTTATGATAATGTATTCTCCTACCCTGATATACATATTGATATCTGCACAACTACATGTAGTATTTGCCTTGCCCTAACACTGTACTGAAACATATCTTTGCCTTCTTTTAATAACCAGCAAGAATGTACATCACCCCACCCGTGTACAACTGTTACATCAACAGACTGTAGCTCCTTACATTTTCAATTTGAGTGAGATTAAAAAAACAAACTTTGAGGTTCATTGTTCCAAGTAATAATTCAAGATAACACACTTTCCTTGGAAGAGGAAATATCTTATTTCACTTAATTCTTAATAATTCTCTGACTCTCTGCAGTTATCACATCACACACAACCCAGCAATTATAGTTCTACCTTGGTTTAATATGAAAGGATGAGAGAGGAAGTTTGGATTAAAAAAAGTGAATTGTGGATGCAGAACAAACAGAGAGAAGTCAGACACTCACAGAGGGGTGTACAGAGTTCTCTGGCTGTGTTGAAAGTAGGCTATGTGATGACTATATGGCTGTGGCACTGCAGGGAGGCCCCACCGTTATCACATTCTGGGCCATGCCTGGTCTTTGGGCCCGTTCTACATGGCTGCCATCCAAGCTTCAGACACCAGCAGAAATTGATTACTGCCTCTCTCTGATTGCTGGGCCTCCATCTGCTAAATCTAAATTGTGCCTCTAGACGCCAAAGTGGCCCGCGTTCTGGTGGGGAGGGAGTAGGGGGGTAGGGTGTGGTTGGAGGGAGGGGGATGGGGGGGGGGTGCCTTTCCACTAAATCAAACTCACACACTCCATAACCTGTCCCCAGCCAGAAAGAAACAATTACAGGGCTCAAAATTGATTGTAAATTATGTTGTGGTGTGAAGTGTGTTATGGGGTTTGATCAGGTGCTGAAACAAGGCAAGCGAGCATGAAACCGCTCGAATCCTCACTTCAGACTATGGAGCAAAGTCATCATATGGATGTGGCTTGTGAATAATCAGGTTTACAAGCACAAACCTGTGAAGATTATGGATTTTCCTTTTTGCTCAGACTCCACACCGTGTCCACCCACACGTGCAGATATGTGTCAGAAATGTACACATGTGGACAAATGTGCATGGTGTCATGGGACTGGCCACACCAGATAAGGATGGATGAAGTGTAGTTATGGCATATGACAAAATGGTTATGGCCAGGTTATTGCATTTGGATTGGGACTTTTTCTGTGGTTTGGAATAGCTGCAAATGCTCTACCCCAAGTCCTGTTTTCTGCTGTGTACAAGCATTTTCCTACTTTTTCAGACAATTGGACTTTATTCCACAAGGAAAACTATCTGTTTAATTACCCACTGGCTTTCCAGCCCATTGATTTACATTCTTAGCTATTATAATTATGCAATTCATTGCATTTTAAACATGGATAAACTACTTAAAATTCAGCGATTATAGCCGGTTGAATAATATCAGCAGATTTGGGAACAGCCACTGCTGCATAAATTAGCAAACAAAACCTGTGGTGCCGATTCAAAGATCATTTCTCTTCTAATTCATTTTATCTGACTCACCTCCTGTCCTCTGTGGCTGACAGAGGTAAGTCAACACCGAGGTAGGCTATGCCATGCTTGTCTGATGAGAGTCCAAATGTGCCAGTATTGCTGATAAATAATATAAATAGATACATACATTTATTCAGAAGATAGATCATCTATAAAGCATACAATTTAGGCCAGATTTCAACTCAGTGAAATCCATCACTTTCAAAACAGCACTGCATGGTACTATCATTTGGTAATATAATTTGCTTCAGTGGAATCAGTGGCTTATGCACAGTCTGCAGCTGATTAATTGTTTACGCAACAGAAGACATGGTTAATAGAGACACATACAGAGTACTTTCCAAACCCTTCTGTGTCATTTAAAGATGATGGTCTCCCCACTGTGGAGAGCTTGAGGGACACAGAGAGGGGGACCAAGGGCACTTACAATAGGTCATGTGTGTGAGACCACTGCGTGTTCGCACCATGGCAACAACGCGCATAGCCATCACACTGTGAGGTGGGACCAGACATGTAATCAAAAACCATCATTTCACAAATTATGATGTCAAATTGCATCTCTGATTTGACTGTGTGATGGTGGTTTGCGCATGAGATGTTTTAATTGAAAATGTGATCGAGAAGACCAAGATAACCACAGTGATAGCCAACGCCTCACAGCACATCTCTGTAAAAAAAAAAAAAAAAAAATTGCGTCAATGCGCCTGCTATTTCTCAGTGGCCAAGATCACATGAAGACATCATCATGGCACCCAGAGTGTTTTTCTCTGCCGTCTTGCCAGGGAAATCTAAAAGCTTTTGCTTTATCTCAAAACTCCTTCTGCCTTTCCCTTTTATATCCCCCCCAAATCCCAGAGATACCAAACAAACGGCTGCAGCAGCTGCGGCATCATCGGCAGGCAGCGGCACCAACCACTCCTCACGACTGTCTCTCTCTCTCTCCTTCCTCAGGCTGGCTGAGGCTGCACCACTTTTTCAAAATCAATACAATGCTGATGCAATTATCATCATAAACCATGCTCGCACTGACTCAATTTCTTCCAAGAGGCGAGAGAAGGATGAAATAGAGTTATACTTTTTTCGGGAGCCATTTTACTTTGGTTGGCTCTAATCACATTTGGTGAACCCATACCAATATCAGGTGAATTGGGAATGGGTTGGCTGAAGGAGGTAGAAAAAAATGGAGGGAAATATATTTGAGTAAGAGTAAGGCTTTGACATAACATTATGCTGGTTCACAACCAATGTCAATTCGAAATCTCCAGATTATCCAAGAATCAGAAAGGCACAATGAACTACGATTTTATTGCGTTGAGAGGTTTGCTGCATAGATTTTTTTGCTGAAAGGGGCTATTCAATACAGCCTTCTGCAAAAATTCTTGTCTCTTTGCTCTCAATGGAGTAATAGTGTTATATTAAAGCTCAATACTGAACAAAAACATTTGTTGCTGCTATTTACCACATGATTAATGAAAAGAATATCCTTGAGAATGTTTTTACTTTTTATGCAGGACTCAATACATGTATTGTAAAAATTGGTCTGTGTAGCCATCAAAACTTGTTCTGGAAATACACAAAATGCCAGTTAGTATTCTGGACATCAGATATTTGGTGTCAGCTCCTAAGCCTCGGAGTGGCCAATCTTGAGAGGACAGGGCCTTTGTGTCAGAGGATGTAAGTACAAAGAGCCCCAGGCACTGAGTAGAGAAGTGCTGCTGTTGTTGTGCTTTAACTGCAGTCTTGAGAGTCATGAAGCATCTGATTTTGATTTGATTGCACCTTGAGCTCATGGTATAAATCTTTATTCACAGTTATAAATTATGACCATGGAACAAAGGGATTGAAAACACAAATCTGAAAAAAAGCAATAAGCAAAGTGGAAGAAGCACTAACACCCCATACTTCTAAACATCATCAAAGGCACACCCCTGCCGCTAGAGCAAGGAATGTGGGATTAGTCTGTAGTAACACGGGGTGAAAAGGATTTAGTGATTTGCCAAAACATATTTTTTTCCAAACTCAAACATCAAACCACTGAAAATAACACTTTTTTCTGCACACATTTAGAAAATCAGATTAGGAATGACCTCTTTGCTGTTCTTACAACTGTTATAATCAAATAAGGGGAACAACAAGACATTTATTTATAAGCCCTATTACTTTTACTCATGCTCATTTACTCAAAGGTGGCATTGCTTGTTGAGGAGCATGAATAATAGCATACACTAATAACCATGGAGCTGTTACTGCAGGAACTTGTGCATTCAGTAGTGGATCTTGCGGAGAAACATCTATTCCTTATTGTGATCCATCTAGTGTCCAGTCTGAACTCATGTATATGTAGCCAAAGCAGAGTCAAAGAGGTCAAGGTGGAATGTCTTCTACTCCTGAGAGGATAACCTGCTGAAAACCTGCTGAAAATTTCAAATCTAACTTGATCTGCAGAAGGCTCCATTTCAATGCTTGAGGATACCTGACCTTGAGACACAGTGTGGCATATAATGTGGTAACACATTGTGGTTATCTAAATAATCATTTTAGAAATATTAACACTGTATCTGAAATATTGCTTCACAAAGGAATATTTACAAATTATAGGAGGCCTATGTCAGCAGAGTAAATATTGACTGCAGGTAGTCTACAAGTCATCATTCTTAGGGGCACTAAAAATACGAGTTTATATTCTCATTTTCTCCTGCTAACCTTTTCCCCTAACTGGCAAAATAGTTTATTTGGTTAACGGTAGTCTAAGGTGGGATAATTGTAGACCTATTTTTCTGTTGTAATTACCTCAAGCTCTGCCTGTAATCATATTATGTCATCCTACCATAACATTGAAATTACTTCATTTTAACAAAGTTTCACTACCATGCTAAGTGATGCCTTTACAGCAGCTTCGGTCATATATTCTCGCAGTTATCCCCAGTCTTTGCTCTTCAAAGCTTATGGTTTAATTCCCAGTTATATTATTTCCTCTCAATTCTCTCCCTCCAGTGCACTATAAACTAAGCCTTCGTGTTTTTTTCCTTTTTTCTTTTAATGTAATGCTGCCCCCTTTTGGTGGTTGGTCCCCTTGGTTGATGTGTTACATAGCAGGCCATATATTTGAAATTATTTTAACACGACACAAATCTCTGATATGGCTCTGTCGGATGGGGGGAGGACCTCACAAAAGCCCTCCCTGAAAAACACTGGGCCACTGAAAAACAAAATCTATGACCGTTGTTAAACTTACCAATGTGTAGTCCTTCTCCGTTACATTGCGCTTTCTGTTCCTTCTCACTGGCCTCTAACTTGTCTCAGCTAAATCTCATCTATATCCACCAGATGTCATCCGCGAATCGCGCGCCCTCTTCACGAGGCTGTGTCCCGCCGATGCAATTCTGATATAGATGTTGGTGGACATGTTGGAATTTTACCCGTGTATGTGTAGCTACTGTCTGTAAGGTAGGTGTTTGAAAGTTGAGGTTGCAGGCAAACCTCAACTAAAGACTCGGAGGCAAGAGTGATCCAAATAAAACTGAACAGAACAATAAATAACTGTGAATGTCTATTACAGGAAAATCGGTTGTCCAATAAGTAGCAGGCATATCTTCTCAATAGATGAATAGCAACATTAAGGGCATTTGTGATCCAATCCATCTCACAGCCCACTGTTTAGACCTTGGCCATTTCATGTTTGCATTTAGTTGAGGCAACGACCTTTCCCTACCCTTCATGACCAGAGAATGAACGTGCGGAACATTATCTGATAGGACAACACTCCATCAACTATTTCAGTGACAGTGTGCTACGTGTGTAAGCTGGCAGACAACCCATCAAACTGCACCCGGTGATTCAGTTTAACTTGTACAGGCCTAGAGCAAATTCCCCTTCCCGACGCTCACTCATCATGCACTCGATCTCGTGCTTCCGATTCATGCGCGGCCCCGACAAAGCGGCTTGAGAAGGGTGCACTTAGATCTTTCAGTCAGTCTCGTAAAAGTCAGCGGGCTACCGTGCGACCTGTAGACTGAACTTGAAACATGGACGTAAAGAATCGATTGTGCTGTTATGTCTGGCTTTGAGCGCTCAAAACCGGGGGAAATACTTTTCTGTAGTGTTTCCCTTATCGCGTTTACAGTTGGCATATGGTGTTGGTGTCAGGTCGATCTGTTAAGTTTTGTTGAAGAAGGATTACTTGAGGGTCCGAGATAACACCCAGAAGATTGCTAGTCAGGTCGTTTAAAACCCGCTAAACTTCACTGAAACTGAGATGGCTATGGCACGACAGGACTACATTGCCCCATGGTGGACCTACTGGCTGCACAATTTCCCTCATCTTAATTTGAATTTCCAGCCCGTTGACAACACATTCAGACCGGAGGAGGCGAGCTACCAGCAGGTCAGTGTGCCCAAGGACACTGGGGGACTCTTCGGAGTCAGGCATTGTGATGTTGTGAAATTATAACACTTTCTTTATAGTTACATGTAGAATTTTGTAAAATTGATAAGTCATATATAAACAACCATAGACAGGTAAAAATAATGTGCTGTGCGATACTGAAACCAGAACTCTACTTCTATGTGAAACCGACCTTTGATTTGCCCAAAAACAGTCTCACCGTCATCAACTTTTTGAGACGAAATGGTAACATTTTGCGACATTGCATGTACATTGGCAGCTTTGTTGAAGACGCTCCTCTTAAACCTACCTCGAAATGCGAGGACATTGTTCAACATTTGTCGCTGTCACATTTTTCGGGCATTAATATTGCCGACATTGCATTTTCCTCTGAGTAATTATGTACAAGTTAATATGTGCAGTGTTCAGAGTAACCTCCCAGTTGTCTCTGTTTCAAACACCTGTCTTTTTTTGGAGTCCTGAATATTGCATCAGCTATTTTTTTGCAAATCAGTCTGTTTGACGAGGGCAGAGAATTCTAAAACTTTAAAAATGTATGAAGTTGTTTTTAATTATTATTTTTACGCCACCCTTTTCCCCCTGTGTCAGCACTCCTGCCATTCAGGCCAAAAACCTTCATCACCCCCCCAAGGATAATGTAAAGCTGAGCAGCTTGACTGCTCCTCTGCTGTGGTTGTGCCTATAGTCAGCCATTTTATACATTATTGAAGGGAGAAAAAAATATATACAGTATATATATATTATAAAGCACAATCACTGTAAAACAAACATTTAAGCTTTTTAAAATGGCAAAACATTTTATATACACAGCCAACCTATAGGTACCCCTCATGTTAATACTAATAAGTTTTACTGATGGATATGGCTTGTTTTTAAGGGAACGGGGAGTCCATTTGCTACAGTGACCATAGTCAGAGTTTTTATAGTGTGCGCTTTTACCACCAAATGTGAGTTTGTGAAACAGAAAACAATGCAAGGCTTTGGTGTTTAATAATTGGAGAAATTGGTCACCCCAGGTAATATCAATAGCAACTTTATGATCTGTAGTTTCATGGCACTTGTTTAAACGATGGTGACCCCCACCCCATCGTCTTTGTTTCAATCAATCAAGCCTCAGTCTGTGAAGAAGCATGCATTCCCAGGATGCACAAAATCTTTGTTTGTAAACAAAGTTTTTCAAGTCAGCTCTCTGGTCATGGGCCAGGATGAGAACCCATTGCAACACATACATTAGTCCACTGGGGAATGTACTGAAGTAAGGTCTTCTTAGTTCTCATTTTTAAAGGCCTTGGGTTTTCCACTTCATGAACTTCCACTTCCATATCCTTAGCCAAGTTGTGGTGCGCTGCAGCTCATGCAGCTCATGTTTTCCTTTCCACCCCCCCCCCCCCCCTGTGTGCTTTAGTTCTTATAAAAATCTTTAGTGAGCCACTGCTGTCACTGAATTTCATTACCCTTCATGTGTAATTGAGAGCTAATGGGCTGGGAAATTGGAAGTGGGTCTTTGAAATGGTCCAGTGAGATTGAAAGTGAAAATGTCACTGACCTTTACTGCGGCCAGGCTCACCAGCACAGCTTAGACACGAGCGGCCGGTTTGATTGATCCACATTTGGTCCCTCACAGAGACTCCATCATAGTGTTTTTAGGCCAGGTGACGTTCAGGTAATGTCACATGCCCGTCCCAGATGCAAGTATAAACAAATGGCAGAGCCTTATGAAGTGTTCAAAGTCTCCATAGGCGACATTACAGTATATAATTGAATGACAGTGGGTGGCAATCAAACAATCAACTGTTACCTTAGGAGAAGTGCACCTCATGTTGAATTGGCCTCAAATGGCTTAATCTGTTTTATTGAAACCATGCAGCTGCGATACTCTTATATTTCCTTTATTTTTACAGTGTTTCCCCTAAAATGTTATTGTAGCAGCAGTGCTGAGGTTAAGATGTTGGCAAATTTGAAAATAACTCCATAAATGGCGACTTTTGGCAACTTCTGAGTTAAGAAATGGACAGATTAAGACTTCAAGATAAATCTTTAGGTGTAGTGCATACACAGTGTGCTAATGATAGGCATTACTTAGATCATGATCTTATCGATCATCAGCAGTGGTCATCGCTTTAGCAGTGTTGGTGCACTGCTGCTGAATGCATATAGGGCAAACACTGATTTATATGTAGATGTGAAGACGTGCATGCAGGGCTTTTGTGTTGTAATAAAGATTTCTTTCAGTGGATATGTTGGCAATGTTCTGCACTCAAGATTCTCTTTTTAAACTGCACATTTTTAGCTTGTAGTCTCAGCATGATGTCATTGCATTTTTGTGATTCTAGTGAGTATCTCAGTAATGTGTCTTCAAGAGAACCTACACCACCAGTGTCCAGTGTATCAGATTACTCTCTCTGACCCAGGCATTGATCAGCTTCTGGGAACGTAATACCAAGTGCCCATTTGTGTACATGGATGAACTGAGCTCTTTCAGAGCTGTATTGTGCTGCATGGCTGTTTTTCCCTGGAGTTCATTACTTACTAATTGTAACCTCCCAGTGTTTTACAAATGTAAAATAACTCAGTTAAAACATACAAGTCGTCATTTTGAAGACATTCAGATATTTGATGTAATTGTGCAGTTAATTGAAATCATTAGTTGGAAAGATGGAGTTTTGGTCAACATTAAATCCAGTCGCTTTGAGGTTAGCCCTTTTAGGAAAGCTTAGCTGAAATGCATACACATCTCACAAATCAGTTTAATGAGCTTTGCTGCCTTGTCTGTTTGCTTATGCATGTTTAAAAAAGAGAAAAGATTTGCAAAGCATTCAGACAGAGACAAGTCTGTCTTGAAATTTAGCTGTGGTTCAACATAGAAGATAGTGGGTACCAAAAAATGTCACGCAAAAATAAGTGTTAGCTGCAACTGTTAGGCTCTCCCCAATCCTGTCCAACAACAGTAGAAATGCTAGATGTGCAGATGTCTAGTACTAACTCATATACAGACTAGGTATGCTAACACTGATATTAAATCCAGTGTCATATATATTTGAGTGGCCATGATGGTTTGACCCTCTGAATAATAAGACTACATTCACGTGCAAGCTTCCCCTGCACGTGGACTCAGCACAGACTAATATGCAGTCTTTTTAACTCACTCTCCTAAAGTATCATATGATTTTGTTATGAGTATGGACTTTGATAAGGTCACACGATTAGATTATTGAAGGGACGTGTTATGTCATCACAAGCATGTATTAGGAGGGAGTTATGTTATTTTTATGTTAGCAGCCATCTTCTTCAAGTGGATGGTAGGGAGTGGTCTACAACATTGCTGATATGATGAAGTGAAATAGGCAAATCTGACCAATTTCACGGTGTCTTCAAGGAAAGCATGTGTGTGTGTCTGTGCGTGTGTGTCTGTGCGTGTGTGTCTGTGCGTGTGTGTCTGTGCGTGTGTGTGTGTGTGCGTGTGTGTGTCTGTACGTGTGTGTGTGTGCGTGTGTGTGTCTCTGTGTGCGTGTGTGTGTCTCTGTGTGCGTGTGTGTGTCTCTGTGTGCGTGTGTGTCTGTGAGAGAGACTGTGCGTGTGTGTGTGGGTTAAAGAGTGTGTACTGTGCAGTATGAATTGCTGATGTCACCGACAACAAGTAACAAAACCAGCACAGCATTTAATCTTTTTCATCTAACTGCTCTACCTCATCTTACCAGGTCTTTTTCTGCCATGTCTCTAACTCCCATTCCCATGTGTTTGGCTTCATAGGTAGAGCAGAGCTAGGCACAGTATGGGTTAACTCCTTCACTACACACTATGCACACTTGAGACTAGATCATCCAAAGAAGTCTCTCTCCTCTCTCCGCCTGCCTCCTTTAAAAGTGTTTACATTCCCCATCTCCTGCTGCTTGTTCTCCCACCCTACACAGTGCACACTCTCCCTCTCTCCCTCTCTCCCTCTCTCCCTCTCTCCCTCTCTGCCTCTCTCCCTCTCTCGCTGATCACAAGACTTCAGGGTCGCTGCACTTCAGCAGCAGCTGTGTCACATGACGCTCAATTCAAAGGAGTTAGGATGGATTCTGTGTGTTTTTCTTTTCCTTTCCTCAGGCCTGTGGGTGGGATGAAGGCTACTGTTTTTTTCTGTTGTACTGTTATGTCTTGTTGTCTTGGGCAGTGGTCCCCAACCACCGGGCCGCGGCCCGGTACCGGGCCGTGGAGCAATTGGTACCGGGCCGCACAACAAATAATCAATATGGAACGTTTCGTCATGAAACAAAAAAAGCAGACGCTACAACTCAACCCGCTAAACAAAAGCTGTACCATATCAGTTACTATTCCAAAATGACGATGATGGCCCATCACGCATCCACCGGCAAATAGTGATCACTCGACCATTAGCGGGCTATCACCCACAGACTGAGCTGCTGCCATGACCGGACGGCTGTCTAGTTTAACTGCGAGCATTAAGGAAGTTGCGCCTGAATGTGAATCTACACATTGCATCATTCACAGGGAAATGCTGGCAAGCCGGAAAATGCCACCAGAATTGAACAGTGTATTGAATGATGTTGTTAAAGTTATTAACCATGTCAAAGCACAAGCCCTTAACTCGCGCCTGTTTGAGCAGCTTTGTGAGGAGATGGATGCGGAGCACAGACGTCTTCTCCTATACACAGAAATAACATGGCTGTCCCGAAGGAAATCGCTGGTCAGAGTGTTTAAATTACGAGAGCCACTGCAAAGATTTCTCTCAGAAAAGAAGTCAGCGCTGACAGCGCATTTCAGTGACGAGGATTGGGTCGCAACACACTTCAGATGTCAATGTCTTCCATCACTTTCAGATGGGACCGTCTCATTGCAGAGAAACAAGCTCAGGGCTCCCATTGATTTGACGTTATGTTTTAACTGTTCTTTATTCGTATTTGGTTATCTTATTTTGAAGGAATGTTGAAATATTGTTGAATGTTGAAGGAATGAAAATATTTTTTTATTTATAAATGTATCTGTGGCGCATCTGTATCTTATTTTGACGGTATATTTAAAGTAAACGTTAAGATAGCGACCAGTCACGAGTCAGAGCGCTCTGAGGCCACGCCCCCCCCGGGCCGCAGTAAAATTGTCAAGCATTCACCGGTCCGCGGTGATAAAAAGGTTGGGGACCACTGGTCTTGGGGACAAGGGGCTTTTTTTGGGAACACCAGAAGTTGCACGCTTGTTTTATTTTGCCTTAAGTACATTTCCTGTTATCGCTCCTATTTATGGAATTTCACAACACACAACCCACAGTTGTATTTTGTAACAGTGCATTTGAGGATATTAAACTCTTAATATGTGTGCCGTGTACTCATACATGTGCTACTGGATTGTGGCTTCTGAAGCCAGGTTGCCCAGTGTTCTTTATATGAGAACCACAGTTGTTTTGTAATGGTACAAGTTGGATATGAAACTGTTTAGTGTGTGTGTGTATATATATACAAACTCTTTCTGATTTCATGTTTCTATGTAATTAACTCAAATGATCTCTTTGTCTTCTATCATCCCTACTCTCTTCTCTCGCTCAGTCCCTAATCTTCCTGGCCTGTGTGTCTGCGGTGGGGCTAGGTGTTAGCCTGGTGGTGCTAGCAGTCTACCTCAGCTGTCTGTGCTGCTGTCGGAAGGAGGAGGAGGAGGAGACCAAGAGGCCGGACTCCTGCTGTGTCACATGGGCAGCGGTCATCACCGGCTTGGTCATCTGGTAAGTGCCCATGCCTTTGGATCTTGGACATTGGCTCTTGCTCTTAGTCTCAGTGATGAAGCCAGTCACACCTGCGTTTTTTAAATCCGAATATCATATGTCTTCATTGAACTAACACGAAACATTTCATCATTATATTGGCCTGCCTCCACCTCTCATATCATATGGTGTAATTCCATCTATGTTTGAACCTGTCATCTTGTCAACAGAAAACTAGTGGGAAATCACTGAGTTTTGGACATGGATGACAGACTGGGTTTCTAAGGTTGCGTTTAATTTTTGTGATGAGCACTGTTAATAACGTGGAGTTCATATTTTGATTGGATTTGCTTATTGGTTGAATGAGCCATGTAGATCAATTTAGGAGCATTTGGAACATGCCGTATCAGTTTGATCTCATGAGGATGGATTTGTTCAACAAATGGATTTTGTCCCTGTGGCAAAAATAACATGACATTTGCAAGGAGATTACCTGCACCCTATCTTTAGAATGGGGTGTTTGTTGCCTTGGTAGACATCTCATGGATTGAGGCCATACTTAAGTTCAAATTTAGAATGGAATATAGAATGGCATGAAAGCCCTCATACTTGTATTGGTTTATATCTAAGCAGTTTAGTCAAATTCAAAATGGTCAGCTTTATTTAGTCGCTACATGCAAAACTGATGTCTGCATGTTTCTGGAATAATGAGTTGTCCATGAGATGCCCCTTGGGATGTCCAGACTATCCGATTGAGTTGTGTTGGTGACAAAGGCCTGCAGGGTGAGCCAGTGGCTTCTATCGTTTGGTTTTTCATAATGGCATTGAGAAGAGAACAAATGGTTTTTGCCAAAGTGCTTAATTGAATTGGAGAAGGGTTCGGCTTAATCTTGTGACATTTATCTAAGTGCGGAGTCCTAATCGAGTTATTTTGCTGTTAACATTCCAGCTCTTTACACAAGGCCTCTTTCATTGGTAAGTGCTACGGCATGACGCTACTTAACAAGGGCGCACCATATACCTCTCTCATGTTTCTAGCCCTTACATTTTGCTGCTGTGTACAGGGCGTTTAATGACTAGTGTATTTGCCTTTTAATACGCTGTCATGGTTAGACTTCAGCCCCGAGCTGTGCTGGTGGGGGGTGGGGTGGAGGAGGGTGGGGGGCGAGGGGGTTGGGGGCTTGTCTTGTGATGTCTGTGACAGCTTGTGCTAAGGGGACACAGGGCTCTGCCACTGCAGACGATGTATAATGTGAGAATAATGTATGCAGATATGGACAGTTTGTAGAGAACACGCACACACGCACGCACACACGCACGCACACACGCACGCACACACGCACACACGCACACACACACACACACACACACACACACACACACACACACACACACACACACACCATTACTTGGCCCTCCTTTGGCTTGATAATGCAGCTTTAGAGATGGCTTCATATCACAGTATTTTCCATGTAATGTTACGCCATGTCAGAGTAGCATGGCCTTTGTGAGGCTAAGGCAGCTTTGATAACTTTGTATTTACATGGTAAAAGTTTAGACTAAATGCAATGATTTGGTGATAATTTGAGGTATATGTATGTCTGTTGCTGAAAGTTAATCCAATAATACACATCTTGTTTCTGTCTCTTTTGTAATTAAGTGGTTGCCTTTTATTGAGTTATTTGACTGGCTGCTTCAATGTTCCTTTGTAATTTGATTGTGTTGTCCTAGGTGACTTTTATTTATTTTCCTTTTTACTCTGAAGAGAACCAGCCCAGCATTTGTCTGTTCCAATTAACAGTGTAAAAGGCGCCTACCAGTTAGTCTGTATGTGCAATGCTAAATTCCCTTCCTTTTAGTATTCTGTAACAGGAGGAATGGAAAATAGCTTCCAGCCATTGCAAACAGCAAACTGTTGATGAGCATCCACAGAATGTAGTGTGTGTGGCAGAAGTGATTCAGAATGCTAAATGAAATGGTATAAAAAATACCAAATAAAGCATTTCACTGCTAACTGAAATCTGTGAAAAACATATATCATAAATATTTATTCGGGTGATATGACTTCACCACCATACTGATGAGCATTTTGGTGCATCCCGCAGCGAAGGCTACAAGTTTACATTCGTGCTATGTAGTTATTTGGCGGTCTCATCTGCGCTGTCATTTCCGCAGAGAGTGTTAAGAGCAGGGGCATTAAGGGGACAAGTGACCTCATCAGGGATGGCGGATAGGGGGGCTCAGCTGTCGTTAAAGCTTCTTGGGCGGCCAAGACACTCTAATTGATATCCAGCAGCAGCAGCTGGATGCCCCTCCACCCCCCCAGCCCCCAGCCCCCAGCCCCTCGTGGTGGGAGTTGCCTCGGCCCATTTAGTGCCGGATTTGAAACTGCTGGTGGCTGCTGACGGTAATTTGCCCAGCGTTCAGTGAGATTCCACATGGCTAAGGCTCTTAGTTCAGATTGATGTCTTGGGGAGGCCAGATATATCTGCTGCTCTGGTGTCTCCAGGATAATGGAGCTGTGTTATGTTCAGCTGTGGTTTGCTGAAAGGGAACAGAAAGTTCACACAAGATACACATGGGATTAAAGAAAAATGTTCTCTGCACTGGTCTTAATTTTGTACACAGTAGATAATTGCAAGAATAGATACAAGGATATTTTATTGTCACATGCATAGAGATACTTGGCTGTCTGATGAAGGGCAGGGGTGGAATAGGTGATGGGGGGGGGGGGGGGGGGGGGGGGGGGGGGGCTAAAGTGCAGTTGTGGTGGGGGTGGGAGGGAGGGTTGAGTGGGGGCTGTGGTAGAGAATAGAGGGGGGGGGGGGGCAGAAAAAAGTAAAGGTGATGAAGTGGTATGAACAAGGTAGGCATGTTGGAACTGAAAAGCTCCTAGATCCTCCTACCACTCTATCATCTACTAGAGCC
Source organism: Setipinna tenuifilis (assembly GCA_030347295.1). Lineage (NCBI taxonomy): Eukaryota > Metazoa > Chordata > Actinopteri > Clupeiformes > Engraulidae > Setipinna > Setipinna tenuifilis. The sequence goes on along the minus strand of CM059266.1, from coordinate 26,741,610 downwards.
CCACAGAATGTCACCACATTATGCTATTGTGACTTTGAGGGGGTTACAGCTCAGCATCACTCAGCATTACAACAGCATTAGCCAGCCATGATTGACCCCACAAAGTTAGTTTAGAACCAGAGTCCCAGCAGCTACAGTAGCTTTGTTGGAGGATGACCCAGAAAGAAGGCCTAATTCAGTTGGGCCTGCCCCTGCCCCTGCCTCTCGCCTGATGCTCATCAGGCCGTTGTCCGGAGGGTGGTCATGTGTGTGCGCTTGTGTGTGTGTGTGTGTGTGTGTGTGTGTGTGTGTGTGTGTGTGTGTGTGTGCTTGTGTGTGTGTGTGTGTGTGTGTGTGTGGCTTATGTCCCAAGGGGAGCTGGCCATGGGTCCCGCTGGCTTCCTTGTTGGCCTCCTTATTGGATTTTGTCTGTGAAGCAAATGGACAGCGAGAAACCTCTGAGTGTGAGGTAATGTAATGAGTGCTGATCCTCCTGCCCCCAGCGAGACTACAGGAGTGTGTGTGTGTGTGTGGGGAGGGGTGTGTGTGTGTGGGGAGGGGTGTGTATCTGTGTGGGGAGGGGTAGCATCCTAAATGTGCTGGCTAATGCAAAGTGAAGGGAAGTGGCCTGTGGGAGTCGAAGGTAATGGCTCAGATCAAGGCCTGGTATCCATCATGGGTGGTAGGCTCTGCTCAAGGAGGTGGTATCAGGCTGGAACACACTAAGGCAAGAGTGGGGAGATCCAGTGCCTCCTCCAGAGAGCAGAGACACAATGGAACATGTGTGTTGACACACACATACATGGAACATGCACTGACACACATACACATACACTACACACACACACACACACACACACACACACACACACACACACACACACACACACACACATTCACACACACATGCATGCACACACACATACACCCACACACGCATGCACACATGCACACACACCACATCCATATAGCATGGACACACACACACTCTCTGTGGGGAACAACAACAGCCGGTGTACTGAGTCCATCTGCTGTGTGTATTGTCTTCCTGTGGATATCCTATTTTTGGGCTGTGGTGTCCTGCTTTTTTAAAATGGCCTTTTGTTAATAACAGTGTGAAATCTGACAGGCAGCTAATCAGGGATTAAAATTAACTTTTTTCACCATCGTCCCGGAATCGTCCCGAAAATCATTGTGAATCGTCCCGAATCGTCCCAAAAAAAAAAAAAAAACTCGCAGCTCGTCTCTTTAAAACAGCTAAACTGGCGTTATAGCCTAGACGTTGTTACAAAAAAAGAGCCGAGTTATGGACAGAGCCGGATTAATACATTCCTAGGCCCTGGTCAACGGGACTCAAAGACCCCCTGTCCCCCCAAAAAATAATCAAATATATCATAAAATCGGCATCATCAAGAGCAAAATACCAGGCTTCAGGAAAGATGTATATGTCTGCCCCTTTATGTCTGTATCTTCCTGGCCCTTTCCGCTACGCTAGGTGGGTGCCGCTGTAATCAACTTCTATCTTTCTATTATCTTTTAATGCAAGGAACGTCTGTTCCACGCATAACTCTCGAACCACTCGTCCGCTTGATCTCAAATTTGGAGGGCGTCATCATAATGTTACCAGTGTGTGCTGTGCCAAGTTTTGTGGTGTTCGGGCAAAAAATGCCAAAGATATCGGTCAAACCGTGCCGACCCAGCCATGACGACCCAGGCTTTACAATGCTAGCTGCTACAATGTTGGACATAACGCGACTAACGACATAACTACAATAATGAACATACCACGAGTAAAACATTGCCCACAACAAAGCTGCTACGTAGGTAAGATATGCAACAGCAAACTACAGCACTGCACACATATGCCTACAGTGCATACAGACGACAGGAGACTGAACTTTTCACCTCTCATTCCGGTTATCGCACATCGCAAAACAGTGGCTAAAGAAAATCTTACAAGTCAGTTAGTGCACATTTATTTACATAGCCTCCTCCTTTCACCTGATATTATTACCCACTTAAACAATAAGGTAGTCTAAACAAAAACGTAATACTCTGGCACGTCTTCTATGGGCTGCACTGTTCCTACTAAATAAAGACAATAAACAAACTTTCTGGCGGCATACAAAGATGGTGTTCCAGGAGTTTGACGCATTCGCGTACATGTTGTGCGTTCAGCTGTGTTAGGAAGTCCGTATGGAGGAACAAACTGCGTTTTTTATTTCATGTGACTCGTGTCCTCTCTCGCAGCGTCAGAGTAGCGCTGGGAAGCGATTACTATACAAACACCTGAATGAAAATAAGAATAGCGTTCGTAACGTTATATTTTAACATTTTAGTTGATGGTGCCTGAGACGTTTTAGGCCTACTAAAGGCTTAAAAAAACCCTCAAAGTTTCCATCGTCCCGACGTC
>CM059266.1:26684218-26734218 GCA_030347295.1 Setipinna tenuifilis | reverse complement strand
TCACATTTTAAAACTTCTTTTATAGCACATTCTGATTGATGTTTTACATTATTTGGTTTGCCTCTTGCCTCTAGAGAGGGAACAGTGCTTGACAGTGTTTAAAATTTGTTTTACAGAACAAGGTTGTAAAAAGTCACCAGGATTGCCGCCTGGTAGAAAACGTGCTTCAGAAGCACATACATGATGAGCACACTTTCCCTTCCTCGCACATGTCCAGTGTGGGTGAAGTGGATAAATGAGAAGAACAGTTTGAACTGAAAAGCAGTGATTTTTTTTTTTTTTACTTTGGTGAACAATGTAAGATTCCAGAATTCCATATTGTACGCTATAGACCCCAGTATTCTCTAGAACTTTCTTCATTCCAACATTCCTGTCACACTTGTATGGTGGTACAACCTTTAAAGGCTGACCTACTTGAAGTGCTGACCTGCCCATGCATCTCTCTGGCCACTGATGGTCAGACCCCGGAGCTGGGAAGCTCTCGCGCCTCTGAGCCATGAAGTGTTCAGAGCCTGACATGTACATCCTCCATGTAGATTGAATTTCCATTTTGTAGGCCAGTGTGTTAGGGGCTGGCTATGGGTGGGGGTGGGGGGGGGGGGGGGGTATCGATGAGGAGCTAGTGTTTCAGACAGCTGAGCAGGCCTGGCTCTGTCGAGGGATGAGGCACACGGTCTATTCTTTTTCTTCTTCACTTTCTTCCTCGTCTCCCTGTGTGCATTAGTCACAGACCCTGACTAATTGCCGGCCACAAAAGTGTGTGTGTGTGTGTGTGTGTGTGTGTGTGTCCTCTCTCTCTCTCTCTCTCTCTCTCTCTTTCTGTCTCTCTCTCTCTCTCTGTCTCTCTCTCTCTCTCTCTCTCTCTCATTTCTCAGTTATGTCTGGAGATGTGGAGGCATTCTGGCTCCTTGTGGTGTAGGGTTACTAATCACATTGCTCGTGTTTTCTGTGAGCATCAAATATATCTTTAACACACACACACACACACACTCACATCTCTCAATGATGTCTGTCTGCCGATGCACCGACATTCTGGCTCCTTGTGGTGTACGATTACCAATCACATTGCTTGTGCTTCATCAAAGATATCAGTAGATCTCTCATTTTTGGTGTGGTGGAGATTGCTTCAGCCTTTGTTACTATATCAGGAACGTTTTGAGGTTTCCTTTTCTTTCAGTTGTCCTCTCCTGTTGGATTTGCAGTTTGACTTGAAGGCCACAGCTTTATCTCACAGGCTACTCTATCTACTCTGACCTGATTAAAGAGTTGTGTACTCTGTGACAACACGTACTCACTGTCAGTGGTTTTAAAACTATACCAGAAACTTTTCTTTTTTTTAGGGAGTTACATCCACACAATAAATTAATATTTGGAGGTGGTTTTTATTTCATTGTAAATTTACTGTATTGGATGTGGCAATGTTTTTTTTTAATTATGTGTTATTTCTTCTACTCCAAGGTGGCTAACATACCTGCTCCTGCTGATCCTGGACCTGGTCATTTGCCTAGCAGCTTGTGCTGGGCTTGCCAAGCAGTCAAGATGGCTACTCATTTTGTAAGTTCCTCTCAAGTCCCTCTTTCTCCCTCATTAAAAAAGGTTAGCGAGAAACAAAATGCACAACCTTTATTCCAGAGCCATTTTACCAGAACAGAAGCAGCAAGATTGGTAGACAGGGTGGTAGGGAACTAGACATTTTGGTCCATTTGGTCCATTAATTATAAACTGTCATCAAAGTGCCTCCCATCAATGCAGGACACTTAGAAATATATTTTTTAATACAACACCCCCCCAAACCCCACCCTGCACCCCACAAACCCCAATTCAACTCGGGGTTTTTAGACGGGGCTTTTAGACACTCTAGCATATTAATAGCTAATTAATATTTACAAAAATGCGTATGACAATTGTTGTATGCAGTATTTATGAGAGACTTCCGAAACAATGCAGTACTTAACAGCACCATAATACAGTGACGGCACCATCTCACTAATGACGAGGGCTGGATAATAACGGTTTCGTGAATGGCAAGGGATAAATGATGGGGTAGCAGCAGCTAATGCCATTGTTACCACCGGACCCCTCGCTGCTCCATCCCTTCAGTATGGCATCCTTTAAACATCCATTAACCTTCCCCCACCCCCCGCCCCTTCAGTGGTTTAGTGGGTTTGGTGTTCAGGGCATTTGGGGAAAGGGGGAGGTAGTGGAGGGGGGAGGAAATGGCGAGGAAAGCAAAGGGGGAAGCGAGGGGTGCAAATACTGTATATGGAAGTTATGGAGCTCGTTAGCTAACTTAAATCAGTTAATCAATACACTTAAAAAATCTCCCATGTAGTAACGGCCCCAAAGGCTCGGAGAACCCTGGTCTGTAGTTGGGTACTCAATGAATTGTGTTGCATGTACATTTTATATTAGACATTTATTTGATATTCACTCTCATGGGTGCCGTGGGAGTAGTCTTCATGTTGCATGTTTTATAGCCAATTAAACCCATTCAGGAGCTATCTTTTGTCTCATTCATGCTATAAAAGCCCCACAGTCTGTTTCTAGATAATTGTTTTGAATTAATGTTGTGTTTTGTGGGATAGCAGTGGTTAATTATTACTGACTATTGCGTCTGTATGGAGAAGGACTCACAAAACGGTGTCCTTCTAGCTCTATTTAGCAGCCTTGCATCACATATTTAGCTAGATTTACCCAAGTTATCTCAAGATCTCTTCTCCCTCCTCACCACACTAATGTCTATTGATCCCTTTGCCAGGATGTGCGTGTGTGTGTTCTTCTAACAAATTATTAAGTACTTCCATTCTATTTTATTGGTGCTTTTAAGACCATCAAGCCACTGAGAGCCAGGAGGAGAAAACCTTGGCAGCCTTTATGTGTCCATCTGGGGGTCATTTTCTCTCTCTCTCTCTCTCTCTCTCTCTCTCTCTCTCTCTCTCTCTCTCTCTCTCTCTTTCTCTCTCTCTCTCTCTCTCTCTCTCTCTCTCTCTCTCTCTTGCGCTCTCTCTAGTGCTCTCTCTCTCTCCCTCTCTCTCTCTCTACCCCACTCTTTCTCACACACACACACACACACACACACACACACACACACACACACACACACACACACACACACACACACATACACACACACACACACACGCACACACACACGCATGTGCTCTCTTCCTGTCTCATTTCTTCCTCCTTCCTCCTCTCTCATTTAGACCAATCTCTCTGTCAGCTGGTTTAGTGTGTGTGTGTGTGAGTGTGTGAGTGTGTGAGTGTGTGAGTGTGTGAGTGTGTGTGTGTGTGTGTGTGTGTGTGTGTGTGTGTGTATGTTTCCCCCCTGCCTCTATCTCTGTAATTTACTACCGCAGAAGGAAGTAGTGTATTCTCATCAGCATGTGACGGTGTGTTCATTGGACACTCCTAGTGTTGGATCAGAGAACCCTCTCAAGAGCAAATCTTGTAATGCATCCAAAAGCCAAATCACGTATAGCACAGTATGTTTTTTAGATATTATGACTGCAGAGAAAAAAGGCCCATGCTGTTCACTATATAATTGCTTCGGAGGCAGTGGAACATTGCGGATTCTTTGCTTTGATTCCACTTGTGCTGAAGCAGTGAGATGAGACAGATTCTTGAGAATGTACTATCGATTAAAGTGTGTTTTGTGTGTGTGTGTGTGTGTGTGTGTGTGTTGTCAGGATCATGGTGTTTGGGGTGCTGACACTGATCCTCAGCTGGTTGTCCCTGGGAGCGGGTACTGCCACCGCAGTGGTAAGTTACAACAGCACACTGTACACTGTTCACACATGCAGCCTGCCTAATGCAACTGTGTGAAGTCAACACGTAGACAGTAGCAAACACAGATGTAGTGGCATAAAATTAGCGTGGAAATGACCTAAAAGACTCTGTGTCAAAATATTAATAGCTACGTTTTCTAACATACATAGGTGGGGATCGGTAGCCAAAAGCAATTAATCCAGTCATTTCACAGTGTGTGTCAGAGAGAAGGAGTGTGCTGAGCAGTTGTGTAATGTTTTTGCACTGTGTCCTATGCTGAGGCCATTAAAAAAACACATGCGGTAGCTACTGATAGCTGGCTCTCAGGCTGTTCTACATTCATATTTTGGGTTGTCAGGTTCCAGCTGGCCTGTTGGTACAAACCGGATTAAAAAGCCAAGGGGTTGCTTAGGTAGACTGACCCCTTAGGCTTATTGTAGGCTTTGTTGATGTAAACAAGGGTAACCGTCGCATCACTTCCTAAGCTAGCCAATCCGTTTCTCTCGTCTCTCTCTCCCTCCCTCGCTCGCTCTTTGTCTCTCTCTCTTACTGGCCCTCTCTCTATCGCTCTCCCTTCCTTTTCACATTTTACAGTTTTATTTTTGTACTCTCTTTCTTCTTTCAGGGTCAGGTCCTCTGTGTAGTGTTTTTTTTTAATGAGGATACATTCATTATGAGGAGGGTGTTTAAACCCACTTTCCTATTGGACTGTGGATTATTGTCCATGTTTTTTCATTGACCAGATGTGTGATTGGGCAGGTGTGCCGTCCTTGTGCCAGTCAGGTGAATGGGAGAGGAATCGTATGTGTGAGTGGGGGGATGGTCAAAATTACGTACATGGCTAATGCGCCATCACGCGTGCCGTCTACCACAGGGCTTTATGCAGCTCTGACAGCACGACAGTGCCAGCTTAGTCCATACATTTCCCCCAGCAGCACCTGCGAGTGTGTGTGTGCAATCTATTGCTCTGCCATGTTAGCCCGCAGCACGAACCTCATTTCTAAACGTTTAAAAACGGCAGAGGAAACAAATTTGATCAAAGACCACATTCGGACACTTGGATGTTGTGTGTGTGTGTGTGCCAGGGGTCGTGACAAGTCACTTGTTGTTTTGGCGGCATCCGGTTATCGTTCCTGTCGTCAATTAAGAGCGAATGACTGGGGTCAGTCACCTCGCATAAACTGGATTATCCAGGCTGTGTGTGTCTGATCCGCTCGCTCCTCCTGTAGGTGGTTGAGAGCGAGAGAGAAACACAAGGGGTCTGTGGGCTCTTTGCAGTGTTTCACACACTTACACACACCTAACTCTGTCTGGTCCTTGAAAATAAATTTGCCTCTGTCGCAAATACACTCCTTGTATAACAGAATTACACCACCTTTTTAGAGGGTGTAGGGTGGGGAGTTGACCAACATTATTTCTGTTGTGAGTTTATTCTGTCAAAGCAAAGAGGAAATGCCTTATATGTGTTGCTCTGCTGTTATATACATGCTTAGAATTGCTAAATCAACATGGATGAACAACATGTACAGTTCATCTGTGGTCTGCAAAACAGGGGCACATCTCAATGAAATAGAATATTGTGAATAAGTTCATTTATTTCATTTAATAAGTTCAAAAACTAAAACCCATTTTATAATTACACCTTTAAAATAATGAAAAGATGTATGTTCATATTTATAAACTTGGTTGGACCTACTTTTGCATTTCACATTGCACTGAAACGCATAACTTTTCCATGATATTCTGGTTCATTGAAATATGGTTGTAGATTAAAGATTCAACAAGGATATTATAAAGCTCTTAAGCCTAATATGTACTTTTTTATTTAATTTATCATGCATTCAATAACCCTATCTTCTCTCCCCCTCTCTTTATGTATTTGTATATATATATATATATATATAAAGAGGGGCGTTTTCGCCCACACCTCTCTGTTTCTCACGGTGTTTCTGCTGCTAGCTGTGCCCCATCTGTTGGTATTTTACATCACATGTTTTGGACCTTTGCTAGTCATGGTTATTGCCATGTGTTCTAATGGTAATTTGGGCAAAATGTGTTGAATCCAGTCCAAATGATTTGAAATCCTTTCCAGGCTACCAGCGACTTCTGTGTGTCTCCAGACAAGTTCATTGTGAACCATACCAGAGAGTTTCTCAGTGCAGGCAAGTGGCCTTTCAAACACAGTCATAATCAATGTGCAAGTTTTTAGGGAGTAAGCACAATGGCTTTGGAGCAACACGGCTGCAGCAGCAGAATGCTTTTAATGCCTAATCTGTAAAAGAGCCATAGAGTTTTCAGCGCACAGATAAGTAAATAGACTCTAATGACTTAAAAAAAAAGAGTTTGGAGTAATTTGTTAAATTAGTATGTATTAGATGCTGTATGTATTAGATGTATGTAAATGTGTTTTACAAACATAAATACATCCATTACTTGCACCCACTTATTTGCTATGTTTGACATTCAATATGCTACTTTCTGTTGTGTTTGTGTATTTATGCATTAACTTGTTTGTTTACTTGCGTTTTGTTTTTTCCCTCCACAGATATTGCTCATTACTACCTGTTCTGCACCCAGTCTCTCCCCAACCCTTACCAGCAGGTATAGCCCCTCATCGCCTTCCCTTGACCATTCAGTCCATGCCAGCAGTAGCCCAGAAGTCATTAAGGATTAATAAAATCATCGAGCTGGTTCAGTGAGAGAAGAGACCCGTGTGAAATCCATTATAATGGCTTCATAGCTCTGTGGGATGTAATTTAATTACATAATGGCGATAGGAGAATCAACGTTGATCAAACTAAATCGCTTTTGTCTTCGGGTCTGTGTTAATTAGCTGTCTCTGGCTTCTCCACACACTGCCTCCGGGCTTCCTTATCCTAATTATTTATTTATAAATCCCCAGATTTCTTTCCCCTACTGAAAAAAAGATAGGAATTAACGCAGGAGTTGTTTTTCAAAAATTAAGTAAACATTCCTGCTGGCACGTACTTAAGCCTAACCCACTAAAAGCTACACTTATGGATAAAATCCACATCCATTAAAAGCTTTGGCTTGACTGATTAATCTGGCTTCAGAAATGAAAATGCATTTAGCTGTCTTTAGCTGTGTGTCAGATACTGGGTCATTTAGGTTTGTTTTTGATATCATGTGCATCTTTACAGTCACTGAAATTGTAGGTTAATATCCAAGTGAGTGTTTAGATATTAAGTGTGTGTGTGTGTGTGTGTGTGTGTGTGTGTGTGTGTGTGTGTGTGTGTGTGTGTGTGTGTGTGTGTGTGTGTGTGTGTGTGTGTGTGTGTGTGTGTGTGTGTGTGTGTGTGTGTGTGTGTGTGTGTGTGTTTGTGTTTGTTTTTAGCCTTTGACCACTTTTCAGAGATCTCTGACTACGATGCAGATTCAGGTCCAGGGCTTGCTGCAGTTCTCTCTGTCTATTTTCCCCACTGCTGAGGTAAGGAGGTTACTGGGCCAGGACCACACAAGGCACAATACTGGCCTTTTATAATCTAAGCGCATTCTTCCCCAGCCTATGGAGCACTACACTATGGGGCTCAATGTGGAGTCATAGTACATGCTCACATGCCAGCCATATTTCGGCATAATTGAGTTGTGCGTTTGGCCTCTCCCTTAGTTGTTCTTTTCTGCTTTCTTTCACATCTGTAGTTTTTCTGTTTCCTCCATTTACCTCTCCATTCACCATCTCTGCCTGTCTGTCTGTGTCCTGTCTATGTGTGTCTCTCTCTGTATCTGTCTTTTTCTCTTTCTCAATTTCTCTCTCCCTGTTTCTGCCTGCCTCTTCCCCTCTCTGTTCAATTCAGTTCAGGTTCATTCAGAGTGCTTCTTTTGTTTAATGCAATTCAGACTGTGTATTTGTTGTTTTCCCCCTTTTGGTTTTTTTTTTCAGAGGGACCTGCTGGGCATCCAGCGTCTGCTGAACTCCACAGAGTTCAACCTGCACCAGCTCACAGCCCTGCTGGACTGCCGCAGTTTGCATAAGGTGAGCTGAGGAGCTGGAGCACCGCTGAGTTTCTTAAGCCCCCTTTACTTCAGTTGCAATAACCTTAGAAACAAATCAACAATATGTTTGTATGAACTGTATGTTTGTGTGTGTCTGTGTATTTCTGTGTGTGTTTGTGTCTTGTGTGTGTGTCTTGTGTGTGTGTCTTGTGTATGTCTCTGTGTATGTCTCTGTGTGTGTCTCTGTGTCTGTATGTCTCTGTGTCTGTATGTCTCTGTGTGTGTGTGTGTCTGTGTGTGTGTGTGTGTGTCTTCTCACACACCTCCACAGGACTACCTGGATGCTCTGTTGGGTGTCTGCTATGACGGGGTGGAGGGTCTGCTCTACCTTTGCCTCTTCTCCCTGCTGACGGCCAGTGCCTTTTGCGCCATGCTGTGTGCTGTCCCCCGTGCCTGGACCCTCATCGCCAGCAGGTGACAAAAACACGACCTTTCACCTCAGAGCTCTTCTTTCCTGCTCCTCTCTCTCCATCTGCAATACTGCCACAGGCTGTTGTCTCACACAGTGGAACCAGTGCAGAAGTCTTTGGGTGTGTCCTTAAGAGGGATGGCATGGCAAACGTGATGCAAACAAATCTGTATGTGTGCATGTGTGCAGTGTTTTTCTTATCTGCATTCAGCAGCAGTGCACCACTACCGCTGTCAATTGCAAACCTCGTAAGCTCTACACCCAAAGGCTTATTTGTAAGTGTCAATCTGTCCATATGTTAACTCAGACGTTGCCAGAAGTTACCGTTTATGGGGTTATTTTGAAACTATGGTTGAGTTAACATCATTTTGCTGATACCACCACTGCTAGAACAAAATTCTAGAGTAAACAGTCATGTATGTATTCATACGTATACACATACAAACAGCAGTAGATAATGATTTATGTGGAGTGTGGTGACTGGGTCTGTCTGTTGTAATCCAGCATTCTGTTTGTGCCTGAGCACGCATTCTTTTGTTTGGTCGTTAATTGTTTGTCTTTTGTAATCCTCCTTAAATCACACTGAGGACGGAGTCTGTCAGTCTGCATACTATTTGTAATGAGAGCTGCAGTGGATGTGGAGAGAAGAAGAATGGTTGTAAGCCATTAGCAGAATTTTGTCGGCCTAGTTAATGGTAATGGAGAAGTGTGTGTGTGTGTGTGTGTGTGTGTACATATCTGCGCTTGCAGGGAAAGGGATTACGATGACATAGACGAGGAGGATCCATTTAACCCCCAGGCTCGGCGCATGGCCGCGTACAATCCGAACCGGACTAACGTCCACAGCTTCTGCAGCTACAGCAGCAGCCTGGGCAGCCAGAGCAGCCTGCACCCACCCCCACAACCCACCTCCAGCGCCACCACATCTGAGTACATGTGAGTGTGTGTGTGTGTGTGTGTGTGTGTGTGAGTGTGTGTGTGTGTGTGTGTGTGTCTATACTAATACTTATACTAATATGTGTGTGAAAGTGCATACATGAACATTCCAGTCTGTGAAATACGTTATTGACATTATGGAATACAGCACACAGGTAAGTGCTGTGTGCAAAGTCACTTTAATGCCAAATGATTTAATTCAATTCAATTCTGCCACTGCATAGTAGTGATTGCATTATGTCCAAGTAGAATAGTGTTTGTCCTTGTGTAAAAATGGATTTCCTATAAATATACATATCCTATTTTTAAAAAATTACACTGGGGTTGCTTTGCTGAACCTTTTTTTCTAAAGAACACCGCAAAGCTGCTCTGTTGGATTCAAATTTGGTCACAGCTTAAAATTTTTACTTCTTCAGAAACTCTCATGCAATTTTGGAAGTTTGCTTTGGCTACGTATCGTTATGAAGTGTTTCTCCTTTGCCAAACCTGTGGAGCCAAGTTGGAACCTGTTTCAGCCAATGTTTTTGGTGTTGGGGTGGGGGGGTAATAATGTTGGGCCTCTGAAAGAATTACCCCCCCTTAACGGCACACACACACACGCACACACACACACACACACACACACACACACACACACACACACACACACACACACATACACATATTGCTGCCCACACACACACACACACACTACCATTGGCACCCTTGGTCGCCCACCTAATAAACGGCCAGTCTGGCTTCAGTTCCAAAACTTCACAAATCTTTTGTTTTGGATGACTGTGCAACTGCTAAATCCTCCAAACTTCAACTTTAATCTCCCTAAAACCATTTGTTCTTATTCAGCCCCACTCTAGCTTGCTAACACCTTCGTGCTCTGCTCTTAAGACAAAGCATTCACTGTGTTAAGCCTCAGCCATTTGGGCGTCAAAGGCGATTGGGAAAGTGACAAGCCACTGTTGCTTTCCAATGTGAGTTGGTGACTTGCAACAATTGGACAAGCAACTTTGCGTGGCGAAAATGGGCGAGAAGTCTGTTTTACTTGGGACAGCGTGACTCAGCAATTACCAGTGAGAGTGGAGGCAGCTTGAGTGTTGGACCTCTGTTAGCACTGCCTTTAAACCACAAGATGGATACCCCAGCCAGCAACATGCGAAAGGCCTTTACTCCTGGCCAGGTTCATGGCAAACATAACCTACTAGACTCCAACAGAGCCTAACAAAAATCTTTGGTGCCAGTTGAATAAAAAATGTGCCTATGAATTTTATACATTTCATTATTCACCTTATCTTGTTTTTTTAGCAAAGGTTAATCTGGCAATTTGTCAAAGAGCAACCAGATATCAAATATATATTTTTATTAATGTTGTTGGACGCTGAGTTTTGAGGTTGGCCTTGCAAAGCAGTGTCCTCCACACTGTTAAAGCAATCATAGAGACTGTGATTTCCACCGATAATTTTAAAACACCTCTCTGTCTCTCCTTTTTAGAGCTAGATTGTGCCACTACCACCCTGTTTTTAAATTTCTAATTTCTGCGTTCAGGCTCATGGGTTTTTTTTTCTTAGAGGAGGAAATACTGTATTTGCTCGTTCAATTTTTATGTGTTGTGTGGGTACATTTTTAAAACTGCGCATTCATATTTTCCACATATTTCTCCCTCTCTCTCTTTCTCTCTCTGTCTGTCTTCTCAGGAATCAGTCTATGCTGTTTGGAGGGAATCCTCGATACGAGAACGTTCCTCTTATCGGCAGGGGCTCACCACCACCCTCAGTATGTTTATCTCAGTAGTACCATTATCCTAACTGATGCAGTGATATATTTAGCATGGCTGTTAAGTACCAGCAGTAGCACAACTCAAACTAACTGCTGTGCAGAACGCTTTGGTTCAGCTGTGGCATAACACTGCCTCCTACTGGGCTTGTAGCTGACCTACATCCCCCCTGCTATACTTCCATACTAAATTTGTGGTTTGTCCAGTTGTTTCCTACATATTTTTTTGTCTCATGCTTGTTCGCTGATCTGGACATTGTGCTTCAGCCCCTGAGGTTGGAAGGTCATGCTTGGACGCAGGGGCCGGGGTCACCTGTGCCTGTGCAAACACAGGATTGGCCTCAGTTTGACCCCTGTCCTTAGGAAGAGCATTACAAGTAGATAAAGACGTCACAGGCAGCTCTTAGTTCTGTATTATCTCTCGTTTTAATGGGATCGGGTGGGGAGGGCTGGCCCTGCTGTAGTGACATGTCTCTCTTGGGGGCCAAGTGCTGAGAGCAAGAACAGGATATGTAATCCACTGGCAAGACCACCCGTGCTGGAGGATGAGCTCCCTCTTTACTTGACTTCAGGCCTGGCCGACCCCTCTGGAGCAGGGTATTACGCTTTTGTGGTCAGCTTAGGCTTGGTCCACTACTACAGGGGCTATTCATGGTGCTGGTTAAGAGTTGGCTTGCTTTCATGCTGTCTAATAGACTCGTGGGTGTAAATGCTGTTGCTAGGGAGCTCCAGATCTCCAGTGTGTATTTTGGCTACATCTAGCGACATTACGCTCTTCACAGATTACAATGCCATTATATTGTTAATATTATGAGTTTTAGAGCGCATTGTAGATTTCTTGCATCATTATGCAGTTAACACTGATTTTTTCCCCCATACTCCTGAACTTTAACTGCCTAAATTGCCCCTTTGCCATGGAATTTGCTTAGATTGAATAGAAATAGAAAGAAGGACAGGTGTATTTATATCTAATTGTATCTTTTTTTCTTGTCTTTTTGTTTGTACTCTTCATTTTTGGAGTTTTATCCCCAGACATTTAAAAACAGTAAGTCGGTTCAATCCTCATTCAAAATGTACCACCTCTCCTGTGCCTCACCTCGGCTTCATCCCACATTAACACTTTCACTGCCATGTAGGCCTCTGATAATCTCTGGCTTGGCAATGTAATCTCCCCCCTCTGGCACCAATAATAGCTTGGGTCACCAATCAAAATGATGATTGTGAGAGCGCTGGAGTCTTGAGGTTCTACCCTGTCTATGTCCTTTTGGGGGGGCTAGTAGCTAGTGCCGCCAGCCTTGGGTTGCTAGCGGGCGCCATAAATCTATGGCACGCCCTCAACTAACCTCCTCCTCCTCATACGCATGAGTTTGTCCCTCAAAAAACTTCTTCTGCCTGTCACTCTTCCTGTGTTCTAGATGTCACGTTCCCCCCCTCACCCCCCTCGAGTCATATGATGTCAATAACAAGGGACCACAAGACCAGTGAGGCTGACTTTAATGTAAGGCATTGCATGTGTATGCCAACAATGTTTTTCTCCGTGTCTAAACCATCTTATTTTTCTCCTCTCAAACTCTCTTCTGCCTGCAGTATTCTCCCAGTATGAGGACCACCTACCTATCTATGACTGAGGCCCAGATCAGACACTTCGGAAACGACTTCCAGATATGACGCACCTCCCGCCTCCATTAACGTCATCGACCTTAGTCTGCGTGTGCGGGGACAGTGATGTCACTGGTGGCAGGGGCATGACAGAAAGGTGTCCGGGATGGTCCTTTGTGATCCTGCCTGCCTCTCTATGCCTCGTTACGGGCCAGTGGGTGGGGGAAAAGCTCCATTATCAGCTTTATTAGCTCAAAGACCAACGTGGGGTGGGGGTGTTTCCACGTCAAGCTTGATCTGGCTTTGTCCCTCTCTGCCCTAACAGACACAGACTGTGGCCACAGCATGTAAATAAAAATCTCTATCTCGCCCACCAGTGGCTCAAATGCACTTGTAAGGTATTACATTCCCACCTTATTTACTTATGCAGACTTGTTTTGTTCCTGTGGATGAATCATCGACTGGGGAGGGGGGCAAAGCTCCATATGATTTCACTTTACTTTATAAACACTGTCTGGATGTGGCATCTTTCAGCATGACCATATTCCTTACCAGTCTTTCATGTAAATTCTTAGTAGATCAAAAAATCAAAACAGATGAAATATTTATTGGTGTGCACTTTCCACCTACACATTTTGGTAATTCTTTGAAAAGTTTGGTCACTGTATAATAACCATTCCTGTGTAAATCTGCAAGATTGCTCTGTGAGGGCATGTTCAGAACATTCTTCTCAGAAGAGACATGGAAAAGTAAATATGATTGATTGAGGCGCAGTGGATTTGGACATTGGTAAAAAAATCAAGATTTAAAACGCATGTGTTATTGTGCCTCTCTATTGTCTTATGTGAATATGCCTGCAATAGAGTGAGAGTTGCATCCTTTTTATGTTTGATAATGTACATGTTGAAACTGTTTCTAAAGGTTGTTGCTGGGGTTCAGACAGATATTTAGTCCATATGTCTCTATACTGACGGTCCCCTATAATGTCATAGAAAGTGGTGGTAAAAGTAAATATACCGTAAATAGTTTAAAAAGTCCATATAGGAAATAAATTACGTATGCGTGTACGTGTGTGGGTGTGTGTATATGTGTGTGTATATATATATATGTGTGTGTGTGTGTGTGTCTGTCTGTGTCTCTCTCTCTCTCTCTCTCTCTCTTTCTCTCTTTCTCTCTCTCTCTCTCTCTCTCGCTCTCTCTCTTTCTCTCTTTCTCTCTTTCTCTCTTTCTCTCTTTCTCTCTCTCTCTCTCTCTCTCTCTCTCTCTCTCTCTCTCTCTCTCTCTCTCTCTCTGTGTCTGTGTGTCAAGTAAGTACCTCGCTGTTCTGGATGCCAAAAGACAATTGCTGCTGGCTACATTATGCAAGTCAGTGCAAAGATCCTACATCTAGTTTTTGTCCAGGTGCTGAATCAACCAAAACAGGAAAATGACTCTAAAATCTAGACATCCTTTGTTACTTCAGTTCTGCTGTACCCTTTTAGCTTCACATACATACATTTCTGAAGTGCTGTATTTTTACTGCCTACACTCTGGGACAATCTTTGTGTATCAGTTTTATTGTACAAAAAAACAAATAAAACATCCTTTTGTAAATACACCACCTTATTGAATCTGGTATAAGCTGATCAGATGGCTGATCATCCTCAGACATACGACTATACACAGCGATGGACTGTGTTGCCATATCCAGTATCTTCATTGGGAGTGTTTGCTACTGTTGTGTATTGTATTGTATTTTTCACTGTTCAAAAAAAGTAGCTGTATTTGTTTTGGCATGCTCATGCTGATTCTCTAGTTATACATAGCAAATGGACAACAGCAGAATAGACAGACATTACATTACATTACACTTAGCAGACGCTTTTATCCAAAGCGACTTACAAAAAGGAGGACATAAGCTGACAGATGTGTAGAGGAACACAGACTACACATTATAACAAGTTACACATTATAAGGAGAGTGTGCACACACCATATACAGGTAGGCTATTAAACAAGCATACATAATTATAGCAAATACAGGGAGATACTAAGTGCTCTTGTGCTTCCACTGTAAAAGGTAAACTGCAAATCAATGCGAGATACTTCTGAAGTCAAAATGAAACAGAATTTTAGAGATGTGGAGTCCACAGAAGCCTAATGCAGGTAACACTGAGTCAAAGCTTCAAGATAAAGTTTAAAAACTTGAAGTTTAAAAAAAGGGGGCATAGTAGTTTTGGAAATGCTGGTTTTAACCATAGACTGTATGGTTTTTAACCCACATGGTGTCTATCAGGGTATGCTTGGAGGTAATGCATAATGACACCATGACATTATTAGGCACCATGAAAGTCGCCAAAGTTACTTGCTTCATTGGCTTACAGTAACGTTAGTGTGGCTGGTTACTACATGAAGGTGGAACATTAGGCCTAATCATTACAACAGTACATTAAACAAACAGTGTAGTGATTGTCTCCTGCACCTGCACCCTGTTCCAGCCAATTGTGAGGCAGCAAGAAAGAAGGACAATTCCAAAGAACACCTCACACTAGAAGATGATGTGCCGTCAACCACTACGATTGTTTTAGAGAAGGAAACACCCCCACAGTTGTGGTCTCAGGCCCTTTGTACCAAGGATATCCTCTGGTTTGAGACCAGTTTAAAATTCCCACACTGACAATGGGGAACCTCAATATTAGGCTATATGAAATAAAATATTGCATAGTGGCCAAAATGTCATGCAGCGCCCCTAGGCACAGCTATTTACAGTAGCTATCCATATAAATGGACTACTACTGGAGGATGACAAAAAGAAATTATGGTTTTATAGAAGATGCCAAATTAAAGATTACGAGTTGCATGATATACAGCAAAGAATTTCCATAATCATATGTGGCCCAAATAAGGTTTTGTCTGAACTTGAGACATATGACCTAGCCTACTAAGGCATAGGTAGTGGCAATAAAATAATGCTGTTAGGATTGATAGCAATTCACAGAAGGTTAAACACATTTGCCCGTCAGCGTAGGGCCCAATGATGCATGTGCTCCACTATCTTAGCAAATGAACCTACATAAAATTTATATTGAAACCTATAACAGCAGATGATGTGCTCTGTAGAAAATATGTATTGGTATTAGTATCAATGTAATCAATGCTATGCAATCAATATTATCAACTGTTAAAAAAGTAAATTTACTAAAACTCACTGACACTGATATGGCCAAATGTGTAAATGCTATTTTTCACCTCAGAACCAGAACTCTGATATTAACCCTAGGCTAGGTCCTCTGAGAACTAGTTCATTTAATTAGTAAGTGAACAGAATTCAAACTTTAATTTTAGAATTATAGCTACCTGTAAACAGCCAAAATTCTGATTAAAAGAGGTAAGATCTCTAAACATTAATACAGACAACTTCTGAGATTGATGACAAAATTGTGTTTTCTACACTCAAAAGAACTGACTTCTCTTCTAAGAGAACTCACTTTTTAACATGTAGCCAAATCTTTCGCAAGGTGGCAGCACAGGACAAAAAATCCCCACTTCGCTCTCCGCGTGACATCTCAACCGAACCCGTAGCAAAAGCCCCCAACACGAGATTTGGAGTTGTTATTGTGAGCCCCACGTACACGTATGATGTGAGGTTTAACAGCAGCACTGATTAGATAAAGAAAATTAAGACACCGAAATACATGAAAATATATAGCCTGCTTCTGTCAGTGGTGGGGACTGAGATGCAATTTCTGGTAGCAGCTACCTAGCTTGTACTTCAACGACAAACCATCAGCTAGGTTAGCTAGCTAGCTTGGTTAGCTAGCTAGCTGCTCATCAGCAGCAGAGTGGCGGGGATGTGGCTTCGTAATGGGAAACGTTTTCGGAAGAAAGGGACGCCCCAGTCGAGTCACCGACCAAGACAGAGCGGTGCTGGTAAGTCATCATCACAGGTGTCAACATTTGCACATGTCAGGAGGTTTACATTTCACTCCACTGTTGAAAGGTTGATGTGGCTGAGTATAGCTAACAGACATGGCCCCTATCAACAGCTAACACAATTGCCCAAGTGGTTAGCAAAGTTTTCTAAGCTAAACGTCACTTTTGTTTGAAAGCAGTCCTTAACGTACCAACGTTATAATGATATTGATAACTGGCATGTTTATATACTGCCTACAGTTGAAAGCAAGTCATCACTTGGACTGGTTATGTTAGGCTTCTAGCCCTTAAATTGCACAAGGTGCCAGTCATTGCAACGCCCACATATCTACGTAAACATAATGTGATATTTCAATGTTTTGATTAGCAGTAGAATAAGATAGCATGTGGTGTATAGCGGTATCATTCAGATTACCTAGTCGATACAACACAAGTAGTTGCTTTACAGTTAGTAATTTGGGCAAGAAGAATTGTATCATCTTTTCTTGTTTACAGTCTAACACAGTCATTTGGGTTATAGCAACTGAAACAGCAACGGGATAAGCTGAGGCAGTATCAGAAGAGGATTACTCTTCAGCTGGAGAAAGAGAGATCTCTTGCCAAGCAGCTCCTGAAGGATGGAAAGAAAGAGTAAGACCAATGCAGGGCAACATGCTCACTTGGGAAAAATGTTGACTGTTTTGCAGAAGTGGAAATAAACACTACTAATATCTTAGTTTGTTTACCCTGGCTGTGTTTGTCTTGCAACAATTCAGTTTCCACGTACATGTTGCTGCAATTAGCTCTTTTGATGTTAATAAGAGGCAACATTATTCAAGATGTTATATGCTAGTGTGTAATTCATGTATCCTTGGCCTCTGGATTTGTATTTCCTAGCTTGGTAAAAGGTGCAATATGAAGTTAAGACTCTTGCCTGGATGCTCATTGGCATTTAAGAAGTTTTTTTAAATAAAATATAAACTTTTGTTTTGTCTTCCATGTATAATAACATAATTAACCCTCACTGAATGGCACTCTGCTGTGGTTGTTGTCCAGGAGGGCCCTTCTTTTGCTCAAGAAAAAGCGCTACCAGGACCAGTTGCTGGACAAGACTGAGAATCAGATAACTAATCTGGAGCGCATGGTAAGGACTGAAGTAAATGCATGTCAGTTACATCACCCTGTATAACATCTGTCTCAATTGCTTTTCTTAGGTTAGCTTGGTTTCTCGTGATTTCATGTATTAGTATGCTCAGAATGCATATTCATTTTTTTTCTAGGTGCAAGACATTGAATTTGCTCAGATTGAAATAAAAGTCATTGAGGGACTGAAGACTGGAAATGAGTGCCTCAAGAAGATGCACGAGGTAGAGTTCACTTGCATTTTCTCACTGTTTCTTTTCTTGGGTTTGTCAAATGTGCCAATGTCATGGGACGTTGACGCTGGTAGTGCTCAGCATTGTTTCGAGCTTAAAGTATTAGGAAGCAAATCCCAGGATGCAGTAGCACTGCCTATGCCTGGATTCTGTGTTCTCTTCCTGTGTAAATTGTTCCCTCACACCTGCCCATCTATGCCAAATCAACACTCATCTGAAAGTTGCAATGGGTAACAGAGCTAAGTCTGCAAATGTTATTTCTCCATTTCTGTCTGGGTGTTTCTGCACAATTATTAATACTAATATTCTTATATTAAGGAGATTAAGGATTTTCGTTTAGATATTTGAACCTGTTCCTCTATGAAAATCAGGCCTTGGGAAAGGTTCTAAAAGGATATTGTATTTAAGATATTAGAAAACAAACATCAAAAACAAAAATTGTATTGTGTGGACGTTGAATAGTAACTCCATCGAGTAATACTCTTTTCCCTTAGGTCATGTCCATCGAGGAGGTGGAGAGAATTCTTGAGGAGACACAGGATGGTATAGAGTATCAAAAGGTGAACTTCTGTTTTCTTTTTTCAAAGCATGTCTTATCAAAGTGCTAATCCCATTTTCATGCCAGTTGCAACAGTGTATGTGATCTCGAACTGCTGCTTTGTATTTGCTAGTGTTTATATGCACTGCAAGCATTACAGCTACGATGGTGCTATATTGCCAGGCCTATCTTTTCATATTGAGGTTGTCTTTGATTTATCAGTAATAGAAAAGCTTATTCGAACATTCTGTCATTCAGTGATGAGTGGTCGGAAGAAAGTGAATAACTGTAATCAGAGAGCAGACGCATGATTTTTTGGTTACCATCTAATGTTCTGTTAACTTACTGACATCATAATGACCTACAGGGTGTTCCTCTATATCGCTACAGTGCACATGTAGCCTCCTCTTTCCCCTTACATAACATATGATTGCTAAAATGGTTTAAAACTATTTATATGACCTACTCCATTCTGAAAATTAATAGAAACAAGTACTGCAATACTGACTTAATACAATGACAGTTTTGATAGCATCAGACCAGTTAAATTGCATTAGACCAATTTTTATTATTTAATACTGTAAGGACACTTGGACCACTGGCCAGCCCAGCTACAGCATCTGGCAATGTATCTGGATGCATTTTCCTGCTCATAAACAAACCACCATAAAAACAAACCATAATAATTCAGTTAAGTTCATGTGCACAAGGCTGTAATGTTTAAACAACATGCATGTGTGTGCTAAGCGGATTGACTGCTCCATGTTGCAGCAAATTGACGAGCTGTTGGCAGGCTCTCTGACCCAGGAGGATGAAGAGGCTGTGCTGCAGGAGCTGGAGGCCATTACTCAGGTGAGCTCACCTGCACAGCTCAGTTGCTCCTCAGACACAGGGCTTTTATGTTGTCACCTAGGCTACATCTTGAAGCAAAAATGCACTTGTGCAGGCATATGCTGAGTTAAAACAGAATGTTTTATTCTCTGAGGAGGACAGAATGCTGTTGTGACTGATTTGTGACTGATTTCTGGTTCGTTTTCTCCCCTCGTCTGAAAAGGGTGAAGATGTGGAGCTTCCAGAAGTACCTTCAGAGCCCTTGCCAGAGGTCCCGCAGCCTGAATCAGGTCTGATCTTTTTGCTAGTGCCACTTTTCATAACTCTACAGCAGTTATACGTCCTTGGTGTCTCCTTGGATCAGTGTGGCCTCATTGTGTCATAGTTTTTGTTTTTCTCCTATTGTCTTCTCCAGAGAGGCAGCCGTCAAAGATCCACGCTGACAGGGAGATGCTGGCTGCTTAAGGGTGCTCAAGGAGTCATCATCTGTGTCACTCTCACAGACACAGACCGGTTCCCATGACACTTAACCTAATAAAAATGTAGGTGGTGATGTCAAGGAGACAGGCACATGCGCGTGTGATGGGAAGCATTCAGGTCATCACACATACACTTTTCTGCAGCAGCTTTTGTTTTCTCATTCCTATTTATAGGACCAATGGTTGTGACTTCTAGCTCCCTATTCTGCTGTGCCTCCCCACGCCATTCATGTCGTCCAACCATTGCATTTCGCATCGAGAGGTGTTCAGATTTACCAGTGCAGTGTCTGATAAAAAGAAGTATTACAGTGTGCAGTATTTAGTAAATGAAGAGCCACGGGCAACTGTGCTTTTAAGTTAGGACTGATGTGTCATGAAATTAATATATAATAGGTTTGTATCCTGTGTTAACATGAAGGTTTTAATCCATATCTAATGTGTAAGTAAAAATCATGGTTATTACATAACTATCGATCCCTAGGGTCCAACAAACACTATTAGAAACATGTTAACCTCATGTAAGCATGTTTTGGTAACATGTCCTCCTTGAATTCCAGATTCTTGAAGTTTGCATTAAATGGGTGGAATAGTCTTTTTGCTGTATAATTACATTTTTATAAAATAAAGTTATTGATTTCTAACAACTAATTTTGCTTTTGCCTGGAGTAACATTTCGCTTGTATTGACAGCAGATGTCCACCAGAGGACGGTCTATAGATGGAAGGTAGAGGTAATACAACATACTGACAAACAGGTGCCCTCGACTTGAAACCAATGAACTTCTGGATGGGAAGTGCAAACCCATCTTTTCAGTGACAGTTTAATGTGTTTAAAATGCCTCATTGATATTTCACTGCTTGTGCCTTTTTTCTTTTGTGAAAGACATAGGATGGTTAACCATTGATAAAATGATCAATTTTATTTATGCCGTCAGCTAAAAAGCCCTCTGATCGATGCTCAGGATAACCTGAATCTCAGTATGTTTGCTGAGGTACAAGAAGTGATATTGCTGCGTTTAAGTAGACCATCTTCAGGCTTTCTACCCACCTGTCTGGCTCGCGCGCAGAACTGTCGCTCGCGGTTCTCACTAATGTAGGCGCAGAGTAATGTTCCACCCACGAGCCTTTGTGTGCTGTGCCTCAGCCAAGATCAGTGACTGTGCAGTAGAACAGTACATTTCACAGGCTCGCAGAACCTACTAGTAGGCTGTGTTGCTGGGAAACATCAACTAGCCATTTGATGAAGGTTGTAGGACTGCATTTGTTTATGAGATGCTTAAGGTTTGAAAGCCTTAGGTTATACACACATACCTCTAAGTTTAGACCTGCTATTCGATAATCCTATTAAATCTTTCTATAGGTCATGAGATTTGATTACTGTGGCGTAGGCGATTGGAAGCATTCAATCGATTCAAATATCTGGATTTGCAGTGATTGTAGGCGGTTTTCTAGATTGGAAAGCAATGTTTATATAGAGAGTAGCATATCTGCTAACTCCTTTTCAAAAGACACCAAATGATTATGCATATAATTTACGATGTGTTGACCTATGTATTAGTAAATGTCTGCAAAAAGTAGATTATTTCTGTGCTATGAGAGAACACTTCCCTGACGCAGGTGTAGGAGGATCGAAGGGTGTGGAGTTGGGCGGTGTTTCTGTAGTTGGAGGCGGATCCTTATTGCATTAAGAGAGCTGTGCGTTTAGATTACGCTCCAGCGATCGGCAGGCTCTCCACCTATTTGCGATTGCCTTGTCGGGGTGGTGAGTGGCATCGACAACAGCTGCCTTGTTGCCGTGTCTTGCAGGAGCACTCGCAGCTGAATCGTATCACAACCTCGTTTTTCACCAGACAGCGGCTGTTGGATAAACACTCCCATACAAGGACATTTGCACGGTTTATGGTTTTGACAGAAGATTTTAAGATGTCTCGCACAGACGAGGTCCACCGTATAACGGAGAATGTATACAAGGTAAAGTATTTGAACTGCCCAAACAAGTTTTGTATGCAGGTTGGTGCATTATATTGTGATTCCCGTAACATAGGCTAGATTTTGTGAATCAGGATTTAGTTTTTTTTTAGCCTGAGAGCACAGTTGATGTAGTTGGTGCCTTTTTTGGTAACTGGTGGTACCTGGTAGCCTTAAGAGATCTGTCACTCCTAAAATCTAAGAATGTAGACTGTTGCACCTATGTGTGTTATACCTCCCTGATTTGTTGCAATGTTGGTAGCCCTTAGTCAGACCTCCAAATTCAACTGCAATTATTAATATGCATGTGCTTATATGCAGTGGAAAATAACAGTGTATGATTTACTTGTAAAGATGTTGCGCATCGCTTGAATAGGGATTCTTCTTGTGGGCTGTGTCCGCGGTGTAATGGCATGTAGTTTGCGAAGTTGAGTCATTATTTGCAGAAGCGCTTGCCCATGTTCGCCTGTGTAGATCATTTGCGGAGCACTGTAACGAAAGCACCCCCTCTGCGTGATTCACTAGCACCCACATGCGCTCACTTGCACCTTTGCAAGGCTAGATTACACTAGTCATATTGAGCCACAGTACTATCCTCCCCTACACAACAGAAGCGTAGGCCCACAACTCCCCTCGGCATTTGCGCTGGGAACGGAGGGACATTCCAGGGTGTGTTTCCTTTAAAAGGAGTTAGACGACTGTGTCGCAACAGGTGTACAGCAAAAGTTTGCCTAAGACACCGTAACAATTTAACCACTGTGTTACGTATCTCAGCACTACTGACGCAGAATTGGTATCTGTGATGAAAAGGCATCCAAAAGAAATTTTATTTATTAGCAAAATGAGAGGCTAAACCACGCAGGTTACAGCTTGCCAGTCTTTTCCATTTAATGCAAAACAAGACTGTGTCCTCATGTCATGTCATGTCTGTGCAAAAAAAGGCCACGTCATGTGCTTGCAATGTCAGTTCCATAGTTACCAACATGATGGTGAACACAGAGCTCTGTTTGGACCTGTGGCACCTCAGCTCTCAGTCCATCACCCATTGCACAAATAAACACATGCGGTAGCACCCTAACTCATACCGCCAGTTGCCTGCAGGGCAACCCAAAGGCTCACCATTTACCCAGTAATGAGGGTCTCTGACAGGGGTGAGTGAGTGCAAGTTTTGCAGTCCTAGTCCCCCCTTGCTCTCCCAGCAGCCCAGAGGGATGCAGCAGAATGATTGATTGAAACAGACACACAGACAAGTAGCTAAGCCATGATGACCCTACTGTTGATTTGACTGTCACCACCAGTCTAGTGGCATCATGGTGTGACTGACATTTTGGGAGACCTGGCGCCTTATGTGAGTTTGTTATTGTACACGATTAAGGGTCTGTCACAACAGTTAAGCATAGAGGGTGTGTGTGTGTGTGGGTGGGTGTGTGTTGGGGGGCGGTGTTGGAAGTGAGGGCAGACGATGTTGAGTACCCAGGACTGTAGGTGATGAGTCGGTCAAACAGCTGCTGACTAATGGCATGATAAGATAGGTTGCCAACTGCAGTGCTGTTATTCAGAGAGACTGCAGAGGTGTGTGTATGTGTTTAAGTGTGTGTGTGTATTTGCGTGTGTGCACTTGCAAGAGGTGTTTGTAATGAGAGGGTGAGAACATGCGGAAGTCGAGGGTGTGTGTGTGTGTGTGTGTGTACACCTACTTGAAGGACGTATGGTTCCGCAGACAGGCACACCTTGCTCCCAGCCATGGATCGGCTGTTCTTCATCGCAGCATGCTGCTGTATATTCCAGAAAGAGATCCTTCCATCTCCCTGTCTCTCTCTCTCTCTCTCTCTCTCTCTCTCTCTCTCTCTCTCTCTCTCTTTGTTCTCTCTCTGTAGAAATCTGTCTTGGATTCTCTCTCTGTTTAGAAATGTTTTTTTTCTCCTTTATCTCCTTTGTTCTACCTCTCTCTCCCTACCCCCCCCCCCCCCCCCCCCCCTGCTCCCTCTCTCTCTCTCTCTCTCTCCTTCCATCTCCTTGTCTATCTGTCAGTGCCAGTATCATGTACCATGCAGGTTAGCAGGCTTGCTCTAATCTGCACGTGTTGGCCGCTAGGCTCAGCTAAGGCTCCAGGTGTGCTTGTTGGCGGTTGTCCTGGCAGGAGCCAGCTCTCGGCCGTCTGTTTCCCAGACGGGTGACATCACCGGTGGGGGATCCACCTGGCTGTCTAGCCGAGCCGCTGCGCTAAGGTCAAGCCTCTTAGTATGACATAAGTCCCAGCATGTGGGTTAACGTGAACGGCGGCCAGGAGAGGAGGGCAGTGCGGGCAGGCATGGGGCTCAGGAGGTGAGAGGAGTGCATAGGGCAAAGGTCAGGTCCTGGGTTTGGAATGCAAATCCCTTTTCCTGTACATTCATCACCTCTCTGAAACATTCCCATTGGCAGCTAGTGTTGATATGGCAGACCTGTGCCTATTTCACTAGGTGTTCTTTTGAAAAACTCTTTCACTTCATGCTAGTCTGGTAAACCAGCCTGTACTTTGTACTTCATTTCAGGCTGAGGTTCAATTGACATGGTTGTCTCAGGCAGAATGTTGCCTAACCAATCAACAAACAGAGGGAGTGTTTGTAAGTGATGATGTCGACTTTGTGCGATCCATTTGAATTGTAGTGTGTAGGCAGACTTATAGCCAGGCTAATTGCATATGTCTCGACCAGACGTTAGCGATTGGGTAAAGGCAGATCCAATCGTTTTAAACCAATCGTTTTAAGCAGAGTCTACACCTCCAGAAAGAAAACATTTCTCAACAGAGCACAGCCAGACCCACTGTACGAAATGAAGTATAGTACAAGGGGCTGGTTTACCAGGCTATATTCATCGCCCCCTCTTCAACATCCCCTTTGGCAGCTAGTGTTGCTATGGAAGACTTGTGTGTGTTTCA
This sequence comes from Setipinna tenuifilis, assembly GCA_030347295.1. NCBI lineage: Eukaryota > Metazoa > Chordata > Actinopteri > Clupeiformes > Engraulidae > Setipinna > Setipinna tenuifilis. Next base: position 26,709,724 of record CM059266.1, on the reverse strand, counting down.
CTAGGTGTTACTTTGAGGAACTCTTCCACTTTATACCTCATTGTTGGCACTTGTCTCTCAGCCTTGATATGGGCTCTTTCTTCCTGCGCCACCTCCTTAGGACAAAAGAGCCATTCATTCATTCTTTCTCACTCCCTCTCCTTGTTCTTAGGTGTGCCTCTCCTCAAATCCCCAGGTAAATAAAGAGTCACTGGAATGCGATTTTCAACAGTCACTTACCCCCCTGTGTGTCAGTTTTTCCCTCTGATGTCATTTTGACTCCCATCGCAGGGCACAGCTTCTTCTAGAGTCGGAAAAAATTCAGGTGTGTAAGCTCTACCGTAACTGACCCACATGCGCCTTCCTGGAAACTGAGTAGAGCAGCTAGAGCACTTCATTTCTCTAATGCCATTCCAGTGGACTTCCTTTTTTTGAGCAGTTGCAGGTGATGAGTGAGTGGTGTATCATTTTCCCTCCTGGGGACTCCATTTTATCGTTCTTCATACCCATGACCAAAGTGAAAAAAATCATTCATTACTTTTTTTTTTTTTTCACCTCCCCGAAGCTGAGAGCAAAGGCAGTTCAGTTATTTTTCATGTGGGAGACCTGGACAGGTGGTTTCTAAGCAACAACATGCTATTAACTGTTTCTGTCATGTCCCCCTGCTGAGATGTAGAGGTAGAAATATAGATGGGTGCCAGAAAATAAATGTGAGTGTGTGTGTCTGTGTGTTTGTGTTTGGAGTGGTGCAGGGGTGCTCTTTATACTGGTGGGTATGTGTGTGTGTCTGTCCTTGCAAAATCTATGGAGGCCATTATGCTCATTGACAAGTGTTCGCTTTAAAGAAGTGTTTGGTAATAATTGTAGTGAGGTAGCAATGAGCCAATCAGGGGCAGTCACTCAACACTGCTGTACTAATTCCTCATCAGCACTCTCTGTTTGACTCCAATAGATCTCAGTGTGTATTAGATTCCACTGTGTCCACTGCAGGCAGCTCACTGGATTTTTGACATTTATATCACCATACAAAAACCTCAGGTTCCACATCCCCCTTCCTTTCTTTATCTTTAAATGCTTTTGGATTGAATTTCATTTTCATGAAGCGTGTTGTATCCAGACTGAAATACAAGCAATTTTTCTTAAGCATTGCCTCAGGCATAGTGAGACTTTTTTGTCTTTGGCAGAGAGGCAGTGACATTAATTTGGTGCTGTGTGCAGAGTGTATTAGAAATGGGTTTGAGAAGACGAGGTGAATATGGCCTCCCTGCCGCCCACCATTGCCTCAGACCATGGGGGTGGATTATCTCAGAGCCTCTATGTTGTTTTATTGTCAGTGGTTCATCTTCAGGGAGACGCTCCCAGTCAGGAAAAAAAAACACTTTCTAAATCCGTAAAATTTATTTGTTGGCCTGGCAACCAGAGAAATAATGGCAAAAGAAACAAAATCAAGCAGGAAATAAAACCAAAGTCGCAGCTCTGTTTTTTTTAAGAACATCACGCTGATGGCTTTTCTCCCTTGTGTCTTGCTATCCAGAAGATAGACAAGCAGGGCTCATTTGTTTTGACAGGTCTTACCAAGACAGATCAATGATGAGGGGAAATTAATGGGAGTGCCAACTGCAAACAACCTAAGACATGTCTGTAATAAAGGTCACATCTCTCTCGCTCTTTTGCGCTCTCTCTCTGTCTCTCTTCCCCCACCCCCCTTCGTGCTTCCCTCTCACCTTCTTCTCCTCTGTCTCCTATCATCCCTGAGTGCTGCTACAATCAAATCTTCACTCCTTTGTTGTATGACCCGTATCAAGTTGTTGTTCTGTGTTTGTGCAATGCATATAGGGGTAGGAGCGGGTGGGGGTTGGAAGGTGTGATGGTCTTCACAGTGGTGGGTGAGAGGAGAAGGGACTTTTTTTTTCAAGGAGGGAGAAAGAGGGAGGGAGTGAAAGGCAGGGAGAAATGTTCACATCCTCGTTGAAATCGTCTCTAATTGCTACATGGAGATCCCAGTGCCATAATTACACAGAGAGAGAGGGAGAGGAACAGAAGAGTAGAAGAACGAGTGGGCTGTTGGAGCATGAAGACCTCTTTTTGTCGTCTTTTTTTTCCTGAGCGATTTGGCATTGGTTGGTTATGTTAGACATTGTTGGAAAGGAAGGCAGCTGTCAAAATCTGATTCGACATTGAAAGACAAGAGCAAGTTGTCATGTCTCAGTGATTTCTAGTAGTTTCTGGAATGGATTTATGTGGGATGGGTTTTCTGCACTCATACTTCCAGTAGGAGGAGGTTGAAAGTACAGGAGCTTTGATCCAGGGTCATGGGTTGTGTAAACAATTGAAGTGCCTCCCATTCAATTTCTCCTGGGCTTTGGTCATGCATTCGGCAACTTTATGTTCCTCATTTGATGATTTCTGATTTCAATTTAAAACAGACTTCTATGCATTTTCTTGAGATCTTTTTTTATTGAACTGTAAACTAATAACACATTTTGATAGATGAGCTTTCATTGGGTACAGCTGGAGATCTTCTGTGTCCTATTGTATAAAACATGTGTATTGTAATGTTATAAAACTATTGGGTGTTCTCAGTTTACACACTGAAATTCAACTGGTGATGTTTTTTGCAGCTATCTATGTTTTAAATTAGGAAAATGGTATCTGTTGTGCTAGGGGATAATCTTATGATTCATGGCGCAATGCTTTTATCCTCCAGTGCTGCATCAGATGGAAGCCTGTGTGTGTGGGAATTGAAAGCAGTCCAGTAGAGGGACCATTCCATCTTAATAGCCACTTCCCTAAAGACACAACACAGTCATTTAGATATTCATTCCTGATCAGCACTTAATAACAAAAATGCTCAAAGAGAAGTAATCAATCACGGCAAGAAAAAAGAAAAAACATGATGAACATAATCAAGGGGTTGCCATGGAAACAGGTAATGCAGGGTTTGTGGGAGAGAAAAGCTGTGTGTGTGTGTCTTTGTGTGTGTGTGTAGGAGGATATTGTTTAGGACTACTCAATGTCCAAACAGTTATTATTGCATGTCCTCTGCAGATCCAGACATCTTCTTTTGGTTGAGAAAGGAGTTACTAGGAAGATATTCTGTGCAAATTTACCCTCCATCTGAGCCAATGAAAGGTGCTTGATGTTTGTCTAGCCCCATAGATGATGGCAATTTAGTTCTAGCTCTAATTGGGTCCCTACAGTCCACTGCTGGCCCTGAACTGCTGTTGTGCGGTACGGTCATTGATCATTTCCGCCATATTTTGTAACACACACACACACAGAATGTCTTAGTTGCTCTTAGTCTCCTTGAATTCTTCACTGTCGGCTCCTTTTGCTTTGAGTCTTTCTCAGGGTTATATATATTTCCCTGTTGGACCAATTGCTTCTTGTGAAAGACAGCTTCTTGTCTGTCTCACGGCATTTGATTCCTTTTTTTATATCCGTCCAGAAGCCCACGACCTTGGCTCCGTTCCTCGGTGCAGCACATGTGTCCACTGTCTCTCTCCGGAGCATGGCCGGCGAGCCCTGGGCTTGGCTTGGCCCACCTTCCCTAAAATCTGGGTCCCTGGCAGCAGAGAGATGGTTGGGAGTCATGGGTGTGGGTGCTGCAGTGCTCCCCTTCTCTCCGCTCTCCACTCAGTCAAGCGACTTTGCTGGGAGAGATTCAGGGAGGTCGCTTTTCTGTCTCTTTCTCTCTCTTTTGCTTTCTCTTTCTCTCACACAGAGCACATTCTGGGCATTCCTGTTCATTGTGCCAGGGTTTTTTAGAGTGTCCTTCAGGCTCATGGGAGGGTGGGGTGTGGGAGGGAACAGTGGCTTGGCATGGAGTTCCCTGTTTTGGTGGCTACCGACCAGTGAGTGAAACTTAAGCATTTGAAAACTGTCTTTGAGGGCTTGGGAGGTCCAGGGAGACACTGGCTGGGAACATGAGTGTGTGCGTACGTGCATGTGTGTACGTGTGTGTGTACGTGCGTGCGTGTGTGTGCGCATGCGTGCGTGCGTGCGTGTGTGTGTGTGACTTTGGAGGCATTTTTAGTTTTACTTTACTTTCCTAGCACGAAATTTCCATCTGAGCAACTTTTCATTCACTCAGCTTGTTAAAAAAATCAACATAGCTTTTTGAAAATACATCACGAAGAAATCCTTATTTTGGTTTGGTAATTAAATAACACTTGAGAGATTCTCTTTCCTGTTCATTTCATTTCATCAGTGCAGTGGGACTTCAGTAACTGCACAGCTGAGAGAGATTTTATTTTGTCATAACTGCGAGATGAGACTCCGATGAAGAAATGAGTTCCGCTGTGCCCTGCCATTTCCATACCCTATGTTTCACCGCATTCTTTGTGGTCTAAACCACCTACCAAGGGAATCATTTGCTATGCCAGTAATTAAACATTGAACACTGTAATTGAACATTGTCTAAAAAAAAATTATACTGAACGGACACTCTCATGTGACTGGTTGTGGATTAGAGAGAATATTCTAGAAGGTTCTAATGCCTGCTAAATCCAAGCCAAAAGATATTCTGTCAGTTTGGGACTTTAAAACATTTCATACGTACATTATTAGGCCAAAAAAATGGATTTTGTGGACTAATGAGGGACCTCATACCACTTGCACGCAAGCATGGGGGGAGAAAAAGCATGTTTGTTTACAACTGCAGTACACACACACACACACACACACACACACACACACACACACATGAAGTGAGGTGAACGCTCCGTTCTCCCATAAATGTCTGAGCTGTTCTAAGTGCACTCACAAACACTGGCAACCTCATGAGTCTCATTAGTCCTCAGAGAGCTGTGCAGACTGATACAACTAAACACACACACACACACACACACACACACACAGTCCTACCGAAACAAACACGCACTTACACATTTACAGACATAGTCATAGTCCCACTGACAAACACACACACTCACACACACACACACACACACACACACACACACACACACACACAGTCCTACCGAAACAAACACGCACTTACACATTTACAGACATAGTCATAGTCCCACTGGCAAACACACACACACACACACACACATACAGTCCTACTGAAACAAACACGCACTTACACATTTACAGACATAGTCATAGTCCCACTGGCAAACACACACACACACACACACGCACATACTGTCCTACTGAAACAAACACATACACATTTACAGACATAGTCATAGTCCCACTGGCAAACAAACACACACAGTCCTAGTGCTGCTGGGTAAACATGGGTACGTACACACACACAAACAGAATAAAAGCTAAGTGGCAGTTTGTTGTTTTCCCATTTAAACATTTCTTCACAGCTGAAACCAGATGTCTCATAAGACAAGCTGATATCCATCTTTTGAGAAAAAAATCATCATTGCTATCTACAGTTATTTTTTCAGGAATCCTCCCTATCCACCCCCCCCCCCCCCCACGCACACACACACACACACACACACACACACTCCATCCCCACCCCCGAAAATCAGTGTGTCCTGCTGATGTGATTAAAAGAGTTCAGGGGAGGGAGAGGCAGCGTGCTCGTCATTAGCTTCATACAGTTGCTCAACTGCGCGCATTCCTCTCTGATTACCTCACATTAGCCAAGGGAAGACGCACACGGCACTTGCTCTCGTTACCCCCCCCCCCCCCCCCCCCCCCCTTAAGCCCCCTCCACACATAGACACACACACACACACACACACACACACACAAAACCCCCTACTCCAATCCGCGTGATGCGCTAGGGGTTTCTCTGCCCCACTGATTAGGGGAGGGATTTGGGAGTGCGTTCTGAAGATTTTGTGTTGTATTGCCGGCGAAGCAGGATGGATTTGGAGGCCGTGAGCACTGGAAGATAGAATGGATCATGTTCAGTTTGTCTTGAGTTTTTAAGGAACATTTTCTGAGGATTTTTTTTTCAGGAGGTGAGAGATGATGTCAAGCAAACTTCAAGATGGAGGGAGAGAACAAATGAGAGAGAAATGAAGAGGTGCAAAGCAAGGGCAAGAGAGGAAGGGAAACGAGTGTGTGTGGTTTTTTTGTTTTGGGTGGGTGGGTTGGGGGCTAAAGTTAACAGAGGGAGGATGTGGTTCAGAAGTCTCTGCGCTCAGCAGTCAGAAGGTGCTGGGGTTGGGGATAATGTCTCGGAAAGCTTTTTGCTTAGGGCGTTGAAGAGCTCCGTTTGGGCCCTCTCTGGGCGTGCACTGGCCTGTCTCTGTCTCTGTCTCTGTCTCTTCAGGAACATAGAACACAGTTGGCACTCCCAACACAAAAGTGATCCTATTATCGGCATAGTACCTATTATCAACCATTTCTGTTGCTGTTCCACTTAAAATGAGGCATTGCCTGGTGAAAAAGACGTTATCCCCCATAAAACCAGACAAATTCAGCTCACATAAACCTTTGGTTTGAGCAAGTGAACTTCTAACATTTATTTTGAAACTGATTTTGCATCGAAATGTCTCTCTCTCACCACCCGGCCGATAATAGACTTGCATACACTATAATCTTCTGCACACTCCTCCCTTCCTTCCCTCCTTGTGCACTCAGTGAGAGAGCCTGCTGACAGTAGAACAATTCATCTGCTGCTTGCTCTGACCTCGCTGCTCTCATACCTGACCCCTGCCCCCCTCTCCTCTTCCCCTTCTCCCCCCTGTGATGAAATGGAGCATACCTGCGACATCCCCTCCTGGCTTTGCCTCTAAAGACCTCAGTCAGCCAGCCTGTCGACTGGACACTGTTACATAATCAGCACAGCTCAGTGGCAAAGTCCAAAGCAAAACAAACGCACGCCTCCCCTCAGTTGTTCTGTCTTTTTTTTTTTTTTTTTTTCCCTTTTTTTCTTTTCTTTTACCACACAAGTGGCTGTTTTAAGCACGACTACAAACACAACACACTCAACGAACGCATCCTCCATTTTGTTTGCCTCTTTTTTGCTGCCGTATCATTGAAGTTTTGATTCCCACCCTCCACCACCACCACCACCACCGACCCACCCACGTGGCAGAGAGGAGTCAGGAATAACCCAGCTAGCTCTCCTCTCGCTCTGTCACTGCGTGCCTCGCGGCCCCCTAGTCCAATTAGCTCTGGCAATTAGTGTGGCAGATGTAGCACACGAGAACTGGGATGACAAAATTAGCAACAATGACCAAATGGGGAAAAGACACCACTTCCAGTATCTTCTGGTGACTGTGTCTCTCTCTCTCCCTAACTGCCTGCGTGTTATATGGCCAGTTAAGTCCATTAACTGGGTTTAGGTCCATTGACCCATGGACACTTACTCACACACTCATTCACCCTCTCTCTCTCTCACACACACACACACACGCACACACACAGACACACACTCGTATAGGCTATATACCAGACACGCACAGGTTTTCTGTAGCATGCATGAGATAATCGTGTGAAAAGAGGCCGCCCTTAATTGGCTGTGTACGTACCGCAGTGGTGTCTGCTGCATACACGCTTCTTTAACCTCCATTTCCTCACCGTAGTGAATGACCTACCTACAGTACTGTCTGAACATGCTCAGTTGATGCTGCTGCTTTCCCCCCCCCCTTCCCTAATGGATCATGATAATCACATTCATTATGTTCTGGAGGGACAGAGGTGATTGGGCAGCAGGTGGGGTGGGGGTTTCTGAGAGTAAGCAGGCTCCCCATCAGTTGTATTTTCACCAATGCTGTGCCATTAATTTGTTTTTGTTTTTTTTTGGATATTTATTTTGATAGGACAGTAAAGGTGGTGACAGGAAGTAAGTGGGAGAGAGATGAGGAGAGGGTTGGGAAATGACTGCAGGCCGGATTCGAATTGGGGTCCCCATGGACAAATTCCCGTTCATGGTCAGGGGGCTCCAACCACTGCGCCACTGCACCTCCGGGCCCCCGCACCTGCAATTAATTCTTAATCACACGGCAAAACTGTTGACAATAAGTGGAGATGGTATGTGTGTGTGCGCTTGTGCTTGTGTTGTGCCACAGATTGTGACAGGCTCACAGCTACAGTATTTGCAACAATGGCTGAGTTTCTTTGTGAAGGCAGGCACGCGTTTGTGTGGAGGCACTGTTGCTGCTGCCTCCGCTGCCGCGAGTGATGGAGCCTCGCTCCGACCTCAAAGATGTGCTGACCTTTCAGAAGGCAAAGGGGGCGACAAGCTCTTTATCTGTCAACTGGAGCTGCTGGGAATGGAGTGATTGGAGCTTGTGAAGCCTGCAGTCAGCCTCCTCCTATTCACTCACAAGGGCATACACACATAAACATACACACACACAAACACACATACAAACAAACCAACATACACACACTTTTAAAAGTATACAGTCCCTGGATTCCTCCCAGGCTCTGTGCGTGTGGGTATGTGTGTGTGTGTAAGAGTAAGTATGTATGTATGTGTGTGTGTAAGAGTAAGTATGTATGTGTGTGTGTAAGAGTAAGTATGTATGTGTGTCTGTGTGATGCTACTACCTCCCACGGTGGGGCTCCAGGCGGCTCCTGGCTGCTCTGGTTGTAGGAGTCCTGCCACAGCAGCTCTGTCCTGAGCCTGGGCGTGTGTTACATAAGCCTCCCACCTCCGCAGCACTCGCTTTGTGTGTGTGTGCGTGTGCGAGACTGTATATGTGTGCATGAGTGTGTGTGTGTGTCTATGTAGGATAGAAAGTACATGTGTACGTGTGTGTACATGTGCATGCGTGTGCGTGTGTGTGACTGTGTGTGTGTCTGTGGTACAAAAAGCATGTGTGCGTGTGCGTGTGCGTGTGTGTGTGCGTGTGTGTGTGTGTGTGTGTGTGTGTGTGTGTGTGTGTGTGTGTGTGTGTGTGTGTGTTTTGGAGGGGTGTCGGTACTGATGCTCCTCAACACTAGTTGATGCATTATTATGTAAGAAAATGGAGAGACACTGATGGAAATGCCGAGAGACAGAGAGAGAGAGATTAAAAATGATGTATTTTTTCACTCAGTCTCCACCTACCAAGCTTCTGACACGTGTATTCGTATATTTGTATATTTGTGTGTGAATGTGTACTGCTGCTGTGTTTGAATGCGTAGGGCTGGTGTGTAGTTGTATGTTCACCTTCTTATCTATCGATGGCAGCACAGGAAAGGATGTTTGTGCTGGAAAAGAAGATGTTGTGTGGCATCTTAGTGGTGATTTGATGGCTAATTCAAAGGCTGTTCATGCGTGAGGGTGTTTTTACTGTACTGTAGCCAGTCATGTTGTCTGCTGTGCTTTGCTGTGCGATGCACACATGTCTTTTAAAGCCTCAACATCTCTTTAAAGCCTCCCCTTCTCAGGAGTCCAGAACTCTTTCTGCAGATTACCTGGATCACTTTGTTTTCTTCCTGTCTGTCTCTGTCATTCTTTCTCTCTCCACCCTCTCTCTCTCTCTTTCACTCGCTTGCTCAGTCTCTCTCTCTCTGTCTGTCTCTCTCTCTGTCTTTTCCTGCTCTCTCTCTCTGTCTCTCTTACATATAATTTGTCTTCCATTCCTCTCCCTACGTCTTACTTTTTGTCCACTCTATCAATCTTTCTCTCTCCACTGTAACTATTTTTCTCTGCTCCTCTCCTCCCGCCCTCCCTCCCTCTCTCCCTCTCTGACGCGGCTCTCTCTCTCTCAGGCTCCTTATCTGTGTCCCCCATCAGGGCCAGACCCACTTTTGGAGCTGCGCAGAAACTTTTGGCAGACGCAGGAAGGTGACCTTTGCTTTTGGCCTATTAATGTCAGGGGGACAAGGCCTGCCTGGCTCGCTCTCTCTCTTCCTCTCTTCCTCTCTTCCTGTCTCCCTTTCTCTCTCTCTCTCTCTCTCTCTCTCTCTCTCTCTCTCTCTCTCTCTCTCTCTCTCTCTCTCTGGCTCTCTCTCACTGGCTTGCTCTCTCTGTCTCCCTCCTCTCTCTGTCTGTCTTTCTTTCTCTCACTCTCTTTCCAATGTCCTGCTGGAACAAACAACTAATTCACTCACATACGAACACACATGCTTCATGTGCTTACAAAGGAGAATATTGAAAACAAGGGTGTGTTTGTGTGTTTGTGTGTGTGTGTGTGTGTGTGTGTGTGTGTTTGTGTATTTGGGTGGCTTTTGCACTTACCTAATGTCAGTCAGGAATGTCAAGTTCTGTGTTATGTTCCCTGCAGTGCAAATATCCCTAAAATGTCATCCACCTCCATGGCCGATGAGCTATGTGCATGTTGGCAGGTGTGGTGGGTGACGAAGGCAGGCTTGTGGGGTGCGTGTTCTGTCTCTCTCTCTCTGTTGAGCAACACTCTCCCCTCGCATCTCAGACACTGATTAGGCGGAGGTCAACACACTCGCTCGGTGGAGAGTGTGGAAGCAGGTGGTGAAGTGACTGATTTCAATAGGATGGATAGGGACAGCTTTGTGTACGTGTGTGTGTGTGTGTACGTGTGTACGTGTGTGTGTGTGTGTACATACACACACTCTGGGGCCTGTTCCTTTTCCTGCGCTGTTGTTTCAGGGAGTTTGTTAACCCCAGGGGCCTTGGCTGGCTGGGATGCTACTCTAATTGGAGGAGAAGCTGCAGGGATGGAGCGGATGGAGGCAGGGCTGTTATGACAGGTGTCTGCTCCATTTAGTGTCTTTTCCCCCGAAAGAAGAATGCCAGGTGTCAGGACTGCACTCTCTGCCAGTGCATTTTATTTTTTAGGTCGAAATCTTTACTAAATGGGTACCGGTACATGCTTCAGAGAGTGCTGTTTTTCATTTTCATTTTTTTTTTTTTATATGAAGGCTCTAGGCGTTTTGCAGAGCACAGTGTAAGTATTTTCCCCACATGCGTGCTCAGGGTGAAACAAAATGTACGCCAATTTGCTACTGACCCACTGAGACTCAAATGTCTCAAATACCCTCTGCTGGGGGTGGGGGGGGGGGTCTGTACAAAAATATTCTGTCCATACCTATCAAATTTTGACACAAAATCCACTATCTCCATAATGCACATTGGTTGGCCTGGCATTGTGTGCATGCCTGCATTAGACAAGGGAGGTGAAACCAGAGAGAATGATGTTGGAGAATGGAGGGGGGGAAAAAAGAAAATGACTGTTTTGATGTGTACGGCTTGTATGTGTGTGTTTGTGTCTGTGTGTACCTGTGTGTGTCTGTGTAAGTAGTGCAGTGCATGGAAGATCTGGTGTGTGTGTGTGTGTGTGTGTGTGTGTGTGTCTCTGCACTGCCCCCCCCTTCCCCAACCTTCTGCCAGGCTGACAGTTGAGCCCCTCCCTCTCTGTTTCTCTTTCAGACCATCATGGAGCAGTTCAACCCCTGCTTGCGAAACTTCGTTGCCATGGGGAAGAACTACGAGAAGGCCCTCTCCAGTAAGCACATCGAGATTTTTTTTCCCCTTCCCTTCTCTTCTCCTCCTCTCTTCTCTTCTCTTATCTTCTCTTCCCCTCCTCTCCTCTCCTCTCTTCTCTCTGTCCTCTTTTTTTTTAAAGAGATTCAGGCTGCCTGCCAAAAAGCCTCCTGCCTTCAGCTTCCTTTGTGCAGCTCCATTTTGCGAAGTAAAAAAAAAGAGACAATATTTTATCACACCGAGCGATGCGTTAGATAGCCTCCACTGCTGTTGCCACCATCATCTCTGCCACTCTGACCTTATTGTCACCCCAGCAGGCAGGCAGGCAGGCAGGCAGGCAGATAGACAGGCAGTGTCCACTGCTGTGCAGGTATCTCCAGCACTTCAGGGTCCAACGCAAACACCAGTCAGTCCCCGATAAGCAGATTCGCCTGTGTAGATAACTACTCTCCTGGGCTCGTTTTTTTTGGATGCTTTGGGAGCGACGCGGCACATCACGGCCAAGATAAACAGCCAGGAGTGGCGATACACCCCCCCCACCCCACAGACCACCCACCCCCCATGTGCTACAGCCCTGCGTCAGCCCACATGGGGTTGCATAGGCCCCAGCTGTGGCCTGGTAGCATTGTGGAGGGTTAATGAAGGAAGACCACGGCACCACCAGGTGCCACCACCAGGAATTAACAAACACTGCAACGCTTTGTGGAGCCATAGTGGCCGGTGCCTCGCCTCAATCCTTGCCTCCTCGCAACGCCCCCCCCCCCCCCCCCAAAACAAGGCATTACTTTCCGAACCTGACTGAAGATAGGATCTCAGCATCAAAGCCCTTGAGGGAGACCAGTGCCAATGGATGGCTGATTGTGGCACACATAATAAAACAAAATGGCAGACACACAATAGCACCCCCCAACCCCCCAGCCCCCTCCCTTTGATCTGAATGGAGCCTCACTGTGCAGTGCGGCTTTAGCTTTTGGCCAGATCGCCTGGAGACAGTAAGAGGCTCTGGTCTGTGGTGTGTGTGTGTGGGGGGGGGGGGGCTCTGGAGAACTAGAGGCTGAAGAGTGTATGCTTCGTCCTTCACAGACACCGTAGCACACATGACACGAAGCATGAAGCGGGGGAAGAGAAACAGGATGAAGAGAGACTGGAAAAGATCTGTGTAAAGGTCATGGCAACTCAAACCTGTAGGTTATGAATGAGTTAAGGAATGGCCACATGGGTGAATGGACAGCTTTGCGGGGGTGGGAATGGGGAATGGGGGCAGGGGGGTGTGTGTGGAGATACTGCAGGCTCTTGGCTTCCGAGCATCTGTGCTCAATCTGAGCTCCAAATCCTCTTTACAGTGACAACCCCCACCCCCCCACCCCCATCTGACAAGCACCTCAGCCCCTCTCTCCTCTCTACAGGGTCTTGTCTGTAGTTCAGGAAACCCTCACAAACCCTCACCTCCACCCCTACCCTTACCCCCTACTGCCCTATAACCTTAAGCTAATCTACTGTCCTCCACCCAGTCACAAGCTGAATAACAGCCTCTTTCCACACACCCCCCCCCTTTGCTCTTGCTATCGCTCTTTCTCTCTCTCTCTCTCTCTCTCTCTCTCTCCTCTCTCTCTCTCTCTCTCTCTCTCTCTCTCTCTCAGTCCCTGCTCAATGTGTAGGAGTATACTCTCTGAAGCTGAGAGCAGTTTGAAAATCCTCCCCATCTGGATCTTAAAGTCCCCCTCTTTTCCTGATCATCATAAAAAAAACACAATAATCTGTGTCCTTACAAATAAGAATTTAATTACATTTTTTCCCCTTATAAAAAAGGCCCTCCGTGCCTTTAAAACGTTTTTACATGTACTTCTGTACCTCTGCCATATTTAGAATGCTGAAATCTATGAATATATAAATTTGATTTATTTCTCACAGAATTGCCATTAAAAAACAGAATGCATCCCTGCCATCTTTTTGGAGCCCTCACTAGGTGCTACAACATGAAGGCTGTTCTCTTGGAGCTATTTTCTCTCAACATGATATGCTAACGATTTTGGAAACCCCCACCAACCGTAACCTGCTGGTGTTTGTTGGCTCTGATCCCTGTCTTGTCACAAGGACATTTCCTGTGCCTTCTCTGAGGCCTTCTCTGTCATCCGTTTGAGTGTGTCAGTGGTGATGTGAAAAAATCCAAGGTAGAAATACTGAGCCGTCACATTTGTGACAGATGTGTCATCGAAGAAACATGTTGCAGAACAAGGGAAAGGCACCATATGAGCTTGTTACAAGTCGAAAAATGTGATTTTCATTAGAGGGTGGCTTCATCATGGATGTTGGAGCTACGGAGGCCATTGCTGTATTCTGCCTCTGACTCAGCTGATGGTGGGGGCTGGGCAGAAGGCCGCGTTTTAGAGGCATAGTGAGCAGTCGAGAGGGTAAAAGAATGGAGCGAAAGAGCAAGGGGGAGGGAGACGGAGAGAGGAAAAGAGAACGAGAGAGAGAGAGAGGAGTGTGATGGGAAACGGATCGGTCTCACCTCGTGGGCGTCCGTGGGCACCGTCCCCATCTGTCTGACAGATTTCTGCATAATTCATCCACAAATCAGACCTGGATAATCGCTCGTCAGGGACCTGTTAACGAGCGGCGGGCCCAGCCAGCTTCATCCAGCACACGTTTTTTTTCATATATGTCAGCGCCAATCAAAATGAATTGTTTACTTCAGTCTGGGCTGTGGCCCGGCCTCCCTGTGCCAAAAAGAAAACCCAAAAAAACAGTTCTTTTATCTTTTACTGTCTTACTTTTGAATCAAGTGGGAAAAAAAGTTGAGCAAAGAGCCGTCTCAGGCTCTGCAGATATAGTCCGAAGATTGAAATCACATACGTACGACGAATGAAGAACAGTCACTGTTCATATCTGAAATTAACTCAAATAAACATACCATTACCAGGGATTTTTCCCCAATGAGAGACGTCATAGATCATTAACGCTTCGATAAAGGAACCTGTCAAAAACACATTAAATTGCAAAATTTGTGAAACTAATTGCAATTTAGTCGTCCCTCCCTGCCAGCCGCCTGAACATTTGCCGACTTCCATGTGATCACTCTCAGCTAATTAGCGGCTCTTGCACACTAGCGCACCGCTAACCTCCACCAGCTCGCCATCAGCGTGACCGGCGGAGGATTGGACTCACTGACCCGCAGTAGGCTGACCACCTTAATGGGCAGCTGCCGAGTGGCCTGTGGCCGTGCTGTAGTCGAGCTGAGCCACTTGTAAAACTCAGAGCGGTGCTCTGGTGTAGCTGGTGTTAGCGCCAAAGCTAAATTAGGCAGGTGAGATACCACACTCTGCTGATTAGGGCAGTTGCAAATGGTAGCCAGAGGCTGGCAGGTAGGACTGGAGAAAACACCCATGTTGTGTGTGTGTGGGTGGGTGGGTGGAAGTGAACACATACCTACATTTATGTGTACAATACAGTGTGTGTGTATATATATATATATATATATATAAAATAAAATTTATAGTGTGTGATTGAATACGCTGGTGGGCATGCAGTGTTTGTGTATGTTTATTTCTTCATTTATCCATTCACTCGCCCACTTACGCAGTCCCTCTGTACTTTCTCTTCAGATGTGACATTTGCAGCAAAGGGCTACTTTGATGCCCTGGTGCGGATGGGGGAGCTGGCCAGTGAGAGCCAAGGATACAAAGACTTAGGTGAGTGACACACACACACACACACACACACACACACACACACACACACACTACTGTTCCTACTAGCCACACCTAGATACCAGTTGAGCCATGCCTGTGAATCTGTGAAGCCAGTATGCTGAGACTCTGTTGTGCACCATCATGAACTTTTCCTGACATTTTCGCCCCCCAAAAAATCAATTGAGGGTTTTGTGTCTGTGCAAGACTGCACAGTGCTTTGTTTTTATTGTTTGGTTGGCTGGGGATGGGCAGCAGAAAAGCATACCACAGCAATAAGCACAGTGATGCCCTGTGCCCATGGTGTTAGAGATGCAGCATCTTCCATTCATTTTAAGTTCAGTCCTGGAGAGACTGACCAGGGAGACTTTTTATGAGAGTTTTTTCAGGAAAGTTTTAATGTTAAAAGCCCTGTTTATTATATTTTTTGACTGGAAAGCCGGTTGCACTTTAGGTCTTTGTAGTGGTGTTGATGTAGTGCATGTGTGCGTGTGCGTTTGTGTGTGTGCACGCGTGTGTGTGTGTGTGTGTGTGTGTGTGTGTGTGTGTCATGACAAGTTTATAAGGCTAGGAATCTGAAAGCGGATATCTCTAATGACCTCATGAAGATGGTGTGTCTTTCTGAAAGTAGAGGAACGGAAAATCTCCCATCTACTGTATTAGTAAGCACCGTACAAGATGCTTTGAATTTCCCCTCCATTCCAAAGATGGGCATTAACAGGGAACGCACCCCAGCTTGTTTTTTTTTTTCCTTTTTTCTTTTTTTTCCTTTCTTTTTTTTTTTAGACGCTGGGCTTTATCCAGACTCGTAGTGAAAACATGAAAGCAGCCAGTGCATAATGTATTCTCTCTGAGGAGGGCAACCCCTACCAACAGCCACGACTGATTTGCCTGCTAAGGTCCCTTTCATGCGCCATTCTGGGGAATTTATTCTGCGTCTCCTCTCATCCACACCCAAAGGCCATTAGCACTGCAATCTGGCTCCAACTCCTAACTCCTCCAAACTCGCATAACCCATCATACCAGTGTGTGTGTGTGTGTGTGCGCATGCGTGTGTGTACGTTCGTGTGTGTGTGTGTGTGTGTGTGTTTCTGCGTGTATGTGACAGACAAAGCCCTCCGCACATGCACACACACGCTGGTGACTAAATCACAGCTGATGCCATGGTAGCGCAGTATAATTTATGCAAAATGTCTCGGGATTCAGATTTTTTCCCTGTGTGTGTGTGTCTATGTCCGTATAGTAGTGCCGTCCTCCTGTGTGTGTTTGTTTAAGTAATTAACAGCATATTGTTTATATTTGTGTGTGTGTGTGTGTGTGTGTGTGTGTGTGTGTGTCTTTCAAACACTCTGCCGTAGTGACCTCTTAATTAGAAAGTATCTGTGTTTGTACATTTGTCCATTAGGGAGCAAAGGCCACAACAGCCACACACTGTTTGCTCTTGTTTTATTTGTTTAGCCATTATTTGTACTTCTCTAGACCTATGTGATATGGACAGTGTGTGTGTGTGTGTGTGTGTGTGTGTGTGTGTGTGTGTGTGTGTGAGAATGTGTGTGTGTGTGTGTGTGTGTGTGTGTGTGTGTGTGTGTGTGTGACCAGCGCTCAGCCTACACAAAATGCTATTGACTGCAGCCGTGTTAATTATCTAGCCTGCTGGTTGTTTACGTTATTCAAAGTCAGAGAAGTGTTTTTTGATTACACTGGCATCTCTCACTCGTTTTGTGTATGTTTAACTGAATCATCAAGCCCCCAAATCAAATTGTTGGTAAAAAAAAAAACCTACCTCCACCTAGTCCGCTAGCCCATGTCATGGTATGCTATGAGTGCATGTTTGTGTGTGTGTTAGCAGTTCAAAAGGTTGTGCGCCACAATAGCACTCACACCCAACCTTCCATGAGGTCCACACCCAGTTGGCCTGTTGTTGTTTCCCTTTAGTTATGAGTCCTTTGGGAATCTTTCTCTCTTTCTCTGTCTCTCTGTCTGTCTCTATCTCTGTCTCTCTTGCTTGCTCACTCACTCGCTCGCTCTGTCTCTCTCTCCCGCTCTTTTTCTCTTTCTCCATCTCTCTGTCTTTCCCTCTCACCCTCCCCCCATCTGCCTCTCTCTATCTCTGTTCCTGTCTCTTTTTCTCTACCTCTATGTGTGTCCATTGCTTACCGTCCATTGGTAGCTGCTAAGCATGGCACGCCCATACATCTCTGTGCAGCGCGCCAGATCCATATTTAGCAGTGGAAATGAGGGCTCTTGGAGCAGTTCTCCCATATGATGCAGCTATCTGTGGAAGCGGTCGAGGAGAGGGGCTGACCTGTTAAAACAGCTGCTTGTATCACCACTGGTGGCTGTGTGGTCTGCAGCGTGTACGTGTCTGTGTGTGTGTGTATATGGGTAGAGTGCAGAGGAAAGAGTGAGGTAAAATTGCTTTGTGTGTGTGTGCGCATGTCTGTGTGTGTGTGCGTGTCTGCGTGTGTGTATATGGGTAAAATTGCTGTGTGTGTGTGTGTGTGTAGTATGTTTGTAGAAAATGGTGAGGCTCAGGGTGTGACCAAAAGGCTGAAACATTTAGGGGTTTAGGTAGTGTAGGGGTGCATGGGCGAACGATGGGCTCTTGGCTTTGGAGATGATCATGTCTCTGAGTGTGGTAGTGTGGTGTAGATGGCTATACAGGCCTGGTGCTGATTGGAGGGGGCATCTGCTCCTGGGCGTTTTTTTGGTGCCTGTTTGTCACTGTCTGTTCTGTGCTTGGCGAGAGAAAACCATGGGGGTTCGGCTTGAGACCGACTGTAAATGGTTTCCGCCCACACATCTGAAGAAGCACCAAGATGATGTGTGTATCTTCTGTCTTCCCTTTCCCTCTCTCTTTCTGTCTCTCGCTCTCTTTCTTTTTCCCTTTCTCTCACACACTCTCGCTCACACACTCTCTCTCTCTCTCTCTCTCTCTGTCTCTCTCTCACTCTCTCTCTCTCTCTTTATCTGTCCGTTCTTTTTGCTCTTACTAGTGCATTCGCTCCTTTCTCTTTGTCCATTCTTTCTCTCTCTCCCTTATTCAGTAATGCTTACAGACAGTATTAAGAATTTGTGGTCTAAAAAATCACATTCTTCCATGCAGCCGCCATTTTCTTTTGGGTTACATCTCCCAGCCTAATTTATATCTGATTTAAGTGAGGGTGTATCTGTGTGATTGTGTGAGTGTAAGTAAGAGAGAGTTTTCCCTGCTGTCGAGTGAGGCCCTCTCTCCCCCACCCATACTCCCACGCGCTCCCTCCCACTCACTCTGTGCCATTTGGGATAATGAGTCCCTGCCACCACACCACCCACCCACCCACACAACCTCCCCAATATCTCTCTCTCTCTCTCTCTCTCTCTTGATTTTTCTCTCCCTCTCTCTCTGTCTCTCTGTTGATTTCTCTCCCTCTCACTTGATTTATCTTGTTGCGGTTCTTTCTTTCCCTCTCTTCTCCTATCTGCCTGTTTCTCGATCTGTCACAGTCTCTCTGTCTGTCTGTCTCTCTTACTCACTCAATCTATGTCTTTTGTCTCTAGCTTACTTTCTGTCTTCACCTCTCACACTCTCCTCTTTCTCTACACATCATTCCCTCCTCTTGTTGTCCCCTCCACTCTTTGCTTGTTATGGTGGTGTGTCTTGTTGTGCTCTCGCTTCTTAAAAGGGTTATGGGTGTCACTGCCACCTACACACACATTCAGTACGCTCCTCAACACACATCTCCATGCATCACACATCTATGCATTGCTCTCTCCCTCTCCTCCCATTCTCTCTCTTTCTCTCTCTCTCCCCATCTCTTTCTCTCTCTTCTCTCCATTTCTCTCCCTTTCTTGATCTCGATCTCTTTCTCTCTCCCTCTCTCTCTCTCTTTCGTTTTTGGCGTTTTCTTTATTTCTATCTCGCGCTAGCGCTCACGATTCTTTGCAACAAGATGGTGAATGCTGCTGCAGAATAATGGCCAAGGCAGGCGGGTTTAATCTGCAGCAACACAATGCAGTCGTCTATTAAAGTCTTTTTTTTTTTTCTCCTCGGGGCTCTTTTCTCTCCGTGATACCCCATTAGGAAGATCGTGCTCTGGGCACAATGTGGTTAGCTGGCTCCTCCCGCCTTGAACCTCTGGCCCTCCAAAGTCACCTGTGCTGCCCCAGTTTTCTAGCCTTGGTAAGCCGGTCCCTTGTACTTCACTTCGTTTTTTTGTACAGAGGGTCTGGCTGTGCTGTGTTATTAAGAAACGTTTTTTTCTTTCTGGAGGTGTGGACTCTGCTGAAATTTAAAAACGACTGGATCGTTAATGTCTAATTGTGATGTGAGTTGTTAGTCAGGAAACTAAGAGACTAACAACTAAAAGAGCAAGCTGGAAGATTAAACTTCTCCTGAACCCTGTGTGGAGTAGGGCAATGACGTAAATCAAACTCCTCAGACTGAACACTGATTGGCTAGGATTGAGTCTGCCTACAACGGCCCTTTCGATGAGACCTGTGCCAGACCCTCTGTACAAAACAAAGTGAAGTACAAGGAGCTGGTTTACCAGGCTACCAGTTTCCCTCATGTACCTGAAGTCTGCCGACTTTGCTCATGGATAGTTATTGTAACTGAGGAAGGATTCTCTTCCCTTTTTTTCTCTTTTTTTTGTTTTTGTCTGCTGTGAGGATTCAGGCTCATCATCATTACTTCATTAGTCATCCTCCTCCTTTGTTTTTTTTCCCTTCCCAAAGCATGGGGTATATTCAAATGTGAGGAAATGGGATGCAAATTTGGAATGTATTTAGCAATTGGCATACAAAGCGTTTCTGAAGGTTTTCATACTTTTTACTGTTTGCGTCAAATTGGCTGGTAACACTTCAAGACACATGCAAATGTGGAGGTAATTCTTGGCAAATGCACGGTACCTCTCACCAATTTGGAATGTTTGCCCAAAGATGCTCAAGTAGAAATTTTGTATAAAGAAAACACATTCGCCCTGAACATTCTCCTCTTGTCGCAGAATTTTAATCTGTTGTTGATGCTACCTTTTAATAAATCAATCTTTTTTTTTAGGTTGACTTGGTAGGCTTTTATACCTTTTTAAAAAAAGAGGATGATGAAGATTAAGACAGAAAAGACATGGGAGAGAGAGAGCGATTTGGTGGGACCAGTTCCCTTGGGGGCACTTAAACAGCCACTTCAGCCAATTGCACCACAGCATTTTCCCTCAACAAATCAATCCCAGGACAGAAAAGCACTGGAGACATCATGAGGAAAGATCATTCGGAAGTGTAGTGTTTTCTATGTGAATGAATGTGCGGTAGGTAGGACTTGGCAGGTGTGTGAGCGGTATTAGGTCAGGCAGGTTGCTGTGTGAAGCAGGTGGATGGATGGATAGATGAAGGGAGGCAGGGATGGACAAATTATGGTTGAATATATGGATGGGATGGATGGATGTGTGAATGGAGGTAGGGATGGACAAATGCAAGGATGTATATATGGATAGATGGACGGAGGGAGGCAGGCAGGGGTGGACATAAATGCATGGATGGATGGATGGATGGATGGATGGATGGATGGATGGATGGATGGATGGATGGATGAGCAGACAGAAGGAATAGAGTAGAGCGATGGAGTGCGATGGGCTGCTCCAGTCTCTTCCTCCTGCACCTGGCCCTGTTAGAACGGGAGCAGAGAGGCTCTTTTCTTAGCCCTGCGCCTCGCTCCCAGGGGCCCCTGCTTTTCTCCTGGTCTATTTCTGCGTGCCGCACGGCATGCTGGGGGATCCGTGGCCCACTCACGCGTGCAGACACACACGCACGTACTCACACACACACACATACACACCACACACACACACACACACCACACACACACACACACCCACACACACACACACACACACACAAACAGACATGCAAGCTTGCACACAGACCACCACAAACATACGCATGTGTACACGCACACATACGTACACACATCCACAGAGAGACACTCACATGCACACAGTCAACTGCAAACATACACACACACACACACACCCATGTGCGCAGCATGCACATACACACACGCACACAAATGCCTGCACACATAAGGCTGGCATTGCCCTTCATTGTGAGCGCTAAGCATTGAGTGCACTGAGACAAGCATATAACTCTGGGCAAAAACCAATGGATGGGTGTTGCAGTACTTCACACTGACCAGTTACTTGGATACAGCCCCACAGACTTGTATGCAGATACACATGTGCGTACATGCACACACAAACACACACACACACACACACACACCACACACACACACACGCACACACACACACACACACGCACCACACACACACACACACGCACACACACACACACACACACACGCACACTTACACACTATTTGCAGGCACACAGAAAAACTTTTTTTGCTGCTGTCTTGCAGTCCCTTAACCTTTGGGCACTTCATTCTCAATAGCTCATTCCTTTAGAAGCAGTGCTTTTTGCTCTGTCAGAGTTAGACGTTCAGAGTAGACGTTGAGCAGACCCTGTGTGGTTTGGAGAGTGAAGGGTGCCTAGCAGCCTATTCTGTGCCGAAGACATTTTTGTCCCTTTCAAAGCAGAGTTTAAGAGTTTAAGAGACCAAGCCTCTTCTTTATTATTTGTCATCGTTCTTTCTTTCCTGACTTCTTTCAGTCTCAACTTTCTTTCTTTCTTAACTTCTTTGCCTTTTTTTTCTCTTGACATATGAACTTTTCTGGCTTTACTTCTTTCTTTTACTCCTTTCTTTTACTTCTTCCTTTCTTCACTCATTTCTTTACCACTTCCTCTTGTTTATTCCTCTCTTTAATTCCTTCTTGCTTTATTCCTTTCTTCCTACTTCTTCCTGTCGTTACTTCTCTTTTAATTCCTTCACTGGATTCCCCCTTTTTCTCTTGTCTTCCTCCTTTCTTCATGTCCCCTCCTCCTCCCCCGCTGGCTCTGTGAGGTATGTGAATGTGCTGAGGCATATCTGGCCTAAGGTCATATTCTGGCTAATACCTCCAGTCTGTGATGCTTCCCCCTCCCTCACGGCTCCGCACATGTCCACACATGGCACTGATGGAAGGCAAGCACACACAGGCTGCTTTTTCAGGGTGTGAGTTTTTGGTAGTTGGCTTAGGCTATGGATGTTGTTTTCTTGTAAGGGTGTATATATATGTCATTCTCCCTTACACAAGCACTCGATTACACACAAGCTAGCTCGCGCACGCACACACACACACACACACACACACACACACACACGGATTTCCATATACACAAATGCACACACACACACACATTCCCACATACACACACCCATACCATACACACACATTATTTTTTCTCTCCTATTCTTTCATATCGGTTCATTTTCGCTGGCAAATGGCCGTTGTCTCATTAGCGGTGGGTAGTCTCCACTCATCCTCCCTGACATTCACACGTCCCGTCGTGCTCTTGGGGCCTCCCATTGCGGCCCCTGTGGACCCTGACCGTGTGTGTGTTGTGTGTGTGTGTGTGTGTGTGTGTGTATGTGTGTGTGTGAGAGAGAGAAAGCCAGTCTCTGTGCTGTGCAGTGCAGTGGACACCACGTTCTCACCTCCGCTGATAACACTGAGCCACTTAAACTCACTGCAGTGGGAGCGCTGAGACTGCAGCTTAATTGGTGTATTCACACCATGTGTGGTCTGTCGAGATGGGTTCACCGATCTCTCGTTCTCTGTCTCTATTTGTCTTTCTGTCTCTCTCCCCTCTTTCTCTGTCTCTTCCTCCATCTTTGCCTCTGTCTGTCTGCGTCTCTCGTTTTCTGTGCATCTGTCTTTTTCTGTCTGTCTTATCTTTCTCTCTCTTTCTCTTTCTCTCTGTTGCTCACTCACTCCTCTACAGGGTGTTAGGTGCTCTGCATGGTGCCCTCTTGCTTTCTCACACATTCTCTTTCTCCTTTTTTCACACCATTTTTCTTTTTCTCTCTATCTCTCTCTCTCTCTCTCTCTCTCTCTCTCTCTCTCTCTCTCTCTCTCTCTCTTTCTTTCTTTCTCTCCATATCTGCCTCTCTCTCTCCTCTCTCTCCCTCACTGTCTCTTTCTCTCTCTTCCTGCCTCACACACACACACACACACACACACACACACACACACACACACACTACCTCATGTGCTCCCTGTAGACAGGCAGACAGGCGGGCAGGCAGACGAGCAGGGGCAGAACTCCATGTCTCCCCCCCTATGCCCCAGTGCAGCTGCCCTACATGAGGTGGCCATGATGCCGGCACACTGCAGCCCTTATTGGGTCAGTAGGCCAAGGTGCCTGACCTGGCAGGAATTAGTGGGTGTGGGTGTGTGTATGCGTATGCGTATGTGTGTGTGTGTGTGGTGTGTGTGTGTGTGTGTGTGGGTGGATGTGTTCAGGTTTGTGTGTGTGTGTGTTCATTCTTGTGGGTGCCTTCACACACAAGACCACACAAGATCCCCAATTCTTAATTCTGTGAGCTCTACCTACCTATAGGCAGCTGTGTTCGCCCATAAAGGCCCTGAGATGCTTTGGACAGTGTGTGGGAGAAGAGGCATCCGTATGGATCAGATAGCTGATTTTCCCACACGGACCCTCTTCCTTGTCTTGGATCTGTAATAAACTGTTCACAGGAAGGGGGCTATTTCCTGTGTGTCGCAAATTAGCCTCTTCTCCATTATCACACAAAGACACACACACACACAAACACACATACATACACAAACAAAGACACACACAAACACGCATATGTACACATACACACACACACACACACACACACACACACACACACACACTTTCTTCGCCTCTCTTGCCTACACACACACAGTTATGGAATGGCGAATCAGATAACAGCTAGCTTTCACACAGTAGTCCCTGCTCACCACCACGGTGCATCTTGGGCCCTGTGGCAAGGTCATCACGACCAGGCTGGTATCACCCAGCCCCCCCTTTCTTCGCCAACCCTCACAGGATGATCTCCCCACCCACCCACCCACCTCCACACCCCAGAATGCCTCCTCCTCTCGCCTCCTCTCTGTGGGCCGACGGCACCCTCCGGTTCAGCGCGCTTCTCTTTCGCGCAACGCCCTCCATTTTGTGTGGCGATGTGGGCACTGCAGCTGCTCCTGCTCCTGCTACTGCTGCTGCCGCTGCTGCCGCCTCCCTCCATGCTCTCTTTGGCAGCCGCCGTAGCATTCCGCTGCTGCCATGACAACCCGCAGCAATTCACATTTGACCTTCGCTGGTGATTCACTCAGTCTCACTCTCTTGCCTCTTCTCTTCTCTCTCTCTCTCTCTCGCTCTCTTTTTCATCGGTCTTGTCGTTCTGTCAGTCTGTTCCCTCCTCCTCTGTCAGTCTCACTTTCTTTCTCTTTTGCTCTCTGTCCCTTTTCTTCTCTCTCTCTCTCTCTGTTCTTTCTTCCTATCTTTTGCTGTCCTGCTGTCTCTTCCTCCTGCCATACTGGTCGGGCTTGTTACCTGCACTCTGTCCAAAAACATGCTAGACATTTATGGCGCTCACACACACACACACACACACACACACACACACACACACACACACAGCCAGAGAGGGAGAGAGACAGACACAAACACAGAAAAAAAGAAAAAAGACCAATAAATCATTTGGTCTTGCACACATGCAATAATAATACCGTAAATCCTAATGTTTAATTGGAGGCAATATATAACTTTGATGGGTTGTTGATGTCTGCAGTCTACACACAGACACACAGACACAGAGTCACACACAGTAACAAAGAAAGAAAGCGAAAGAAAAAAAGAGAAAGATAACAATCATTTAGACATTTTATCTAATGTACATACCAAGACAATACTATAAATCTTAATGTTTAATTATGTGGTCGTAACCACTGGAATATAGGGCTGATAGATGGTTGTTGCCTATAGTACACACACACACCACACCACACACACACACGGCACACACACATACACAGGCACAGGCATGTCTTGCTGCAGGTGTTGTCTGAGCTGAGTGCTCTCAGTGGTGGAGTGTGGGGGCTATTGTTGTGGCAGTGTGGATTTGGTTGTCAGGGTGTGGCACTCCTCTGACTCACTCTACAGAAAGAGACTACCTGAGGGTGGAGCCTACGTGTGTGTGTGTGTGTGTGTGTGTGTGTGTGTCAGTCAGGACAGAGACAGGAGAGACTTTTCCTACCATCTTTACACCCATGTTCTTATGACTTTAGCTAAGATTTACCATGCCTCCTGACTGCCTTTTCGTATGTGTGTGTGTCTGCGCAGGCATGCTTGTGTCTTCTGTGATAGTTTGACTATACACTAATTCAATCAAAAATCACATGTATGTATTGTTATACACCAGCCCCTGTGTTTTTCTCTACAGTGCTGCCAACATTTGAGTGTGTGTGTGTGTGTGTGTTTTGGCTCTACAAGGCCCCTTAGACATTCTTCTGGATGGTGACATTGTTTTTGCTCACAACCATTTCGCTTGTACGGACACACTTCGAGTGTTTATGTTAGCCTGGGCTCCAGTCTCAGTGTGTTCTGACGAGGTGTCAT
>CM059266.1:26586023-26684118 GCA_030347295.1 Setipinna tenuifilis | reverse complement strand
ACTCCTGGCAAATATAACCAGCAAGACCACTTATTTATCCTCCTGTGTACTTGCAGAATAATTTTTACTCATTCAACTTCTTAGATAATATTGGTGACATCCTTTGATTTCAATGAAGGTCTTTGATTTCAATGAAGCAGTTGTTCGCTTCCTGATTTTGAAAAGGGTGAATACATTGCTTGCTCTTGTGACTGTTTTTTATTTTCTTTCTTACAGATTATTTTCTCTGGGTCCATCCTGATAGTCACAGGGCTGTATCCTACTCTGCTCTGGGTGAGTTTGAACAGTTGTGTTACATGCTAAATCATGAATATGAATATGCCCAGCTCACATTATAACTAGTCACTATAAAAGTCACCGCTATTTAAAGTTATTAAAGTCACTAGTCACTGCTATTTAACCATCCAGTTAATATCTTTGTATATGACGGCAATGTCATGATCTTACACTATCTGCTCGTGTCTCAGTTAAAGACGATGCTGGTGGTCCACCTAGTAAGTCTGGCCTTCACAACAGCAGCCTTGGGACTCCTGTCCAAGAACCTGCCCTTTCGGCAGCTATCCTATCACTGTGAGCACTGCCGACGCTTTGAGATCTTCTCTGTGGTGAGTGCAGATGGCACTGTGGGAATGGCAGTTGTTAAAATCAAGGAGTTAGTTATATGCCGGGCTAAGAATAAACATGCTGTGTTAAATGCAGAGCTTGACATAATATTATTTTTTTAGTTTAATCATGTTTTTTTATGTTCTCTTGTTGAGATTGTTCTCTTTCTCTTTGCACTCTCCTTACTGCTCCTTATTTCTTTTGTCTTCTTTCCTTTTTTCCTTTTTATCTCTTTCTGCTATCCATCTCTGTGTCTCTCAGGTGCTTATTGACGGTATACTGGGCACTCTGGTGCTGTTCCTCATTGTGGAATTTGTCATCTGCATCGTCAGCATATTGTTCGGCCTTAGCGTCCTTGGTCAGAGAGGAATTCAGGTCAGCAAAACATAACCTGCTCAAAATTCCTGAAGGGAACAACTCCATGGGAAGTATCACATGTATGTTATTGCACACAGTGGAAGTCAGCCATTTTACAACCTGAGTCTAATTTTGATTCTATCTTAGAAAGGGTGAAATATCACTTATTTACTATAGTTTTGTTGTTTTTATTATTCCTTGACTTTTTAATTACAAACACTCATAATGGGACAGTAGATTTAACAACATCATGAACACATGAAAATATCACTTTATTTTTCCCCTCTTGACATTTTTAGCTTCCTGGTGTTCCTCAGAGATTGACCACCCCCCCTGTACAGGTGCAACCAGTCACTGTAACTCCAGCTCAGGTAGGGTGCACATTGATGCCTTCTCTTTCATTGCTCTGTGTTGTCACCTGGACAGGTTCATTCCGAAAACAACAGCAGCGTGAAAATGGCTCTGTGAGGGTGTATGATTATGTTAAAGGCTTCAGCCAATCAAATTACAATCTTCACTTGTGTACTTTTAAAACGAGATGTTTTAATGTTGCTGTCTTGGGCTGGGGCCCCATTGTTTGTTTCCTATCAGGACATTTTATAAGCCTTACAAGGTTTTGGAGTACTCTGAAACTAGAACAAAATTGAGGTGCAGCTGCCAGAAATTGTCAAGACGTGTATCAGATGTGCTTCAAAAGTTTGTTGCTAAATAAGTTTGATTGCATCACCAGGAACACTGCACAGTTACAGTAGGTGAATGCAGCATTGAGATGCACTGAGCCTTGTAATGCACCTGGTTTAGAGTACTGTAACGTACAGGTCAACATGTCCTTGGAGCAGTGTGCCTCTCGCTAACACCCTCCCATATATCTCTATATATAGATGTCCCAGGTTTCTGTGGTTGTGACTGAGCCTACGCCAGAAGCTGTGCCCACTCCTTCACCAGAGCCAGTGCCAGAACCCATGCCAGCTGCTGCAGTACCGGAGCCCGTACAAGAGGTTCCATCCCCACCAGCGGAGGTCACAGAGCCACAGGTGGTCCCTATAGAGCCGCACGTGGTGCCACTGGAGCCACAGGTCGCGTCTATGGAGCCACAGGTGGTACCTCTGGAGCCTCCTATGTCTATGGAACCGCAGGTGGTACCCTTGGAACCCCAGGCTGTGTCTATGGAACCACAGGTCGTGCCCTTGGAGCCACAAGTCGAGCCCTTGTAACCAGCAGCCAATGACAGACTTTGAACAATCAGTCATCATCATGGTGACCAACAGAAGAGGTGGATTTTGGGAAGTGGTAAGAAGTTCTCAAACAAAATACTGAATCAGTGAAGTGTGACACTTTAAAAAGCTAAATCAGGTGGAGATTGTGCAGGATCGCCTAATACGGTCTCCTCTGTCATGAGGTCTACATTTAAAATTCATTTAGTTCAAGGCACCCAGTTGTGCTTGTGTTGATCATTCAAAGCAATTACATTGTGCCAAATTACTTTTCCATGGTCCTCAGTTGCAGAGGTAGAGATCCCATCTTGAGAAAGTAGAAACCCTGCCACATAACATATCCAACCATTTCCGCATTAGACAGGTAGATCAACTATTAGTAAAATCACATGTGTGAAGTGAACAGGCAGAAGGAATACATGACAGGGTTTTTACTTTCTGAAACCTGGATCTCCACTCATTTGTAACCAGTGTAGCTGACTCTACCATGTACTGTACTCTGTAAAAAGGTGCTATCTAGTATCT
The DNA here is from genome assembly GCA_030347295.1 of Setipinna tenuifilis. Classification (NCBI taxonomy): domain Eukaryota; kingdom Metazoa; phylum Chordata; class Actinopteri; order Clupeiformes; family Engraulidae; genus Setipinna; species Setipinna tenuifilis. The sequence goes on along the minus strand of CM059266.1, from coordinate 26,681,419 downwards.
ATGGTTCTCTGGCTTCCTCTGCAAGAGAAACCCTGAATGGTTCTAACTACATAACCTTCAAAGAAGTTGTGCTTGTTACAACCATCTCAGACAACCTACAACCTATGACATATCTTCATTCATCTCTCTTTTTTGCAGTCATCTCATTACAGTGACTATATGGTCAGTGTTTCTTGTTTGTTATATATAAACAGTTATGTTGATGGAAAATGTCATTTTTTAAGAGAAATCTAGTTTGTTGCATTCATGACAGAGGATGTCTGTTTAGGTGTTGAAAGTGCTGCTACTCCTGAACAAAGATGACATTCCTATTTGGTAAAGCTGAAGAAAAATGAAGTAGTAAACATAGAAAATGCTGCATAGGTAATTGGGGCAAGTATGGGTCAGTCCATTATCAAATATTAATCTATACCAAACCATGATTTGTCATTTTATCAGTAAGATTTAATTCACTGGATCATTACTATATGAAGAATCATTTTATGGTATTTTACACTGAAGCTTATCACACCCACAAACAAAAGAGAAAAAAAATCACCCGTTCACTCTGGGCATTAAACTATATTCATCTGCACCCACTAATCACCATATTAGCTGACACTCCCAAAGGATGTCAAAATGATGTCATCACAATTGTTAAGGTTATATTTTTGGAAAATGTCATCAGGAAATGGGTCAGAAACATTAAAAAATGTTTTCCCTCTTGTGTTCATGTCTGGTTTTGTGAAAACATTTCCATTCCATTTCTGTTTCCACTTTTGTGGAAGAAAGTACTCTTATTTGACAGTGAAATTGTTGATAGGTCTCCTTTGAATTAATAGAGGGGAATACCAGTCTGTGTTCTAAAAGTAGATAGATATAGTATTAAAACTTTTCGCAACTTTGCAAGACGCTACGTCACATTTATGTTTTAAAAAATTCAAAGAAACTCATCTTCTAACAAGGGAGGCAAGGCGCGTCGTGGTCACATCACGGGCCACGATTTTGAGCAAATGCACAGGCCTACGAGGAGGAACTGTAATTTCGGTGCAGGTGTAACAGTGAATAAAATGTTCTAGAAGAACTTTCCATGCTGCGTATACTGTAGGTTGGGCTATGGTGGGTTCCCAGTAAAATGTATTAAAAAGTTAGACTTGCACTTTTAGGTATGTCCTATATTTTCTTATTCAAGCGTAAGGTATAGATCATAACTAGACTGCATTCCCGCAGAAAATGCAAAAAGTGTGCTTGCATTTTAGCATAGTTAGCATTGTTAGCGTTGTTAGCATAACGTCTAAATAGCTTCAGCTAATATAGCTACACAACACTGTTAGCACAGTTAATTACTTCACATTTTAGCATAGTTAGCATAATTAGCATTGTTGGCATCACTGCTAACAAATACTAGCTGAGTTAACCAAGTAATACTGTTAACCCAGTTAATTACTTTGCATTTTAGCATAGTTATGTGCAGGCCATGGCATGGGTATTATGACATCACTTGAGAGTTATATTCCTGAACATTCCACATTTAAAAAAGGGCAGTTGGTACAGGTGCAACTGCCACAGTATTGTCTGCCTCTCTTTCACCATTTTTAAACTGTCCTATTTCAAACAGTTTAAGTAGTTGTCGCATGAAAATGACACAGATCACAGTCAGATCCCAGACCTCTCTTACAAAGTTTAAATCAAGTTTATAGGTTAAACGGTTGGGTTTTGATCATTTAAAACTTCAGACATGCACCCTGACCTGCTTACAGTAAGATGATGAAATGTATGGCAAAATCTCATAGACTGTCTGACACCATTTTTAAACTGTCCTACCTCAAACAGGTTAAATAGTTGCCGCATGAAAATTACACAGGTCACAGTCAGATCCCAGACCTCTCTTACAAAGTTTAAATCAAGTTTATAGGTTAAGCGGTTAAGTTTTAATCATTAAAAAACTGAGTGGAGGTTAGAGTGAGGGCAGAGGTCACTCTGGCTGCTAGAGTGGAGCAGTGTACTGTGACATCATCAGCCTGAACATTCCGCCATTCATTTTCAATAGCGACAAAAAGTTGCGGAAAAACGACAATAGTGGACGAACGACAAGAGTACGGTATACCGAAATGTAGGCGGTCATGTCCAACCGGGCCGGTCGTTTTAGAGTTGGAACAGTGTCTCTATCTTGAAAGCCTGAGGACTAGTAATAAGTCCTCGCTCTGCAAGCACACTTAATTAGAAGTAGCCTACTTACAATTGTTTGTTTTATGTATGTTCCAAGTTAGACTACTGCAGTCTAGTTGCAATACCAGTAGTGGCCACATGAGGGGACTCGTTAGTTTTGCATAAGCGCTGTTTGCGCAGATTTTACATTGAAAATGGATGACCAAATTTCTCTTTTGTATGATAAAACTTTTGCCGATTTATTTTGTAATTCTATTTATATATATTTTTGTGTAGTAGGTACTGCAATATATTGTAGTGCAATATATTGTATTGCAATGGACGAATTTATATATATTTAGATCAGAATTGCAACTTTAAATGCATTACATTTACACACATTACATTACACGTTACATTTACACATAATAACATTCAGGTTTATTAATACACTTTTTCCTTTTTGAATTTATTTTGTTTATTTTATTAATACATCCCATACCAGTAGTAATTATAATAATGTTAGATAGTCAGTATAGTAGCCTACATTAAGAGCAGGAAGAACTTTCCATGCTGCAGGACCCAATATATTCCACCCTGTACTTTTCAACCCATTTACAGAATAAAACCTGTTTCATCCACTTGAGAGTCGCCTTGATTTCATCAAATTCACACAAGACAGACACATAAGGACCAGTAACACAGGCATAGCGGTTGTTGGACTAATAATGGCATGGTCAGATAATACAATTTCTGGTCATTTTGTTAGACCATGCCATACTATATATACTATATAAGTACCATATACTTATAACCACACATGTGTTGTCGGGAGATTGGCCATATACAAGACCAGTAGAGCCGTTACACCTTGAAGTACACTGACACATTGTCGTGAAGGTTATTATCCTGCTTGTACCAGTTACCAAATCCGTCTTGTGTTGATTTAAGCTCTTTTTTTAGAACTACTGTCCAACTAGTTACTTCAGTGTTCTGTTGAGCCTAGCTGTGCATACTTGTTTGGCTGAGAGTCCATGCAGCGAGACAGCACTATAAATCTATTTCAGTTGCATTTACCATGCTGTGTAGGGCCTACCTTAATTTGCCAAAGTTGCCAAAACTTAACAGTTTTTTTTTGAAGTGCCATTTAACAAGTCAGGTGTACTACACTGGGAACTGTAAAAGCAGTTGGTGTCAATTATTATAAGGCTGTGTAGACTGGATGCATTTTTGGTACAGGTTTGATCATCATAACATCATCTTACATTATCGTAGTTCTGCCAGAAGTCATCACAGTGTCAGATTTGCCAGGACAATGTGGTGTCCCAAAGGAAGTCATAAACCATCTGGAGGAGGAAAAGGTATATTTTAAAAAGGAAAAGATCTAAGATTAAGTAAACAACTTCTCCATTCCTGTAATATGCAGTTTGAGCAATACAAGAATTGGCAAATTGTGGGCCTAATGCACCAATAATTTAGGCAACTGTGCTAACTATAATTCACTTAAATTATGAAGAACCTATAAGTTGCCATTAATTGTATTCACATTGTTATTCTTTAAATTTACATATTGAATATTTTACCCTGGATAACCTTATTATTCCAGGGGCCTACATTATACATTGAATTCAGATAACCGTATTACTAATTTATTGTTATCACAGTGATTCAGTGGTTATTTATGTTAATTAATTAAATTATGTGAATTTAAACATACTTACTATGGGATTTAACAGATTGATGAAGATGTCATCCTTTTTATGGAGGACGTAGAACTAGCCAAATACATCTCTTTCTATGGAGATCGGCTAGCAATAACGAATTTCTGTAAAAAATCAAACTCCACTTCAGATCCGAGAGGGCCTCTTCGAGAAACTCAGAGCAAAGCTGCGCCTGAGGAAAGAAGGGGATGCAAATGAAAGTGTAGATAAAGTGCCATACAGGACATCCGTACAGTCACACCCTTCTAGGAAGAGAGGGAGAGCAAGTCACTGCAAGATTGAAATAGGATGGTTGCATCATGAGAAGGGACAATTAAAGCAGATAAGAACAAAACAAGGAAGGGGCACAAGAACAGTAGATGTTGATGTGGAATGTGGGATGGAGACCTTTCTCCTTGAAAAGAAAAAAAAAAACTTTTTCCCCAAAGGACTTTCAACAAAAGGCCAAGAAAAATAGTTTAAATTCGAAGTTTGGGATTACAAACAATCAAATCCGTGACAAGGAGTTGAGGAGTTTCAAAATGATAATGCCACAAAACCAAAAAAAAAGCAAAGATGTAATAGAAATAAAAGGTGATGACTCTCATGAAGATCTACAGGTGGATGCTGCTGCCGTGCAAGTTATAGAAAATCATGGGCATGAAGAACCTCTACAAAATAGCTTGTAGGGTGGCATTCCGGGTGCTCAACTGATATTCCTTACAAGATGGAAAATGTATTTGTGTACACGATTTCAGATGATGTTTTGGATGTTGACCCTGAAATTGTGTTTGGTAAAGCCAGCGGAGAATATTCAGGTGAGGATGATGATACTGAACCATTTAATTTTGCCATTTTACAGCAACCCAGCACTTTAGATGCATCCAGTGATCCACCTCTGCAACTCTTGCCCTCCATGCCACCTGTACCCAATGATCCACCACTGTTCTCCATGCCACCTGCGCCCAGTGACCTACCCTCCACATTAACAGTCAATTCTCCTAAAATGATTGCCATTCATCATGGCAACTGCCTTAATGAAATGATCAACAAATTCATGGATCTAGCAGTGCTAACACAACCCTTGACTATCAAGACATTGCTTCCTGATGACTGGTATTGGCTCAGGTGTCCTTAGGGATGTGTTTTTCGTCTTTCTGGCAGGAATTTTATGACCGTTCCACAGTAGGAACAGATATAAAGATTCCTTTCATCCACCATTATTACAACAGTGAAATGGAAGGCCATTGGCAGAGTTTAATGGAGAACTTCAGTGAAAAGTATTATCTCTAGTTAAGGTAAGGTAGGAAGGTCATTCCAGAGCCGAGGACCAGCAACAGAAAAAGCTTGAATCCCACTTGTTTTCTTATATGAAAATGGAATTCAAAACAGGTTTTGGGAGGATGACCTAAGCATTGGCAGAGCTGAATAAGGTGTTATTAAGTCTTTGATATACTGAGGAGCTAATCCATTCATTGCTTTAAAAACAAATATAGTAATTTAAAATGTATTCTAAATTTAATTGGGAGCCAGTGCAGCTTCACCAAAACAGGAGTAATATGCTCTCTTTTTTTAGTACCAGTTAAAAGTCTAGCAGCTGCATTTTGGACAAGTTGCAATCTGGCTAAGGTGGATTGAGTGAGGCCTGTATATAGTGAGTTACAGTAGTCAAGTCTTGATGAAGGCATGAATGAGAGTTTCAAGGTCTTTAGAGTTAAAATGATTTCATTTTAGCAATTATTCTGAGTTGGTAAAAGCTACTCTTAACCACATTACTAATTTGTTTATTAAAATGTAGGGCCGTGTCAAAGTACACACCAAGGTTTTTAATTATACTGTGATAGTTGGGAGCCAAGGGGCCTAACATTTTATTGAGATCTGAAACCTGATTAGGAGGACCAAATAGGATAACTTCAGTTTTGTTCTCATTTAACTGAAGGAAATTCCTTGACATCCAACATTGAATGTTATTTAGACAATTGAGAACCTTAGTTGGTAACACTTTATTTGAAGGGGGGTTCATAAGACATTGTCATAACTACGTATGACATGACACTTGTCATGAATATTAATGAATGTCAATGACTGCTGTCATTAATTGTCATGCGGTACACTATGTCATTTTTTACTGTCAATTTGATATTGTTTGCGATGACAACTTGTCATTTATCAAGATGACAGAGGCAGTCCATGTCTTTGTCATGACAACTTGACATTAACCAAAACCATGTAGTGGGTAAATATGTTTGTCATGACAACTTGACACTAACCAACACCAAATAGCTGGGAAGTGTCTTTGTCATGACAACTTGACATTAACTAGCATGACCTGCAGGTGACTTTCACTTTAGCTGTGCACTAGCCCAGCCTTGGACCTGTGAGCACCTGGGATTGGGGTGGAGACACGCTACCCAGTGAACTGAACACCATGGTGCTCTCTTTGGGCCCTGAGGAGGGAGGCTTAGTGTGCACATCGGCACCATGACACGCCCGCCCCCCCCCCCCAATTGATATTATTTACATTCAAATGCAGCAAGGTCCTCAGGGCCCTACACTGAATATTAAGCAACATGAAAATAGAGAGTGGAAAAAATCTGAAGAAGTCAAATGTCAAATTTATTTCCAATAAATTTAAGCAAAAATTAATTGAGACATCCAAATTCAGAGAACACAAGATTAACAAATGGCTACCTATTACAAACTAGGTGTTTGTATCCTTTAAAACTTAGAACTCTGAAGAGTCATAAAACCACGGATATCATCCAATCCAATATCCATCCAAAATAAAACAATCTATCAAACAAACAACAACCAAAAAAAAACCTGCAAACATCAAATCCTTAAAGCCTACAAGGCACAGTACAATTGTACAATTGTACTATTGTGTGTGTGTGTGTTTGTGTGTCTGTGAGTGAGTGAGTGATTGAGAGAGAGAAAGAGAGAGACAGAGAGAGAGAGGTAGATGGTGTTCTGCTGTTAAGTGCTATGTTGATGGTGTGTGTGAGAGACCTGTGTGTGTGTGTGTGGTGTGTGTGTGGTACCTGGTGTTCTGCTGTTAAATGCCATGTTGATGGTGTGTGTGAGAGACCTGTGTGTGTAGTACCTGGTGTTCGGCTGTTGAATGCCATGTTGTGTGTGTGTGTCTGTGTGTGGTACCTGGTGTTCTGCTGTTGAATGCCATGTTCATAGTGTGTGCGCGAGACCTGTGTGTGTATGTATGTGGTACCTGGTGTTCGGCTGTTGAATGCCATGTTGATGGTGTGTGTGGGGGGGTACCTTGTAGCCCTTGCCCTTGTACACTTGTATGCATTGAACAGAACTATTTTTCCTTCATCTCAGCAACCTTTTGGTCAATTTTTTTTTCAGTTTCTTCAAGGGAAGCCCTCTTGTCCTTCTCAGTGCGACGCAAACTGTTAGATTTGGCAATAAATGTCAGATTGCCTGTGGATTCAGCTTTGTCAGCAAAATCGTTGGCTGACTTTTCCAACGCACCAATGTCCTCCTTTAGTCCTCCAGTAGCAGCTTTTTGAAATGAGGAGCGATCCCAAATGTACATGTAGTATCTTGACCACATTAACTGACACACACAACGAGGAGTGGTTTAGAGTCTTTATCTGGACAGAACTTGAGCAACATTACATCGCACATTGCAGGGTTTCCGGCTCAGCCTGAGTGTCGTAAAGTGAAATACAGTACAGTACACTAATACAGTACAGTGCCACCTAGTGGACTTCTGGTAATTCGACAGGATTACTACACTCCGCCACTGTTAAGATAAAAACATATGTACTGGAAAAAAATGCAAATACTTAAAATACCCCACTACTTGACATAACTTACTTTAAACAAATCCTATGTTTTAACGAAGCCAAGATTTCAACATAAAAAACTCATGCAACACTATGCATGCTAACACAGAACATCAACTTCTTTTATACAAATAATCTAGGAAGTACAGGGTAGACTGCCTGTCTTCCGTGAGATCATAAGGCGCATTCTTGCCTTTTCTCCAACATGATCTCACTGCTAGCTAACATAGTCTTTCAGGTATCGAGGTGACACCCGTTCTCTGGTGGATCGGCGCAGCTCAGCTGGTGGGTCTGCAGGTGAGTCTGGTCGTCCAGGAACAGGACCCTGTAGATTCACCTGTTCAGGAGGTGGCAGCTCGTTCTCTGGCTGGCATGTAGACACTCCAGGCTCGTCGTCTGGTGTGTGAGCCTCCTGAAGTCCTGTCCATTGACAGTGACTGTTCTGGATGACGAGCCCTCACCTCGTCAACATGTCTCCTCATGCGCTGGCGATTACCCAGGATCACAGTATAGGACACAGGGCCTGTTGGTGACTCTACAGTAGCAGGTATCCATTTAGGTCCCAGGCCGTAGTTCCTGACATATACGGCATTCCCAGGACTGAATCGTCTCAGCCAAGCAGTTTTGTCACGGTTCTTCTTCTGTTTCATTAGTTTGTTTCCAATCTTTGACTTCGTGTCTGGTTTTAACAGGTCAAAGGCAGACCTCATTCGATTCATCAGCATTTCGGCTGGTGATAGCCCAGTTGTTGTCTGGGGTGTAATGCGGTAGCTAAATAAGAATCTGGAAACCCGCGCCTCAATGCTACCCCCTTTCATTTTCTTCACCCCCTCCTTGAAAGTTTGCACCCCACGTTCTGCAAGCCGTTAGAGGAGGGATGGAATGGGGCAGATGTTATATGCTGAATTCCATTTTGAGCCATGAAACGGCAGAATTCTGAGCTTGTAAAGCAGCTACCATTGTCTGAGACCAGTATCTGTGGCAGACCGTGTGCTGTAAAATTCTGGCGTAACTTCTCAATGGTTGTTTGGGTTGTACTGACATTCGTGGGGTAAACCTCCAACCATTTGGAGTGAGCATATCAGGAACATTTTCCCTAAGAACGGCCCTGCGCAACCATGGCCTCTCCGGCCACTCCCATGGGTGCAGTGGTGTACATGGTGGTGCTTTTCTATTCTCTTGGCATTTTTGGCACACACTCACTTCTCTCTCTATGTCCTGGTCCATCCGGGGCCACCACATGTAGGACCTGGTCAGCGCCTTCATGCGTGAGATGCCTGGATGTGACTGATGGATGGAAGGAGCATGGACTGATGCTTTCAGGAGTGCTGCACGCCCTGGTGGAGGAATCACAGTTTGCGCTCCCCAGAGGATACACCCATCTTGGGCATTCAGCTCCAGCCGCCTGCTGTAGTATGGCATGAGCTCGGAATCTTGTATCTCTGGCCACCCGCTGAGAATGTAACTATATACTTGAGGCAGTGTGGCATCCTTGGATGTCCACTTTCTGACCTGGGACACATTGAGGGGTATATCATCCATGTGATCCAGGTGTCTCCTCCTCTTTCAGCCTGGAGGGAACTGGTCTACTCAGTGCATCGGCATTGCTGTGGAATTTCCCTGGTTTGTAGATTATCTTGTACTCATAGGCTCTGAGCAGAACCGACTATCTCTGGATTCAGGGTGAGAGCATGTGGGGTACTGGTTTCATTTCATGGAACAGTGTAATCAAAGGCTTATGATCTGTTGTGATGGTAAACTTGCGCCCATATACATACTTGTGGAATCTTTGAATGCCGAAAATAACAGCCAATCCCTCTTTGTCTAACTGAGAGTACCGTGTCTCTGATGAGGTAAGGGTTCTTGACATGAAACCCAGTGGCCTCTCAGTCCCATCAGGCATCCTGTGTGACAGCATGGCACCCACCGCATAAGGGGATGCATCACACACCAAAAAATTAGTTCCCTATCTGCATAGTAATGAACTAACACATCGGCTGACTGAAGGAGCTCCTTTTATTGGAACGCTTCGTCTTGCTTGTTTGTCCACACCTAATTCTCATCTTTCTTGAGCAGCTGATGCATTGGGGCAAACAGTATGGACAGGTTTGGGAGAAAGCAATTGTAATAATTCAGCAGGCCCAGATAAGTTTTCAACTCTGTGACATTTGATGGTGTCGGGGCCTCACTGATTGCCTTGACCTTGGACTTCATGGGGTGCAAACCTTGTGCATTCACCTTGTGGCCTATGTAACACACCTCGTCCTTCAGGAGCTCACATTTTGACCTCTTCAGACGCAACCCGGCCTCCTCCAAACGTCCCAACACTGCATTCAAGTTCTTGAGATGGTCCTGGGCATTCACACCTGTGACCAGAATGTGACCACCATTGGTATGCCCTGCAGCAAACCCTCCATCGTTCTTTGAAAAATGGCCGGAGCGGAGGAAATGCCAAAAAGACCCTTGTGCGTGTTTACTGTGAGGTATTTCTTTGCATCATCATCCATCAGAATCTGGGTGTACGCCTCCCGCCAAAGCTGTGAATAGGTCTTCAATTTTCGGAATTGGGTACTTTTCTAGAAGGGACACTTGATTCATGGTGAGCTTGTAATCACCGCACAGCCTAATTGACCCATCGGGTTTCAATATGGGTACCACGGGACATGCCCAGTCGGAGTGTTTGACAGGTGTGATTATCTCTTCCTTAATGAGGCGGTTTATTTCTGCTTCCACTTTGGGGCGCATGGCGAAAGGAATCTGCCTAGGCCTGAAGTATCTGGGTACAGCGCCTGGCACAATGTTAATGGTTGCCTTGACTCCCTTCAATGTCCCCAACTCATCCTTGAATACATCTTCATGATGTGTCAGCACCTGCTCCATGGCCAGCCTTTCTCCCCTTGCTACACTCAGGTTGTGAATTTCTGACCAGTTCAACCTTAACTCTTCCAGCCAGCTTCAGCCCAGCAGGCTGGGTCCAGTGCCAATCACTGTATAGAGAGGCAAGTTCTTTAGTTGGTTTTCATAATTCACTTTGACATTGGCTACTCCAAGTACCCTTATGTCTTCCCCTGTGTATGTTTTTAATTTCAGACTAGTGCGCCCCACTTTGGGCTTTTGCACATTCAGCCTGAGTGTCATAAAGTGAAATGTCCAAAGCACTAACACAGTACAGTGCCACCTAGTGGACTTCTGGTAATTCGACAGGATTACTACAGTACACACATACGCACACTTTCTCTCTCCACAGGCGAATCTCTTCGCTATCTCGCTATCCGGGAACATTGCAGAGAAAAGCTTGCTCGTGTCTTCAGACGATTTAAACGAGTAGTGTGAATTCATTAATTTCAGGGCCCACAATATTTCAGCTTTCAGGACTTAATTTTTTGAATCAGAACTGATTGTCATCTGCGTGAAGTTAACACCCCATATGTTGAAAATATGAATAAAAGTATTTTGATTCGTTTGTGCATTGTTTGTGCAAGCAAAATTAACATTTGTGCACAAACCGTCTTTATGATATTTACCTTTTAACAGGTTTGTGCACAAATGTTAATTTTGCCTGCACAAACGTGCACAAACGAAGCACAAACGATTCCGACCCTTTTTGAGTTATTTTGATGTTGATGGGGTGCTGGGTGACCCGAGGTCAAATAATTACATGTTAAATATCATAAAGACGGTTTGTGCACAAATGTTAATTTTGCCTGCACAAACGATTCCGACCATTTTCGAGTCATTTGGATGTTGATGGGGTGCTGGGTGACCCGAGGTCAAATAATTACATATTAAAAAAATGACGGTTTGTGCACAAATGTTAATTTTGCCTGCACAAACGACCATTTTCGAGTCATTTGGATGTTGATGGGGTGCTGAGTGACCTCAGGTCACCAACCTGTTAAAAGTTAAATATCATAAAGACGGTTTGTGCACAAATGTTAATTTTGCTTGCACAATCGTGCACAAACAATGCACAAACGAATCAAAATACTTTTATTCATATTTTCAACATATGGGGTACTGCTAGATGGCCTCTCTGTTGAGACTGTGGTCATGAAGTCAGTTATTGCTAATCTGTTCATAGCTGAGGCTACCACCTGGTGTTTCTTGCCCTTCAGGTGGCTAACAAGTGCTGCCTCGCCCATATTAGAAACATCAAAACTTTTCATACAAAACTTGCACCGGGCACGTCCTTGGTCGCCGTCCTTGGTAGCTTTCTTTTGAAAGCCACGCACTATTAAAGCTACACTTTCCCGGCATACTGTAACATCACGCCATCCCTCCGTTACAGCACCAGCGAGCCGAGCAGGCTCACTAGCAGCACATTACCAACGTTATGAGGAGGGTGTGGTGAGGGTTGCCAGATGTTACTGAAGATTTCCAGCCCCCAAAATTTTCAAAATCCGCCTGGCAACACTAAAACCTGCCCAATTAGGAAACTACCCAATCTGGCAACACCGGGTGTGGCGGTCAACAGGCAGGCTACGCAGACTGCGTTTGAGACAACATTTAAAAGTCAACTCGTGGCAATTTAGTTAACATTTCATTACGGCACATTTTTTAAAATCAGATAATCAGTGAAACATTAAATGAATTTCCATGACTTTTCCAAAACTTAAGGGCAAAATACTTTTTTCCATAACTTTTCCAGGGCCTGGAAATTAAATTTTAAAATTACAAAACTTTTCCAGGTAACCTGTTTATTAACACCAACATGGATGTAGTATGACATTGACTTTGAGTTCAAGTAAAATGGTACAATTTTAACAATTAATATGTCATTACATGTTACACTGGCAGATCCTTTTAAACACATCAACAATACACAAGTGGGGGTACATTCAGTTCAAATATTAGTATAAAAAAAGACTTTTGTCTTTCCCTAGAATTTTAATGTTAGTGTCCATAACATTGAAAACATTCTGCAGTTATTTTTTCAGCCATGCCCTTAGTTATAGCATTTGTACAGTTCTCTGCAAACTGGGAAATGGTCTAATTTTCTTCATGCCGTGACAGGAGATCCTTGTAGGTATCTGAAAAAAAAAAGATTTCCAGTTAAGCAATTACAGCTGTTCTGACAATTGTGTTGTGGTCAATGTGAATCTTTGAGAAGGCTTCCATTACTGTGGTCACCTAAAAATAATACATAAATAAACAGAATATCTGCTGTAACTCAGTAAAAAGTAAATAAGCAAATTTTTATATGACATGGGTGGTGTTACAGTTTGCAAAGTGTTTACACTGAAAGGATTTTGTACCAGCAGAATTGGTGAACGTGGTTGACTTGTTCATGTGTGGACAATGTCTACAGGCACCACACTGGAATGTGCCTATGGGTTTAACCAAGAATGTAGTTGGTTTTGGAGGAGAGATATAATTTTTTACCAACTTGTCCTTCAGAGTGGGGGCCCTTTTCACAGCGAATTGGGGGGGCTCTGAGAAGATGGGGGCCAAAACGGCGTCACTCAGTAGGATGTCCCAATTGTCTTTGATGATTTCTTTGATTTTATTAGTTTGACTTGTATATTGCAGTGAGCAAAAAGTTCTGTTACTCACAGGTTTTTTTGGCTTGGATTCAAAGAGTCTTACCCGATCAGTAGATTTTGTTTTTGATAGTGCATGGCGCAAGACTTTGTCCTTATATCCCCTTTGTTTAAAGCGCTTGTACATCTCTGTGGACTGGGCTTCAAACTCAATGTTAGAATCACAGATTCGGCGAAGTCTCAGAAACTGGCCATAAGGGATGTTGGAGATGAGGCCAGTGGGGTGGAAACTGTCAGCCTTGAGGATGGTGTTTCTGTCGGTGGGCTTCCTGTAGATGGTGGTGTGGAGGGTCCCATCTGTGTCCACGTAGATCTCCAGGTCAAGGAAGTGTATTGAAGTAGAACTAAAATCCAGGCTGAGTTTTATGTTGGTGTTGATACTATTCAAATACATATGGAAATCCTGAAGCTGTTGAACAGAGCCAGAGAAGACAAAAAATAAATCATCAATGTAGCGCCCATAGTACTGTATGTAATGTCTGTAGGGGTTGTTAGTGCTCATGACGTACCGTTGTTCCCACAGTCCCAAGTAGAGGCCTGCATAGTTAGGGGCGTATGCTGCACCCATAGCAGTTCCCTTGACCTGTTTGTACAGCTTGTCCTGAAACAAGAAAAAATTGTTGTTAAGTGTCCAACGTGTCAGGTCAAGTATGAAGTCGGTAGGGGGGCTCTGGTTTGGTCTTTGTTGTAGGTAATGCTGGAGGGCAAACAATCCGTCATTATGGTCTATGTTCGTATAGAGAGCCTCAACATCCATAGTGGCCAGTATGAAGTTGGGATTGTGATGTAGATCCCCGAGTTTTTTCAGAACATGTGTGGTGTCTTGCAAATAGGCTGGCAGAGCTTGTGTGAGTGGCTTTATATGGAAATCAATGTATTTGGATGCTGGTTCAGTAATAGTGTCAATACCGCTTATTATAGGCCTTCCGGGGGGGGTGACCGCGTCCTTATGCAACTTTGGCAATAGATATAATATGCCAATCTTGGGTTCTGAGGGCAAGAGAAATTTGTGTTCATTGGTGTTTATCCAATTCTGTTCCAGTGCCTGGTCCAAGATGGTGTTAAGCTCATGTCTGACCTGTGGCGTGGGGTTGGTGGCAAGGGGTATGTAATAATTGGTGTTCATGAGTTGCCTGAGTGCCTCTTGTGAGTAGGCCTCCATCCCCCATACTACAGTGGCTCCCCCTTTGTCCGCTTGTCTAATGACAATTTTGTCGTTGTTTTGGAGCCATTTAAGTGCTTCACATTCCCCGCGGGACAGATTAGAGGGAACAGGTCTACTGGGATTTGTGCTCAGTAAAGTGTCCACGTCATAATTGACCTTCTTGACAAAAGCGTTAAGGCATGCATTATTACTGTGAGGGAAAATTTTTGATTTGGGTTTAAACATGGGTTGGAGTACCTGTGAGTTGGACGAATCTGTCCTCGGAGTAGTCGAAGTCGCAGACGGTTGGTTATGGTACCAGGCCTTGAGATGTAGGTTGCGGTAGAACCGGTAGAGGTCCACTTTCATTTGGAACTGGTTAGTCCTATGTGTTGGTGCGTACGATAACCCCAGTCTGACAGATTAGTTTGATAAGAAATCTTTAGTTTCCCAAGATGGCACAGCGTAGAAAGAAACTTGTGAATTAAAGCACACGAAATTAACAATATTTTCCTATCATGTTATTGTAAATATTAATGGTTGCATATGACTGAACCAGCATATCTGCATAAGTTACAGATGCTCTGATTCCTTATATAAAAGAGCTCCATTGATGCTCTTCTTTACAGAACTCTGACACGAACATAAAACCTCCAGTTAGCTGTTCAGGTGTGTTATATTCATCAAATTAAACAGACTATAAAAGATTCATTGATTATGTTGACCCCCCACTATACACACTTGTAAAAATGCTTTGGAAAATGTTGTTTGTGATTGGCTGATCACTCATCGTCCCTCCCCTCCCCCATCTGCTTGTGTCCTTATAGGAGGGTCCTGCAGTCTGTGGGCTCCCACTGCACCTCTGCTCATCTCTCTGCTGGACAGTAAGAGCCGCTCGTTCACACCACACACTGCCAACATGCTGGGGACACTCTGCACTCTCATCACTGCTCTGTCATGTAAGACACCACTGCAGGCTTTAGTGTGTCTCTGCTCTATGGGAGAGTGGCCATATGGCTGTTACATGTGTGCTCTTGTTCTTTTCAGGTGGCAGTGCGGTGGCTGTAGTGACACAAAAGCCTCCTGTTCTCACGGTGAGGAAAGGAGAGACGGCCACTCTGCTCTGCAATCTGGGGACTGTGACTGACTATGCTGCTTGGTGGTATAAACAGATTCCAGGAGAGACTCCCCAGTACATGTTGAGGTTTTACCATTCCAACAGTTCTCCCACATATGGATCTGGTTTCTCATCTCCTAAATTTGATTCCAAACATTCCTCTCAGAGTGATTATAGTTTGATCATTAATACTGTAGAGGGGGGAGACTCTGCTGTGTATTACTGTCAGACATGGGACAGCTCTGCTAAAGAGTATGTATCACAGTGATTCACACCATGACAAAAACCTCCTCACTGCTCACACTCACTTCTGCTTTCTGTCTACTCATGAAAAGTGTAACCCTGCAGCTCAACACACAAATATAAACCTGTGGAAAATCATCTCTTTGAACCAAAGAAATAAATGCCTACATTTTATTAGCATAAATTAAATTAAATGCCTAACTATGTCGTCATCATCAATGTTTTAACAGTATTTCTGATTATGAAACTTGGTTTCTTAGTTATCTGCTGAAATGTGCAGACACTTGATGGTAATAGTATCCCAAAGCCTAATAAGTTATCTTTATAAGAAATCTTCAAAAAAAACATAATCACAGAGTGTAGAAACTAAGTTATATATTCAAATAGAGAACTTTATGACTTTCCTCTTATTTTCTTTAACAGAAAATGTATTGATGCAGTAACTGCATTTTAATCTACCATTAAAAAAATATATTTGTGATTGGCTGATCATCCATCGTCCCTCCCCTCCCCCATCTGCTTGTGTCCTTATAGGAGGGTCCTGCAGTCTGTGGGCTCCCACTGCACCTCTGCTCATCTCTCTGCTGGACAGTAAGAGCCGCTCGTTCACACCACACACTGCCAACATGCTGGGGACACTCTGCACTCTCATCACTGCTCTGTCATGTAAGACACCACTGCAGGCTTTAGTGTGTCTCTGCTCTATGGGAGAGTGGCCATATGGCTGTTACATGTGTGCTCTTGTTCTTTTCAGGTGGCAGTGCGGTGACTGTAGTGACACAGAAGCCTCCTGTTCTCACGGTGAGGAAAGGAGAGACGGCCACTCTGCTCTGCAATCTGGGGACTGTGACTGGGAGCTATGCTTGGTGGTATAAACAGATTCCAGGAGAGACTCCTCAGTACATGTTGAGGTTTTATCATGGTTGGAGCTCTGTCCAATATGGATCTGGTTTCTCATCTCCTAAGTTTGATTCCAAACATTCCTCTCAGACTGATTATAGTTTGATCATTAATACTGTAGAGGGGGGAGACTCTGCTGTGTATTACTGTAAGACATGGGACACCTCTGCTACAGAGTATGTATCACAGTGATTCACACCATGACAAAAACCTCCTCACTGCTCACACTCACTTCTGCTTTCTGTCTACTCATGAAAAGTGTAACCCTGCAGCTCAACACACAAATATAAACCTGTGGAAAATCATCTCTTTGAACAAAATAAATAAATACCTAAATTTTATTAGCATAAATTAAATTAAATGCCTTACTATGTCGTCATCATCAATGTGTTAACAGTATTTCTGATTATGAATCTTGGTTCCTTAGTTATCTGCTGAAATGTGCAGACACTTGATGGCGATAGTATCCCAAAGCCTCATAAGTTATCTTTATGAGAAATCTTTAAAAAAAAACATAACCACAGAGTGTAGAAACTTCTGAAGTTATGAATTAAAATACAGAGCTTTATAATTTTGCTCTTATTTTCTTTAACAGAAAATGTATTGCTGCAGTAACTTCACCGACCCCTAATCTACCATTAAAAAAATATATTTGTTATTGGCTGATCATCCATCGTCCGCCACCCGCCTCCCTTCCTCCCTCCCCTCCCCTATCTGATTCATTGATTATGTTGAGCCCCCACTATACACAGTTGACAAATGCTTTGGAAAATGTCGTTTGTGATTGGCTGATCATCCATCGTCCCTCCCCTCCCCCATCTGCTTGTGTCCTTATAGGAGGGTCCTGCAGTCTGTGGGCTCCCACTGCACCTCTGCTCATCTCTCTGCTGGACAGTAAGAGCCGCTCGTTCACACCACACACTGCCAACATGCTGGGGACACTCTGCACTCTCATCACTGCTCTGTCATGTAAGTTGCATGCCGTGGTGTTCATTTTATTTGTACACAATAAATTACTTGCTATACCATGGATATGTCTGCATGCAGCTCTGCATCAACAACAGAATATTTATCTTTGATGTTCTTTGTTCATGTTCACAGATATCAGCTGTCATAAACTGGTTACTCAGACACCACCATCAGTTACTGTGACAAAGAATGAGAAAGCAACTTTAAACTGTAACATTGCAAGAGATGATAATCGCTATGTATCTTGGTACAAACAGATTTCATCAGAAGCTCCCCAGTTCATCTTACAGTTCTATCACTCTCATTCTTCTCCTAATCTGTATGGAACTGGTTTCTCATCTGACTATGTTACATCTAAAGCCTCCTCAAGTATAGACTACCAGTTATTGATCAGTAATGTACAAGAGGGGGACTCTGCTCTGTATTATTGTGCTACATGGGACACCACTGCTAAAGAGTGGGTATCACAGTGATTCACATCATGACAAAAACTTCCTCACTGCTCACACTCATTTTGCTCACTGATTTTTTTCAACAGTAATGAATTCAATACTTTGGCATGAATACATTAATATCATCACTAGTATATTAATGAAAATTTTAATTGCATAAATGTAAAAAAAATGCATAGTTGATGTTAAAAACACAGCTGCAGAAGGCTGGCAACTCCTCCAGGTTAGTTTGTTCACCTGCTGATTTTTGTGTACGTTTTTTTTTTGTGTAACTCACCAAAGGGTAAAATTCAGGGACTGAATCTCTTCCAGGAATCGAATACTATATACATTTATATAATCAAAGGGGCGTTGCCAGGATTATTGTTGATAATATTACTAGTGTACTTAAAGGGCTCCTGCACATTCTGGGCCCTTGGAATCATCCCATCATACAATTATGAATCTCCACAAGATGAGTGTCTTTCAACATAAAACATTGATACTAGTTTTGGGTGTTGTTTTCTATCTGACTCTTCTTGTTGCTACTGTTATTAATCCCAACCCTGGAAGGACTGTTGTTCTCTTTAGGAAGTGGAGAAAGTGATGGTGAGGAAGTGGAGAAAGTGAAGTGGAGGTCTGAGGAGAAATGGGTGTTTCAGTTGCACCTCTCAGTTCTGGCAATGAGGAGGTTTTTGTACAGGGGGTGATATGATTAGTGTGTAGATAGTGTTAGGATTAGGGCTTAGGAAATACAGTATAAGTACATTATATGAGTTATTTAATACATACATTAGACTGTTTGTAGTCATTTCTTGGTGTTGCTTATATAATTACTCTTTCCGTTTGATGTGTGTTGACTTCATGGCACGTATTATAGCACAAAACTGTCAAGAATTTGTAGGTACAGTATTACACTAGTTTTTAGAAGGAAAAATGGGCTGTTAAGTTAAATTGTTAAACAGGGCACATTGAACGATTGCAGTCACTGCTTTAACTCCTAAATTTAATTCTTAATTGTCATGGCTAGAATTGTAAGCCATATTACATTGGTGAGAGAGCTCAAGTCAAGTGATATATGATTTTTGTATCACAAACTGCTAGCATAGTTTTGTGTGAATAAAATAGTGATAACAATACAGACAAATAAATCGTGCTTTTTGTCTCTCAAAATAGTTTGTTTATCTGTAGGTCTGTAAGCTTTTACAACTAAGCTGAAGTGTTTCAGTCTTCTCAAAAAGAAGAGAGTTTTCTGCTGCATCTTCTTCTGCAGGCTGTAGTGTGTGTGAGACTTGTAATTGTTCCCCCACTGCTGCTGAGTGCTGTGTGTGTTGTGCTGTGCTGTGTGTTTCAGACCCCACGCTGCCTGCTGGCTCTCTGACTGTCTTCCCTCCCTCCCCTGAGGAGCTGCAGGCAGACAGAGTGTCTGTGGTGTGTGTGGCAGAGGACGTGCCCACGGGCCTGGCTGAGCTCAGCTGGCTGCTCAGTGGGAACCCGCTCAGCAGCGGCATCAGCACCAGCTCTCCTCAGCGCCAGCCCAACAGCAAGTTCCGGCTCAGCAGCATCCTGACCATCCAGACGGCCGACTGGACCAGCGACAAGGACGTGTCCTGTCAGGTGACCAGTGCCGGCCCCACAGTCTCCAAGAGCATCAGGCAGTCCGACTGCTCCAACTGATGGCAGCAGGAAACGCACTGGTCATTTTTCAGAGCATGCCTCAGTGCTGGAGGTTTTTGTCACAGTAAAGATTTTGAATTGTTTTAGACTGTCTTAGTTTTGATTTACTCCTTCATTCTTTTGATTTTTTTAATTTTTGCTTAAATAAAGAGCATATTAGTAAACCTGTGTTGTAGTCTGTTTATTTTAACACAATCTTATCATAGCTTATGTCCTGGGTGTTTGACTTAAGTGATCCTCTTTATTTTGCATTCAAGTTAAATCTATTCTTCAGAGTGATATTATGTAATTGAATTAAAACATCTGTCGATAAAAATAATACATTTTTCATCTGTAAGGTAATTTCCCATCAGTCTCACTATAGGAAAGTACCTGCAGTTTCTTTCTCTCTAGTCAAAGTGCCATGTAAATCTGGTGGTTTCTCTTTCCACACATGGTTGGTCAAGTGGCAGACCACAAACAGTTACTAAACCTGCAGGTGTGGGGAGAAGGTACAAAAATTTTTAAGTTAATTTAAGTATTTTTACATTTAAATATTGAAATGAATAAACATACAACAACTCATAAACACTACAATAGGTATTTTTGTACAAATTAGCCTTTAAAAACAGTCCTCAACAAATGTTCTAGTACACAAACCATTTGCAGAAATGTCTGTCAATAACCTTTTTTAATTTATGACAGTTTTCATACCAAACATATTCATCAAACACTTTAGATTTAACTGTGCATTTTTGCGCCTTAACATATACTTAGAGGTTTTTTATGGACTATTTCTCCCAAAACTACCAATAGATAGGAAACTTATTATTTTATTAAATGTTTAGTCTTGAACTGTTTATAATTAACTGAAGGAATCTGAATAATAATAAGGATGTTGTATAACATTTTTAATATTACATTTTAATGACACATTTCTTTATTATTATTTTATATTCCTGTTATTTTGTACTCTTGTAACTCTCACCATTCAAACTCAGAGCTTTGTGTGCCACTTTCCTAAGTACTGGCAAAAGGCGTGTCTGCCTCTAGAGGTGAGGTGTGAGCCGTGTATTGTGAGCTTTAATGTTTATCCCATTCATTTGACTGTCTGAAGATGTGCCACATCTGGAAGGAGCCTCTCACTCATTCCCGCCAAATTGCAGCCTTAAACTCCGACATAGAGTTGTCTAATGCATATTAATTTAGGGTGGGTCTAAGGGGGTACTCCCCCTGGTGACCTGCTATTTAGTGTTTTGTAATTCTCTGTAAGTTAGAGATAGACTGAAGAACACCAGAGAAACTGCTGTCTCTCCATTGATGCATCAATGCAAGAATAAAGCCTTGTTCCTGCTTTCTCCTCCATGCTGACTGAGCCTTCATAATCATCTATGGTATAACAAAATTACTAGTAAAAATAATTACTATCAAACTCAAGCATTGAAACATCTGGTCAAAGATTCCTAAAACTTACAGGTAGATATGGCTAAATGTTATACTGTTATATGACAGCAAATTGACTTTAGCCTACATGTGGTACAATTTATGAATGTATTGTATGTTTTTCTTGTTACAATACAAACATTTTTCTACTCTGAAAAATTTACACCAGTATACCACCAACTACAAACTTTTATTCCAGTACATCCAAGTCATTCTATTGTTACTAACATAAATATCAGACTCAGCAATTGAATTTAAGTATGTACAGCTTGACCCTTTTTCCATTAATTCCTTACCATGCCTCCCACCCCCCTTATCTTTAAAGTGACATGCCCTGCCCCTTCTTTAGTCTGAATACCTATACCTACCCTCACCACCCCTCCCCTCCACAACTCAAAAGGGGGATAATTTTATCATCAAAATTATAAGATGGTACCCTCTGCAGATGTTCCTTTCAGATGGGGTCACAGGGACTACATGTCACATGACATAATCCGATGGATCTGACACATAATGCAGTGATGATACTTTGTTTCTTCACACATCAGATGTGAGCAGCAGCTCGATGGTGCATCAGTACTCAGTCATAATGGGATCACATCTACTACTCCTTTAGGTTTTGGAGGACTCATGCTTTTATACATATACTCCATCTTCTATCTTTTTTCTTTCTCTTTTTTGTTATCTGTTTTCCCTCCCCTTATTTTAAGTAATATTCAACAGAATAGTCATGAAGGGAACTCATAAATGCGTATGTGTATGTGTATGTACGCGTTATACATTTTAAAGCTGACCTAAAATATGACCCCATAGATTAAAGTACCTTGGAAATATAATGGTACACAGGCATAAGAAAGTAATGTCACGAGCAATGGATTTTACAGCATGACGCAGTGCATAACTAAACAGCAGAAAATACATGTTTTTTATGAAACCCTAAGATAGACCATCCTGATAGTATACAAAACTATGCCCTGCAGATTTGCATTATAACGTGGAGACTTTAACCCCGCTGTTGCGCTGGCTTAGCTCAGGGGTTACTTCTGCATAACATTCTCTCCTGAAGAGATACATTACGCAACCTCTCGCGGAAGCGAGATCGAACCCCGGGCGCTGTCCAGCGTTTTCCCGACATACTTGGGAAGAGGAAAGTAAATAAAAAAAGGAAAAACAAGAGAAATGAAAAAAGACTAATACCTTGGCTAAGTGTCTAAGTCTAGGTCTGAGTCATCCAGCTGTGTCTCCCACAAGGTAGAGACGGACAGGCTGGTTGTTAGATGCCTTCCTTCTCTAACGGTTCGATCCTTCTTCGCAAAGATGAGGAAATTGGAGATCTTCATGCTGGAATAATGCATTATAACTCTGTCTAAACAGATGAAAATAACTTATATGGAGCCTAGTTCAGGCAGGATTGACCATATAAGTACATAGCTCATTGACAACACTGTCTCCAGCTGTAGAACCACATATAAATAGACCAAACAAAGTCACCGATATGCTTTGTTACCCTTTAAACAGCACCCAATGTATTGGGTAAGACGACTTTTTAAATTTAGTCACACCTAGGCCTCAGAGAACTGTTCTCTGCTGAAGAGACATGAAAACATATTCAGTTGGCATTCATTTGACAGGAATGCATAAAAATCATTTGAATTCTACAATATGAACTTTTGTTTGTAACAAGTCATCTGATTTTTTCCCTTAGTTTCCACACAGCAGCGATCCAGTAAGAGACCTAAGAATAAGAGATACATATCAACCAATGGAGGAAATGTAACTACACAAAATATGAGCCTTTACAAGCCATTGACAAATAAATATCGAAATTCACCAGCTGCTTAAAAAGTAAATCATTATTTTGTGTCTGCAGTCTACCAGGCACTTTCATATTTTACCAGAATCCGGCTGGTGGCTGGTGCCAATCTCCATCTCAGATGTCAGCCTATGAGAGATATGAAGGCTGTAGCATGGACACCAGCAGCACACCACACACCCATCTCAGCTCAGGCACAACACTCCTGCTCTCTATTTCTGACCATGCAAATGGCCTCCCTCCTTCTAACCAACACCCAGAGCCAATGAAGCGTTCATAGAGGAACATGGCCAGGTCATGATTCTAGTTTGATAGAGATATTCATTTCTCTTCTTTCAACTTAGTCATGTCAACGGGAAAACCAATGTAGCATTCACTTACCACTTCACTCAGCAACCACTAAATAGAGCAACAGGTTATTCTCAAATAACAATTAAAGGTTTATAAATAAACATAACCCAGTGCTTCAGTTGCAGTCACCCATTACAGTGCAGTCTTTTGTTGTGACAATATTTTTTTCATGAAGTTATTAAAGTGTTCTGTCTGTATTTTACAAGCACAGTTAATATTTTATGTAAATTTAACTTTGATTTTACTTGATAGGTTTTCCCACTGTCGATGTAAGAGTAATGTCATGCCCAAGTTTGCTAAAGGATTTAAAGTAGCCTGAAGTGTAGGATGTCACAGAAGTAATAACTGCTAATAATATTGCACTGTGTTCTAGACCCCAAATGGTAAAAAAAATGTATTCTAAGTTCCATAGTTGTTTTTGTAAGCTGATAAGACAAACAGGTACTACCATATTTATTTTCAAAACTGTCATGAGAGTACAACCTGTTCTCTGCTGAGCACCCAGGCAGTTTTTCTGTATTGTTGTCAAACATCAAATAATTTAGTGTTTATGTGATGCAAATACTTCATCTATATCTTTTACCAATAAAACTACACTGCACGCATATACATGTCAATTTGTACGACGCTTTGCTTTCTGTAACCTTTAATGTCTCTGTAAACTGGTGAGGAACTTCTTAGGTGAAAGAATATTTTTTTGCAAACAAACCTGATTGGTTGATGCCTGGTGGCCTTCACCCTGAAAAGCTCCCTGGAGGAGGGTCCTGCAGTCTGTGGGCTCCCACTGCACCTCTGCTGGACAGTAAGAGCCGCTCGTTCACACCACACACTGCCAACATGCTGGGGACACTCTGCACTCTCATCACTGCTCTGTCATGTAAGACACCACTGCAGGCTTTAGTGTGTCTCTGCTCTATGGGAGAGTGGCCATATGGCTGTTACATGTGTGCTCTTGTTCTTTTCAGGTGGCAGTGCGGTGACTGTAGTGACACAGAAGCCTCCTGTTCTCACGGTGAGGAAAGGAGAGACGGCCACTCTGCTCTGCAATCTGGGGACTGTGGCTGACTACTCTGCTCGGTGGTATAAACAGATTCCAGGAGAGACTCCTCAGTTCATGTTGAAGTTTCACCATTCTTACAGTTCTCCCACATATGGATCTGGTTTCTTTTATTCCAAATTTGATTCCAAACATTCCTCTCAGACTGATTATAGTTTGATCATTAATACTGTAGAGGGGGGAGACTCTGCTGTGTATTACTGTACGACATATGACGGCTCTGCTAAAGAGCATGTATCACAGTGATTCACACCATGACAAAAACCTCCTCACTGCTCACACTCACTTCTGCTTTCTGTCTACTCATGAAAAGTGTAACTCTGCAGCTCAACACACAAATATAAACCTGTGGAAAATCATCTTTGTGAACCAAATAAAAAAATTGCCTAAATTTTATTAGCATAAATTAAATGCCTTACTATGTCGTCATCATCAATGTTTTAACAGTATTTCTGATTATGAACCTTGGTTCCTTAGTTATCTGCTGAAATGTGCAGACACTTGATGCCAATAGAATCCCAAAGCCTCATAAGTTATCTCTATGAGAAATCTTAAAAAAAACATAATCACAGAGTGTAGAAACTCACGAAGTTATGAATTAAAATACGGAGCTTTATGAGTTTGCTCTTATTTTCTTTAACAGAAAATGTATTGCTGCAGTAACTTCACCGACCCCTAATCTACCATGAAAGAAATATATTTGTGATTGGCTGATCATCCATCGCCCCTCCCCTCCCCCATCTGCTTGTGTCCTTATAGGAGGGTCCTGCAGTCTGTGGGCTCCCACTGCACCTCTGCTCATCTCTCTGCTGGACAGTAAGAGCCGCTCGTTCACACCACACACTGCCAACATGCTCGGGACACTTTGCACTCTCATCACTGCTCTGTCATGTAAGTTACATCCCGTGGTGTTCATTTTATTTGTACACAATAAATTACTTGCTATAACATGGATATGTCTGCATGCAGCTCTGCATCAACAACAGCATATTTACATTTGATGTTCTTTGTTCATGTTAACAGATATCAGCTGTCATAAACTGGTTACTCAGACACCACCATCAGTTACTGTGACAAAGAATGAGAAGGCAACTTTAAACTGTAACATTGCAAGAAATGATGGTTACCATGTATATTGGTACAAACAGATTTCATCAGAAGCTCCCCAGTTCATCTTACGATTCTATCACTCTCATTCTTCTCCTGATCGGTATGGAACTGGTGTCTCATCTGACCATGTTACATCTAAAGCCTCCTCAAGTATAGACTACCAGTTATTGATCAGTAATGCACAAGAGGGGGACTCTGCTTCGTATTATTGTGCTACATGGGACAACACTGCTAAAGAGTGGGTATCACAGTGATTCACATCATGACAAATACCTCCTCACTGCTCACACTCACTTCTGCTATTACACAGCGCAACAAAGATGCAAACCTGTGAGACAAATGAATGATTTTTTCGACATTAATGAATTCATTACTTTATCATGAATCCATTACTTTATCACCAGTATATTCATGGAATTTCTAATTGCACAACGTTTTAAAACATTTGCACAGTGGATGTTAAAAGCACAGCTGTAGCAGGCTGCCTACTCCTCCAGGTTAATTTGTTCACCTGCTGATTTTTGTGTGCGTTTGTTTGTGTAACTCACCAAAGGGTAAAATGCAGGGACTGAATCTCTTCCAGGAATCAAATACTATGAACATTTATATAAACAAAGGGGCGTTGCCAGGATTATTGATGATGATATTACTAGTGTCCTTAAAGGGCTCCTGCACATTCTGGGCCCTTGGAATCATCCCATCATACAATTATGAATCTCCACAAGATGAGTGTCTTTCAACATAAAACATTGACACTAGTTTTGGGTATTGTTTTTATCTAAATCATCTAAAATATTTCGCTACTGTTACTAATCCCAACCCTGGAAGAAATGTTGTACTCTTTAGGAAGTGGAGAAAGTGATGGTGAGGAAGTGGAGAAAGTGAAGTGGAGGTCTGAGGAGAAGTGGGTGTTTCAGTTGCACCTCTCAGTTCTGACAATGAGGAGGTTTTTGTACAGGGGGGGATATGAGATGAACCACTGTGGTATTCGGACAAGGTACCAAGCTGTTTGTAACTGGTGAGTACACTTTTCATTCCAAATCTGTGTTTGTGGAATGTTTTATCTTTGCTCAGCATATTTTGGAAAATTGCTTTTTAGTTCAAACAATATGGCCTGTAAACTATAGAAGGCTCATTTACGTTAAAAGAAAAAAATTGATATGAGAAACTAACAAGCAGCTTCACTTTTGTCACAATATTTAGAGCAGCTTCATAATTGAGTCATATTCCCTTTTGTATGTTTTTCTCCATTTGTCTATTGCATCCCAACAAAGTTGAGCCACATTTTAGCCACATTTTCATACAGTTGATGACTAATCATATGCTGCTCTACCAATTCATGTAATATCATTCATAAACTGGAGTGTTTGTGGCCATCAATTAGTGTTGATTATATAGTTACTCTTGTATGTATGTTAATGATGTGATGTTCATGTCAATACAAAAACATGTATCTAGTTTTTCATGAATGATTATCATGAAAATACTAACATTGGCATTGGTAAAAAATATATAACATGTCATCTTATCTACCTGAAAATGTGTTAATTTTCATTTCTTTTTGTGTTCATCATCCTCTAACTAATAATGGTTCAACAATACTTAACATTGCTGAACAGAGAAAAAAAATCAGTTGATTTTAATGGATCCTATTACAGTGTATTAACACAGTGTGTAGATAGTGTTAAGATTAGGGGTTAGGAAATACAGGATAAGTACATAATATGAGTTATTTAATACATAAATTGGACTATTTGTCATTTCTTGGTGTTGCTTATATAATTACTCTTTCCGTTTGATGTGTGTTGACTTCATGGCAAGTATAACTGTCAAGAATTTGTAGGTACAGTATTACACTAGTTTTTAGGAGGAAAAAAGGGCTGTTAAGTTAAATTGTTAAGCAGTGCACATTAAAAGATTGCAGTCACTGCTTTAACTCCTAAATTGAATTGTTAATTGTCATGGCTAGAATTGTAAGCCATATTTGTGTGAGACTTGTAATTGTTCCCCCACTGCTGCTGAGTGCTGTGTGTGTTGTGCTGTGCTGTGTGTTTCAGACCCCACGCTGCCTGCTGGCTCTCTGACTGTCTTCCCTCCCTCCCCTGAGGAGCTGCAGGCAGACAGAGTGTCTGTGGTGTGTGTGGCAGAGGATGTGCCCACGGGCCTGGCTGAGCTCAGCTGGCTGCTCAGTGGGAACCCGCTCAGCAGCGGCATCAGCACCAGCTCTCCTCAGCGCCAGCCCAACAGCAAGTTCCGGCTCAGCAGCATCCTGACCATCCAGACGGCCGACTGGACCAGCGACAAGGACGTGTCCTGTCAGGTGACGACCAGTGCCGGCCCCACAGTCTCCAAGAGCATCAGGCAGTCCAACTGCTCCAACTGATGGCAGCAGGAAACGCACTGGTCATTTTTCAGAGCATGCCTCAGTGCTGGAGGTTTTTGTCACAGTAAAGATTTTGAATTGTTTTAGTTTGTGTCTTAGTTTTGATGTAGTCCTTCATACTTTGGATTTTTTTTTTAATTTTGCTTAAATAAAAAGCATATTAGTAAACCTGTGTTGTAGTTTATTTATTTTAACAGAATCTTATAATAGCTTATTTCCTGGGTGTTTGACTTAAGTGATCCTCTTTATTTTGTATTCAAGTTAAATCTATTCTTCAGAGTGATATTATGTAATTGAATTAAGACATCTGTCGATAAAAATAATACATTTTTCATCGGTACGGTGATTTTCCATCAGTCTCACTATAGGAAAGTACCTGCAGTTTCTTTCTCTCTAGTCAAAGTGCCATGTAAATCTGGTGGTTTCTCTTTCCACACATGGTTGGTCAAGTGGCAGACCACAAACAGTTACTAAACCTGCAGGTGTGGAGAGAAGGTACAATTAGTTTAAGTTTATTTAAGTATTTTTACATTTAAATATTGAAATGAGTAAACATACAACAATTCATAAACACTACAATAGGTATGTTTGTACAAATTAGCCTTGAAAAACAGTCTCTCAACAAATGTTCAACAAATGTACCCAAATCATTTGCAGAAATGTCTGTCAACCTTTTTTTTTATTTATGACAGTTTTCATACCAAACATAGTCATCAAACACATCATTACACTTCAGATTTAACTGTGCATTTTTGTGCCCTAACATGTATTTCTCAGTGAGCTTTATGACGTGGAGACTACAATCCCGCTGTTGCGCTGGCTTAGTTCAGGGGTTACTTCTGCATAACATTCTCTCCTGAAGAGATAGATTACGCAACCTCTCGCCGAAGCGAGATCGAACCCCGGGCGCTGTCCTGCGTTTTTCTTACATACTTGGTAATGGGAGAGCGACAGTTTCATGAGTAGCCCACTTCACGATACACACGAGTATGCAGTTGTTGACTTCAGTGGAGACAACATCCACCAGAGACCATGACGTGTAATGGTCAAATTCCCATTTAGAGAAAGAAGGGGCCAACTTAAAGTTTGATGCGCAAGCACCTTCATGAAATCCAACACCAATATGCTGTTTGTATATTTAAAGTTGTATGCTAATATTGCTCATCTGTTTATGTTTACCAAACACGGTTCATTTTTATTGTATTTTAAGTGCCACCAGAGACCATGACGCATAATAGTCTAATTCCCTTTCAGAGAATGATGAGGCCAACTTGTACATTTTAAGCAGTGCCGAGTGTGACGCTGTCCAGCGTTTTGCCCATACAGATAGTAAGAGGAACGCCACAGTTCCATGTGTTAGATCATTGTGTGAAGCTGCTTGGGTACTTGGATGTAAACTTATTCCGAAAGATTAATCAAATCCTGCTGTATCCAACATGTCATCTGTCAGTAATGTAAAACTCAAGAATACTTGTAGTTTTATACATTTAATATGTATGATACATCTGCACGTGTAGCTATGCGTAATCATTAGTATGCAGCTGATTTCAGTGGCAACAGCTCTCCTCACAGACCATGACGTGTAATGCTCAAATTAAATAAGCAGCCAACTTGTGTTTTGATGCACAAGCAGTGCAGAGTCCGTTCATCAATTTCAACATCAATACACTGTTTGTATATTTAAAGTTGCATGTTACTATTGCTCATCCGTTTTTGTTTACCAAACAATAACTACTTATTTTAAGTGACAGTGAATAGGATTGTCATGAAGGGAACTCATAAATGCGTAGCCTATGTATATGTGTATGTGTACGTAGGCTTGATATATTTTAAAGTTGACCTAAAATATCACCCCGTATATTAAATTGCCTTGGAAATATAATGGTACACAGGCAAAGGGAATGTTATGAGCAATGGATTTTACAGCATAGCGCAGTGCATAACTAAACAGCTGAAAGATAGACCATCCTGATAGTATACAAAACTACGCCCTGCAGATCTACATTATAACGTGGAGACTACACTTCCGCTGTTGCGCTGGCTTAGCTCAGGGGTTACTTCTGCATAACATTCTCTCCTGTAGAGATAGATCACGCAACCTCTCGCCGAAGCGAGATCGAACTCCGGGCGCTGTCCAGCGTTTTCCCGACATACTTGAAAGGAGAAAAGCGACAGTTTTATAAGTACTTCATGATACTCGTAAGCATGCAATTGGTGACTTCAGTGGCAACAGAGACCACATCGCGTAGCCTCAGGTTCAAATTCCCATTCAGACTGAAGAGGCCAAGTTGTACTTTGATGCACAGCCAGTGCAGAGAGTCCCTTCATGAAATTCATCACCAATTAGGCTGTTTGTATGTTTACAGTTGTTTGGTAATGTTGCTTATCTGTTTATGATTACCAGTAACAATTAATGGATTTATTATAAAGACTGTAGTCAGAAATGCATTCATGTGTATATACGCTTAATACGATGACTTAAAATATGATCCATACATCAAATGACCTTGGAAATATAATGCTACACAGTCATGTGCAAATAATTTCACAAGCAATAGATTTTACAACATGATGCACTGCATAACTAAACAACAGAAAATACATCGGGTTTTTTTTTAATTAAATCCTAAAATAGTCCACCCTGAAACTATACAAAACTACGCCCCGCGGATCTACATTATAACGTGGAGGCTACAATTCCGCTATTGCGCTGGCTTAGCTCAGGGGTTATTTCTGCATGACATTCTCTTCTGAAGAGATAGATTACGCAACCTCTCGCGGAAGCGAGATCGAACCCCGGGCGCTGTCCAGCGCTTTTCCTGCATAATTGGTAAGAGGAAAAACAAGAGAAATGAAAAAAGACTAATACCTTGGCTAAGTGTCTAAGTCTAGGTCTGAGTCATCCAGCTGTGTCTCCCACAAGGTAGAGACTGACAGGCTGGTTGTTAGATGCCTTCCTTCTCTAACGGTTCGATCCTTCTTCGCAAAGATGAGGAAATTGGAGATCTTCATGCTGGAATAATGCATTATAACTCTGTCTAAACAGAGGAAAATAACTTATATGGAGCCTAGTTCAGGCAGGATTGACCATAGCTCATTGACAACACTGTCTCCAGCTGTAGAACCACATATAAATAGACCAAACAAAGTCACCGATATGCTTTGTTACCCTTTAAACAGCACCCAATGTATTGGGTAAGACGACTTTTTAAATTTAGTCACACCTAGGCCTCAGAGAACTGTTCTCTGCTGAAGAGACATGAAAACATATTCAGTTGGCATTCATTTGACAGGAATTCATAAAAATCATTTGAATTCTACAATATGAACTTTTGTTTGTAACAAGTCATCTGATTTTTTCCCTTAGTTTCCACACAGCAGCGATCCAGTAAGAGGCCTAAGAATAAGAGATACATATCAACCAATGGAGGAAATGTAACTACACAAAATATGAGCCTTTACAAGCCATTGACAAATAAATAGCGAAATTCACCAGCTGCTTAAAAAGTAAATCATTATTTTGTGTCTGAAGTCTACCAGGCACTTTCATATTTTACCAGAATTCGGCTGGTGGCTGGTGCCAATCTCCATCTCAGATGTCAGCCTATGAGAGATATGAAGGCTGTAGCATGGACACCAGCAGCACACCACAAACCCATCTCAGCTCAGGCACAACACTCCTGCTCTCTATTTCTGATCATGCAAATGGCCTCCCTCCTTCTAACCAACACCCAGAGCCAATGAAGCGTTCATAGAGGAACATGGCCAGGTCATGATTCTAGTTTGATAGAGATATTGATTTCTCTTCTTTCAACTTAGTCATGTCAACGGGAAAACCAATGTAGCATTCACTTACCACTTCACTCAGCAACCACTAAATACAGCAACAGGTTATTCTCAAATAACAATTAAAGGTTTATAAATAAACATAACCCAATGCTTCAGTTGCAGTCACCCATTACAGTGCAGTCTTTTGTTGTGACAATATTTTTTTTCATGAAGTTATTAAAGTGTTCTGTCTGTATTTTACAAGCACAGTTAATATTGTATGTAAATTGTATGTTATTTTACTTGATAGGTTTTCCCACTGGAAGAGTAATGTCATGCCCAAGTTTGCTAAAGGATTTAAAGTAGCCTGAAGTGAAGGACATCACAGAAATAATAACTGCTAATAATCGTGCACTGTGTTCTAGACCCCAAGTGGTAAAGATTCATTCTAAGTTTCATGGTTGTTTTTGTAAGCTGATAAACAATTACAACTATATATATTTTCACCATGGTCATGGGAGTTGAACCTGTTCTCTGCTGAACACCCAGACAATGTTTTTGTATTGTTGTCAAACATCAAATAATTTAGTTTTAAAGTATTTATGTGATGGAAATACTTTGACAATGTCCTTTGCCAATTAAACTACACTGCATGCATATACATGTCAGTTTGTATGACGCTTTGCTTTCTGTAACCTTTAATGTCTCTGTAAACTGGTGAGGAACTTCTTAGGTGAAAGAATATTTTTTTGCAAACAAACCTGATTGGTTGATTCCTGGTGGCCTTCACCCTGAAAAGCTCCCTGGAGGAGGGTCCTGCAGTCTGTGGGCTCCCACTGCACCTCTGCTGGACAGTAAGAGCCGCTCGTTCACACCACACACTGCCAACATGCTGGGGACACTCTGCACTCTCAACACTGCTCTGTCATGTAAGACACCACTGCAGGCTTTAGTGTGTCTCTGCTCTATGGGAGAGTGGCCATATGGCTGTTACATGTGTGCTCTTGTTCTTTTCAGGTGGCAGTGCGGTGACTGTAGTGACACAGAAGCCTCCTGTTCTCACGGTGAGGAAAGGAGAGACGGCCACTCTGCTCTGCAATCTGGGCAATGTGACTGACAACTCTGCTCGGTGGTATAAACAGATTCCAGGAGAGACTCCTCAATACATGTTGAGTTTTTACCATGGTTGGTGGTCTGTCGGATATGCATCTGGTTTCTCATCTCCTAAGTTTAATTCCAAACATTCCTCTCAGACTGATTATAGTTTGATCATTAATACTGTAGAGGGGGGAGACTCTGCTGTGTATTACTGTCAGACATGGGACAACTCTGCTAAAGAGCATGTATCACAGTGATTCACACCATGCCAAAAACCTCCTCACTGCTCACACTCACTTCTGCTTTCTGTCTACTCATGAAAAGTGTAACCCTGCAGCTCAACACACAAATGCAAACTTGCCTAACATCTTACTTAAGACCAATGCTAAATAGCTGAATTTTTAATCAGCATTCTGGTAAATATATAATTGTGTAACTAGCAAGATTTACAATAGCATTTAACATTTGTGAGGATTCAGTTACTATAGTGCAAATATCAGCAGTTGTTGCTAACAACACACAAAACAGTCCAACAGATTAGTTTGATGAAAAATCTTTAGTTTCCCAATATGGCACAGCGTAGAAAGAAACTTGTGAAATAAAGCACACAAAATTAACAATATTTTCCTATCATGTTATTGTAAATATTAATGGCTGCAAAATGACGGAAACAGCATATCTGCATAAGCTACAAAGGCTCTGATTCCTTACTGACAGAAAAGAGCTCCATTGATGCTCTACTTTACAGAACTCTGACATGAACATAAAACCTCCAGTTAGCTATTCAGGTATGTTATATTCATCAAAGTAAACAGACTATAAAAAAATCATTAATTATGTTGACCCCCCCCCCCCCCCCCCCCATAGACAATTGTAAAAACCCTTTGGAAAATGCTGTTTGTGATTGGCTGATCATCCATCATCCCTCCCCTCCCCCATCTGCTTGTGTCCTTATAGGAGGGTCCTGCAGTCTGTGGGCTCCCACTGCACCTCTGCTCATCTCTCTGCTGGACAGTAAGAGCCGCTCGTTCACACCACACACTGCCAACATGCTGGGGACACTCTGCACTCTCATCACTGCTCTGTCATGTAAGACACCACTGCAGGCTTTAGTGTCTCTGCTCTATGGGAGAGTGGCCATATGGCTGTTACATGTGTGCTCTTGTTCTTTTCAGGTGGCAGTGCGGTGACTGTAGTGACACAGAAGCCTCCTGTTCTCACGGTGAGGAAAGGAGAGACGGCCACTCTGCTCTGCAATCTGGGCACTGTGACTGGCAGTGATGCTCGGTGGTATAAACAGATTCCAGGAGAGACTCCTCAGTTCATGTTGAGGTTTCACCATTCTTACAGTTCTCCCACATATGGATCTGGTTTCTCATCTCCTAAATTTGATTCCAAACATTCCTCTCAGACTGATTATAGTTTGATCATTAATACTGTAGAGGGGGGAGACTCTGCTGTGTATTACTGTCAGACATGGGACAGCTCTGCTAAAGAGCATGTATCACAGTGATTCACACCATGACAAAAACCTCCTCACTGCTCACACTCACTTCTGCTTTCTGTCTACTCATGAAAAGTGTAACCTTGCAGCTCAACACGCAAATATAAACCTGTGGAAAATCATCTCTTTCAACCAAATAAATAAATACCTAAATTTTATTAGCATAAAGGAAATGCCTTACTATGTCGTCATCATCAATGTTTTAACAGTATTTCTGATTATGAACCTTGGTTCCTTAGTTATCTGCTGAAATGTGCAGACACTTGATGCCAATAGTATCCCAAAGCCTCATAAGTTATCTTTATGAGAAATCTTTAAAAAAAAACATAATCACAGAGTGTAGAAACTCATGAAGTTATGAATTAAATTACGGAGCTTTATGATTTTGCTCTTATTTTCTTTAACAGAAAATTTATTGCTGCAGTAACTTCACCGACCCCTAATCTACCATTAAAAAAAATATATTTGTGATTGGCTGATCATCCATCGTCCCTCCCCTCCCCCATCTGCTTGTGTCCTTATAGGAGGGTCCTGCAGTCTGTGGGCTCCCACTGCACCTCTGCTCATCTCTCTGCTGGACAGTAAGAGCCGCTCGTTCACACCACACACTGCCAACATGCTGGGGACACTCTGCACTCTCATCACTGCTCTGTCATGTAAGTTGCATCCCGTGGTGTTCATTTTATCTGTACACAATAAATTACTTGTTATAACATGGATATGTCTGCATGCAGGTCTGCACCAACAACAGCATATTTATCTTTGATGTTCTTTGTTCATGTTCACAGATATCAGCTGTCATAAACTGGTTACTCAGACACCACCATCAGTTACTGTGACAAAGAATGAGAAAGCAACTTTGAACTGTAACATTGCAAGAGATGACGATGCCTATGTATCTTGGTACAAACAGATTTCACCAGAAGCTCCCCAGTTCATCTTACGGTTCTATCACTCTCATTCTTCTCCTAATCTGTATGGAACTGGTTTCTCATCTGACCATGTTACATCTAAAGCCTCCTCAAGTATAGACTACCAGTTATTGATCAGTAATGTACAAGAGGGGGACTCTGCTCTGTATCATTGTGCTACATGGGACGACACTGCTAAAGAGTGGGTATCACAGTGATTCACATCATGACAAAAACCTCCTCACTGCTCACACTTACTTCTGCTATTACACAGCGCAACAGAGATGCAAACCTGTGAGACAAATGACTGATTTTTTTTTCAACAGTAATGAATTCATTACTTTAGCATGATTACTTATAGTATATTCATGGAATTTCTAATTGCACAAATTTTTAAAATTTGCACAGTGGATGTTAAAAGCACAGCTGCAGCAGGCTAGCCACTCTGCAGACTGATGTTTGTGTGCGTTTTTTTGTGTAACTCACCAAAGGGTAAAATGCAGGGACTGAATCTCTTCCAGGAATCAAATACTATATACATTTATATAAACAAAGGGGCGTTGCCAGGATTATTGATGATAATATTACTAGTGTCCTTAAAGGGCTCCTGCACATTCTGGGCCCTTGGAATCATCCCATCATACAATTATGAATCTCCACAACATGAGTGTCTTTCAACATAAAACATTGACACTAGTTTTGGGTATTGTTTTTATCTGAATCTTCTTAAATATGTCGCTACTGTTACTAATCCCAACCCTGGAAGGACTGTTGTTCTCTTTAGGAAGTGGAGAAAGTGATGGTGAGGAAGTGGAGAAAGTGAAGTGGAGGTCTGAAGAGAAGTGGGTGTTTCAGTTGCACCTCTCAGTTCTGACAATCAGGAGGTTTTTGTACAGGCAGGGATATGAGATGAACCACTGTGGTATTCGGACAAGGTACCAAGCTCTTTGTCACTGGTGAGTACGCATTTCATTCCAAATTTGTGTTTGTGGAATGTTTTATCTTTGCTCAGCACATTTTTAAAAATTGCTTTTTAGTTTGAATGATATGGGCTGTAAACTACTGAAGTTTCATTTACGTTGAAAGAAAAAACTGATATGAGAAACTAACAAGCAGCTTTACTTTTGTCATAGTTGACTCATATTCCCTTTTGTATGTTTTTCTCCATTTATCTATTGCATCACAACAAAATTGAGCCACATTTTAGCCACATTTTCATAGAGTTGATGACTAATCATATGCTGCTCTACCAATTCATGTAATATCATTCAAAAGCTGGAGTGTTTGTGGCCATTGTTGATTATATAGTTACTCTTTCTACTTACGTGTGTTAATGATGTGATGTTCATGTCAATACCAAAACATGTATCTAGTTTTTCATGAATGATTATCATGAAAATACTAACATTTTCATTGGTAAACATATATATCATGTCATCTTATCTACCTAAAAATGTGTTTATTTTCATTTCTTTTTGTGTTCATTATCCTCTAACTAATAATGGTTCAACAATACTTAACATTGCTAAACAGAGAAAAAAATCAGTTGATTTTAATGGATCCTATTACAGTGTATTAACACAGTGTGTAGATAGTGTTAAGATTAGGGGTTAGGAAATACAGGATAAGTACATAATATGAGTTATTTAATACATAAATTGGACTATTTGTCATTTCTTGGTGTTGCTTATATAATTACTCTTTCTGTTTGATGTGTGTTGACTTCATGGCAAGTATAACTGTCAAGAATTTGTAGGTACAGTATTACACTAGTTTTTAGGAGGAAAAAAGGGCTGTTAAGTTAAATTGTTAAGCAGTGCACATTAAAAGATTGCAGTTACTGCTTTAACTCCTAAATTTAATTGTTAATTGTCATGGCTAGAATTGTAAGCCATATTTATGTGTTTCAGTCTTCTCAAAAAGAAGAGAGTTTTCTGCTGCATCTTCTTCTGCAGGCTGTAGTGTGTGTGAGACTTGTAATTGTTCCCCCACTGCTGCTGAGTGCTGTGTGTGTTGTGCTGTGCTGTGTGTTTCAGACCCCACGCTGCCTGCTGGCTCTCTGACTGTCTTCCCTCCCTCCCCTGAGGAGCTGCAGGCAGACAGAGTGTCTGTGGTGTGTGTGGCAGAGGACGTGCCCACGGGCCTGGCTGAGCTCAGCTGGCTGCTCAGTGGGAACCCGCTCAGCAGCGGCATCAGCACCAGCTCTCCTCAGCGCCAGCCCAACAGCAAGTTCCGGCTCAGCAGCATCCTGACCATCCAGACGGCCGACTGGACCAGCGACAAGGACATGTCCTGTCAGGTGACGACCAGTGCCGGCCCCACAGTCTCCAAGAGCATCAGGCAGTCCGACTGCTCCAACTGATGGCAGCAGGAAACGCACTGGTCATTTTTCAGAGCATACCTCAGTGCTGGAGGTTTTTGTCACAGTAAAGATTTTGAATTGTTTTAGTTTGTGTCTTAGGTTTGATTTACTCCTTCATTCTTTTGTTTTTTTTGTAATTCTGCTTAAATAAAGAGCATATTAGTAAACCTGTGTTGTAGTCTGTTTATTTTAACAGAATCTTATCATAGCTTATTTCCTGGGTGTTTGACTTAAGTGGTCCTGTTTATTTTGCATTAAACTTAAATCTATTTTTCAGAGTGATATTATGCAAGTAAATAAAGACATGTGTCGATAAAAATAATACATTTTTCAGCTGTAAGGTAATTTCCCATCAGTCTCACTATAGGAAAGTACCTGCAGTTTCTTTCTCTCTAGTCAAAGTGCCATGTAAATCTGGTGGTTTCTCTTTCCACACATGGTTGGTCAAGTGGCAGACCACAAACAGTTACTAAACCTGCAGGTGTGGAGAGAAGGTACAATTAGTTTAAGTTTATTTAAGTATTTTTAAATATTGAAATAAGTAAACATACAACAATTCATAAACACTACAATAGGTATGTTTGTACAAATTAGCCTTGAAAAACAGTCTCTCAACAAATGTTCAACAAATGTACCCAAATCATTTGCAGAAATGTCTGTCAACCTTTTTTTTTATTTATGACAGTTTTCATACCAAACATATTTATCAAACCCATCCTTACACTTCAGATTTAACTGTGCATTTTTGTGCCTTAACATGTATTTAGAGGTTTTTATTGACTATTTCCACCAAAACTACCAATAGATAGAAACGTTATTATTTTATGAAATGTTTAGTCCTGAACTGTTTCTCAATGAAACAGCTGGTGAAACATTCCTGAAACATATAGGTAGATATGGATAAATGGTGGTCTATATCTCCTCCATGTGGCAATACTGTTATATGACAGTAAATTGAGTTTAGCCTACATGTGGTACAATTCATGAATATATTGTATGTTTTTCTTGTTACAATAAGAACATTTGTCTACATTTACACATGTATACCACCAACTACAAACTTTTATACCAGTACATCCAGATCATTCTATTGTTACTAACATAAATATCAGACTCAGCAATTGAATTGAAGTATGTACAACTTGACCCTTTTTCCATTAATTCCTTACCATGCCCCCCACCCCCTTATCTTTAGAGTGACATACCCTGCCCCTTCTTTAGTCTTAATACCTATACCTACCCTCACCACCCCTCCCCTCCACAACTCAAAACAGGGATCACATCGTCATCGAAATTATGAGCTGGTACCCTCTGCAGATGTTCCTTTGAGATGGGGTCACAGGGACTGCATGTCACATGACATAATCTGATGGATCTGACACATAATGCAGTGATGATACTTTGTTTCTTCACACATCAGATGTGAGCAGCAGCTCGATGGTGCATCAGTACTCAGTCATAATGGAATCACACCTACTACTCCTTTAGGTTTTGGAGGACTCATGCTTTTATACATATACTCCATCTTGTATCTTTTTTCTTTCTCTTTTTTATTATCTGTTTCCCTCCCCTGCCACCTGTGTGTGTGTGTGTGTGTGTGTGTGTGTGTGTGTGTGTGTGTGTGTGTGTGTGTGTGTGTGTGTGTGTGTGTGTGTGTGTCTATAAGGAGTCTTACATCATGTGCACATGTAGCAACAGACTACAGAGCACTGCACTGGCTGAGGTCAAGGTCTCGTTTCACTTTGCCTCCATCACATGTTTATCACTTGAGTTCCATTTCCCACACATTTCATCACATCCAATCCCATTCAACATCTCCACAATCACAATGGCCTTAGAATAATAGATCCAGATGTGTGTTGTAATGTCATTTAGAATAGAATGTTCACAGTTGATGTAGCTCTAAATAAAATAGTGTACAGTTCATTTCAAAACCTACTGAAAAAGTCAATTACCCCAACAAACAGTCAACTATTACCTCTGTATTGAGAACATTTTACTCTGGAAAAAAAGCTCCATCAAATGAATAAAATTTACTTTTTTAGAGAGGGACCAAGTGTAATCTGCGGCAGAGTAAACATTTCTTGGATTTGTGCACATTTATAATTCTCAGTGAGCTTTATGACGTGGAGGCTACAATTCTGCTGTTGCACTGGCTTAGCTCAGGGGTTACTTCTGCAGAACATTCTCTCCTGTAGAGATAGATTACGCATCCTCTCGCGGAAGCGAGATCGAACCCCTGGTGCTGTCCTACGTTTTCCTGACATACTTGATAAAAACGACCGTTTCGTGAGCTGACTTCAGTTCCAACAGCTCCCCCACAGACCATGACGTGTAATGCTCAAATTCCCATTCAAAGAAATAAGAGGCCAACTTGTGTTTTGATGCACAAGCAGTACAGAGTCCGTTCATCAAATTCAACACCAATTACACTGTTTGTATATTTAAAGCAGCATGTTAATATTGCTCATTCGTTTTTGTTTACCAGACAACTGGCTGCTTATTTTAAGTAACAGTCAATAGGATTGTCATGAAGGGAACTCATACATGCGTATTTATATGTGTATATCAGTGGCGGCTGGCCCATAGGGGGCGCTTGGGCGCCGCCCTCCCAAACAGGAGAGGAAAAATGTAAAATGTATAATACTAAAAATATATGTTTTTTTTGTAATCAATGCCGGTTTTAATTATTTGTGTGTCTCTACATGTAATCTGAATTATTCAAACAACATTTCCACTAAATGACTCTTATTCAACAGTGAATTTCCACCGACATAGTCGTACTGTTTCCGTTCTTGGGGCGATTTTTCTAGCGCCCCTGAAGTGTAGCGAAATAGCCAATCCTGTGTGGTTGCTAGGGAAAGATTTTACAAATATTATTCCTATCAGCCTATCAGCATCGCCGAATAAAATGGTCTTGGGGCGCTAGAAAAATCGCCCCTAGGACATGGTGATTGGCTAAACGTAACGTCTTACGTCAGTTAACGTTAGATCAACCTTAGATCAGTTACAGACTGAGAGACGATGGTGGCGATGACGACTGAGCAGCTTCCACCAAATTGAGAAGCCTCTGGCTGCAGTCCGTAGGACACCGATATGCGGGATATCTTATCCCTCACCAAGACGCCATATTGATTACGTCACGTCTAAAGCAGAATCTACTGCCTGTGGAAAGGAGACGACGCCATGGCGGTAAGTGAAAAGTACATTTGATTCATTTTATGCTCACAACGATATTACATCGTTGACCCTGCGGCACAGAAAAAAGTATATATGATATTTGATTTGTTGTAGTTTGTGGGGTTCAGTAGTTTGCATGTTCGATAATGTATCCAACTATCCAACATGTTGGATAACCTATCGTGTTAGCTAGCACTAGCTCGAGCCTACCTTTAGATAAAGATATGTCTTGTGAAATTGAATGTATGCAACACTTATCTCTCTGCGCGAATTAACTACACGTGATTTTGTGTGTGTATAAGCAAGATTATTAAGAGCTTAACTGTCATTAGAGCAAAACATGACTTCGGTTGGATAAACGTAGTACCAGTTTCCAGTGTTGGATATCTTGGATATCTCGCTAGCGGTGTTTATAACTTTTATTTCGCTTGCGAAAACAAATTGCTATTTGCTTTTGGGTCTTACTGAAAGAATATCTGACTGTGTTGGCAAAGAGCACTGTTTATTGTGCAAAATAGATGTATTGCCCAAATTCTAATTCTTCGAACGTACATGTACAGTCAATGTACTCTTTGCCAACACAGTCAGATATTCTTTCAGTAAGACCCAAAAGCAAATAGCAATTTGTTTTTGCAAGCGAAATAGAAGTTATAAACACCGCTAGCGAGATATCCAAGATATCCAACACTGGAAACTGGTACTACGTTTATCCAACCGAAGTCATGTTTTGCTCTAATGACAGTTAAGCTCTTAATAATCTTGCTTATACACATCTACAAATGCCCTTGTTGCAAATTGTCCAGCAACAAAGAATTTACATTCTCGGCCCATATTGATAATCACATTAAGCATGCTGTGCACCATGGAGGTAGGGTTATAGACATTGACATGGGTGGTTTTACACTATAAACAAAAGTTATGATGAGTTGTTGATGAGTGGTTTTGTTTCTCTTTCACAGACTACAACATCTGCAAGTGCAACTTTGAGTGCAGGAAAACAGCACATTTTCACTGTCTGTTCTGCAGAAAAACAATAATCTGGAACAACCAGGTTACACCACATTTAAAGAAATGCTTGTCCAACGAGCTGCCTCTCTCTTCTCCTGCCTCCACCCTACATTGTGTGGCCTCCAGCGTTGCAGCCACCAGTGCTCCGTCACCTCCTGCCTCCACCCTCCATCGTGTGTCCTCCAGCGTTGCAGGCACCAGTGCTCCGTCACCTCCTACCTCCACCCTCCATGTGTCCTCCAGCATTGCAGCCACCAGTGCTCCATCGCCTCCTGCCTCCACCCTCCATCGTGTGTCCTTCAGCGTTGCAGCCACTAGTGCTCTGTCACCTCCTGCCTCCACCCTCCATGTGTCCTCCAGCATTGCAGCCACCAGTGCTCCGTCGCCTCCTGGCCACTGGAAACTCGTCAAAAACACGGTACAGTACTACTCAACACTGTCATGGTCTGTGGTCAGTGTGTAAAGTTGGGGTAGAATGGTATGGATAAGATGAAGAGTGAATGTGTAGTGGTCAGGTGAGAGGGTTGGGTGGGTTTACAAAAAGTGGACATGAGGTGCACAAAAAGTCTGTGGTTAAGTGTTTTTGTGGGGACTTGTACAAATTGATGTGTGCGCGCAGACACACACACACATATGTAAAGAACAAACACTAATTGCATCACTCAATCTTATATTTGTAGGTGATTAAATAAGCTACTGTCATACACTGATATTTGCACACAACCTTTGTCATACTGACAAAGCACACTTTAGTTTAAACTGAATCCTGAACCTGTTGTTTGCCTTTCTGTTAGGATCACATCCCCTGGATACGAAGGTGGTGGTGTCATCTCCTTCTTGAAAACGTGATACCTGCTACAACGTATGCAATTAATACTTACTTCCTTGAATGTAATGACTCCATGACGAGCAACCTGTTTCTAACACTGCATATACTGGTTTGTTGTGACAGTGCTGATGAGCCACCTGATGTGTTGGACACTGGAGAACCAGTGGATTCCATTGAACAGGTGTTTATGGGGGTTTGGGGTGGAGGGGTAAAATGTGATGTATGTTAATTTGGAATGTAATATAATTTTAGTTACAGTAATGTATGTAAAAGCTGTGTGTGGTGTATGTCAGGTCAATGGGTGGTGAATGCGGTGATGAGAAATAGATTGTGTGTAAAGCGGTATGTTGAGGTTCAGAACATGTGAGTGGGTGATACTGTAGGGTGTGTGAAGTGCTGTAAGTCTGGTACAAGTGTGTGTAGTGTAACGTGATGGGTATGGACATGTGCAGCGTCAAGTGTCTGTAAACTTTGGATGGCCTGAGGGCGGCCCTTTCAAAAACAAACACAGTCCTATGCATCACTTTGACCTCAGTGGTTTTAACAGTAAGTTGTTAGGATGAGAATATGTTAATAGCTGCAATGTATTGTACTAAATGCCTTGTCTCTATCCCAGACGATCATGAAGAATATTTCCACTGCCGTATCTTGGTTTCAAGAACACCGGTCTCTCTTCCGTGGGCATGTGGACATGCCCCCCATATTGGACATGACAGAAGAGGATGCAGAGCAGGCACTGCAAAAGATTGCGACAGATGACGACATTGAGTTGCAAGACTGCCTCCTGTTCTCATATGAACACCAAGACGACTACCAGACTTTTCTCAAACATTGTTTGGCTGAGAACATACAAGTGGCGGCTATGTTCCACACCCCTACCCATTCCGTTTAGGATGTCTTTATTTATGTCTTTATTTATTTATTTATTAGTGTTACTTATGTTCATCTTGATTTGTAAATTCATAGATTGTATACTTATATATGTATGTGTGTTTTTCATGATTGTTGTTTTTTGTGTTGATTGTGTGCCAATAAATGTTTTTGTGTGGGAAAACTTGTTTGGACTTCTGGTGCAAACCTATTTAACATAGGCTAATATGTGTACAGTTGCATTCAGTGTTAAGCTGCTGTTTGCAAGGTTAATTTAAAAGGTTGCATTATAATTATTAAATCATACTTTAGAAGTTATTAAATTATACACCCCAATAGTCTACTGCCATATGAAACAATTATGTTTCACAATACATGATAATTGCAACATTTTAGTGTTTGGGGTAATATTTAGTTTTTATCCCTTCAACAGAAATTACACTTTCAGAATCTGTGAATAACTCAAAATGCCTGTGGGACGACTTGTGACTGGTTTTGCTACGGGCGGTCACATATATTACATTCTGGATATGAACCCAAGACTTAGTGAAATTGTTCCCCTTTTCCCACCGTTCTATGGCCGGTAATTACTTTTGTCAGTGTTAAGAAGTTTAATTTTCAAA
This sequence comes from Setipinna tenuifilis, assembly GCA_030347295.1. Classification (NCBI taxonomy): domain Eukaryota; kingdom Metazoa; phylum Chordata; class Actinopteri; order Clupeiformes; family Engraulidae; genus Setipinna; species Setipinna tenuifilis. Next base: position 26,637,473 of record CM059266.1, on the reverse strand, counting down.
TCTAAAAATTATCAAACTGAACATAACCCACAGGACCGCAAGCTTTGTTCTTTATTTAACGGGGAATTTCTTTCTAGCGTTTAAATCTATGCATAGAGAAATACACTTGACGTCATACAAATGGCCGACCTCAAGAGTGACGTAATCAATATGGCGTCTTGGTGAGGGATAAGATATCCCGCATCGGTGTCCTACGGACTGCAGCGAGACATACTTGACCAAATTCGGTGAGACCTTTGTTAAACTACCCTTTTCCAAGAAGCACTATCGCCGAAAAAGTCCATGTTAAGGAGCTGGGACCTGGCAGGCCCGAAATAAACATCACCCAGGCAACTAAAGAAAAAGATAAATCCTACAATAGGACTTTTAGCAGGAGTTGGTTCGAATGAAATCGTGGCTAACAGGCTGTGGGATAGCCAAAGCACTTTTCTGTTTCCCCTGCATCCTGTTTAAAAGTGACAAGTGTGATTCGACGTGGACACAGTCTGTGCAAACCGGCTTAAAACACCTGTCCGAACGCATGAAGAAACATGAAGGATCAAGAATTCACATGGAAAACTGTGTCAAGCTAGCTATGGTCGGAGGGATTAGCATAGCAATGCAGCTAGATGATGGCCATCGAATTGCTGTAAGGTGGCACAACGAAGAGGTGGACAAAAACCGGCACATTTTATGTAAGATTATTGATTGTGTAAAGTTCTGTGTTGCTTTTGGACTCGCAATGAGGGGACAACTTATATAGTTTATCGTTGCCAAGGCAACGGAGTAGTTCATGGCTAGTGACGTCACATGTAAACAAGAATGAATGAATGGGGGAGCCTAATGTAACGTAGTCGGAGGTGTTCTTGGTCATCTGATATGGACGGTGTGTTTTTATGAATTCAAGATGATAGAATATAACATTGGTGTTTCTTTTACCATTAGCCTGGTTCAAAATGGTTTTGTAACAATTCTGCATCTCCTCTGCAGTTTGGACAGAGGAGATGCAAGGACTAAATCTGTTTTGTTTTTGTTATTGTTAGTTTAGTAACTGCAGTAAACACACATGCACAGTTGATCTGTATAAAAATTGTATTTGTATTTGCACTATATTTAAATTTGTGAAAAACGATTTGTATTTGCTGTCCAAAGCATAAATGGAGCCTAACTGGACATAACTGGAATTAAAGTATTATTGTGGAATTGTACTCATTTTCAGATTATTTATTTGTTATTTGAGTGCTTACACTGGACTAGGCAGGGAAATCTATTGGCACATCAGCCCCACCAAATTTTTTTTTCACCAGCCGCCACTGGTGTATATGTAGCCTATGTGCATGTACGTTTTATACATTTTAAAGTTGACCTAAAATATGACCCCATAGATTAAATTACCTTGGAAATATAATGGTACACAGGCATAAGAAAGTAATGTCACGAGCAATGGATTTTACAGCATGACGCAGTGCAAAACTAAACAGCAGAAAATACATCTTTTTTATGAAATCCTGAGATAGACCATCCTGATAGTATACAAAACTATGCCCCGCAGATCTGCATTATAACGTGGAGACTATAACCCAGCTGTTGCGCTGGCTTAGCTCAGGGGTTACTTCTGCATAACATTCTCTCCTGAAGAGACACCTTACGCAACCTCTCGCGGACGCGAGATCGAACTCCGGGCGCTGTCCAGCGTTTTCCCGACATACTTGGGAGGAGAAAAGCGACAGTTTTATAACTACTTCATGATACTCGTGAGTATGCAGTTGTTAACTTCAGTGGCAACAGCATCCACCAGAGACCACATGGCGTAGCCTAAGGTTCAAATTCCCATTCAGAGAAAGAAGAGGCCAAGTTGTATTTTGATGCACAGCCAGTGCAGAGAGTCCACTCTGAAACTATAGAATACTACGTCCCCAGATCTACATTATAACGTGGAGACTACAATTCCGCTGTTGCGCTGGCTTAGCTCGGGGGTTACTTCTGCATGACATTCTCTCCTGAAGAGATAAATTACGCAACCTCTCGCGGAAGCGAGATCGAACCCCGGGCGCTGACTTGATCCCGACATACTTGGTAGAAGAAAAGCGACAGTTTCTTCATGATACTTCATTACTTCATGATACTCGTGAGTATGCAATTGTTGACTTCAGTGGCAACAGCACCCACCAGAGACCACATCGCGTAGCCTCAGGTTCAAATTCCCATTCAGACTGAAGAGGCCAAGTTGTACTTTGATGCACAGCCAGTGCAGAGAGTCCCTTCATGAAATGCATCACCAATTAGGCTGTTTGTATGTTTAAATTTGTATGGAAATATTGCTTATCTGTTTATGATTACCAGTAACAATGAATGGAATTATTATAAAGACCGTAGTCAGAAATGCATTCATGTGTATCTACGCTTAATACGATGGCTTAAAATATGATGATCCATACATCAAATGACCTTGGAAATATAATGTTACAAAGTCATGAGCAAATAATTTCACAAGCAATAGATTTTACAACATGATGCAGTGCATAGCTAAACAACAGAAAATATATCGTTTTTTTTTTTTAATGAAATCCTAAAATAGTCCACCCTGAAACTATACAAAACTACGCCCCGCAGATTTACATTATAACGTGGAGACTACAAGTCCGCTGTTCCGCTGGCTTAGCTCAGGGGTTACTTCTGCATGACATTCTCTCCTGAAGAGATAGATTACGCAACCTCTCGCGGAAGCGAGATCGAACCCCGGGCGCTGTCCAGCGTTTTCCTGATATACTTGGGAAGAGGAAAGCAAATTAAAAAAAGAAAAAACAAGAGAAATGAAAAAAAGACTAATAAATTGGTTAAGTGTCTAGGTCTATGTCTGAGTCATCCAGCTGTCTCTCCCACAAGGTAGAGACGGACAGGTTGTTAGATGCCTTCCTTCTCTAACGGTTCGATCCTTCTCCAGATGAGAAAATTTGAGATATTTATGCTGGAATAATGCATCATAACTCTGAACCTCCCTAAACAGAGGAAAATAACTCAAATGGAGCTTGGTTCAGGCAGGATTGATCATAAATACATACCGCATTGGCAACACTGTCTCCAGCTGTAGAACCACATATGAATAGACCAAACAAAGTCACCGATCTGCTAGTTTCCCACCTTGGTTACCCTCTAAACAGCACCCGATGTACTGGTCAAGACGACCTTTTAAATGTAGTCACATCTAGGCCTCAGAGAACTATTCTCTGCTGAAGATTCATGAAACATATTCATTTGACATTCATTTGACGGTTAAAAAGAATTCATAGAAATCATTTGAATTCTACAGTATGAACTTTTACAAACAAGTCATCTGATTTTTTCCCTTGCTTTCCACACAGTAGCGATCTAGAAAGAGACCTAAGAATAAGAGATACATATCAACCAATGGAGGAAATTAAATTTACAAAATATGAGCCTTTACAAGCCATTGAGAAATAAATGACAAAATTCACCAGCCAGTCAAAAGTAAATCATTATTTTGTGTCTGCAGTCTACCGGGCACTTTCATATTTTACCAGAATTCGGCTGGTGGCTGGTGCCAATCTCCATCTCAGATGTCAACCTATGAGAGATATGAAGGCTGTAGCATGGGCACCAGCAGCACACCACACACCCATCTCAGCTCAGGCACAACACTCCTGCTCTCTATTTCTGATCATGCAAATGGCCTCACTCCTTCTAACCAACACCCAGAGCCAGTGAAGCGCACATAGAGGAACATGGCCAGGTCATGATTCATTTCTCTTCTTTCAACTTAGTCATGTCAACGGGAAAACCAGTGTAGCATTCACTTACCACTTCACTCAGCAACCACTAAATAGAGCAACAGGTTATTCTCAAATAACAATTAAAGGTTTAAACATAACCCAATGCTTCAGTTGCAGTCACGCATTACACTACCAGTCTTTTGTTGTGACAATATTTTTTTCATGAAGTTATTAAAGTGTTCTGTCTGTATTTTACAAGCACAGTTAATATTGTATGTAAATGTAAGTTTTATTTTACTTGATAGATTTTCCCACTGGAAGAGTAATGTCATGCCCAAGTTTGCTAAAGGATTTAAAGTAGCCTGAAGTGTAGGACATCACAGAAATAATAACTGCTAATAATATTGCACTGTGTTCTAGACCCCAAGTGGTAAAGATTCATTCTAAGTTTCATGGTTGTTTTTGTAAGCTGATAAACAAGTACAACTACATATATTTTTAGCCTGGTCATGAGAGTTAAACCTGTTCTCTGCTGAGCACCAGGCAATATTTCTGTATTATTGTCAAACATCAAATAATTTAGTGTTGAAGTATTCATGTGATGCAAATACTTCATCTATATCTTTTGCGAATGAAACTACACTGCACACATATACATGTCAGTTTGTATGATGCTTTGCTTTCCGTAACCGTTAATGTCTCTGTAAACTGGTGAGGAACTTCTTAGGTGAAAGAATATTTTTTTGCAAACAAACCTGATTGGTTGATTCCTGGTGGCCTTTACCCTGAAAAGCTCCCTGGAGGAGGGTCCTGCAGTCTGTGGGCTCCCACTGCACCTCTGCTGGACAGTAAGAGCCGCTCGTTCACACCACACACTGCCAACATGCTGGGGACACTCTGCACTCTCATCACTGCTCTGTCATGTAAGACACCACTGCAAGCTTTAGTGTGTCTCTGCTTTATGGGAGAGTGGCCATATGGCTGTTACATGTGTGCTTGTTCTTTTCAGGTGGCAGTGCGGTGACTGTAGTGACACAGAAGCCTCCTGTTCTCACGGTGAGGAAAGGAGAGACGGCCACTCTGCTCTGCAATCTGGGCACTGTGACTGACTACTCTGCTGGTGGTATAAACAGATTCCAGGAGAGACTCCTCAGTACATGTTGAGTTTTTACCATGGTTGGAGGTCTGTCGGATATGCATCTGGTTTCTCATCTCCTAAGTTTGATTCCAAACATTCCTCTCAGACTGATTATAGTTTGATCATTAATACTGTAGAGGGGGGAGACTCTGCTGTGTATTACTGTAAGACATGGGACAGCTCTGCTAAAGAGTATGTATCACAGTGATTCACACCATGACAAAAACCTCCTCACTGCTCACACTCACTTCTGCTTTCTGTCTACTCATGAAAAGTGTAACCCTGCAGCTCAACACACAAATATAAACCTGTGGAAAATCATCTCTTTCAACCAAATAAATAAATGCCTAAATTTTATTAGCATAAATTAAATGCCTCACTATACCGTTATCATCAATGTTTGAACAGTATTTCTGATTATGAACCTTGGTTCCTTAGTTATCTGCTGAAATGTGCAGACACCTGATGGCAATAGTATCCCAAAGCCTCATAAGTTATCTTTATGAGAAATCTTTATAAAAAAAACATAAGTTATATATTCAAATACAGAGCTTTATGACTTTCCTCTTATTTTCTTTAACAGAAAATGTATTGATGCAGTAATTACATTTTAATCTACCATGAAAGAAATATATTTGTGATTGGCTGATCATCCATCGTCCCTCCCCTCCCATGGTTTATTGCTGATAATATGAAAGACAGAAGGCAATCCGGACAAGGAAATTCAGACATTAATACAGACATTCGTTTATTTTTCCCCCACTAAAGCACATTTGTTAAAACTTTGGCCGTTTGTTGCTCTACTATACACGCACACAAAATCACACCAATAAAGCAGTACAGAAACATTACAGAAAGCATTACAGAAACATTACATAAATCACACCAAATTAGTGAAACATCCAAGATGTGGCAAAATCTAACTTTTCTGCAAAAAATCCTTACAATTCCTACTGCACACATTCATAAAAAATGTTTATGAATCATCAACACAGTGTGTTGTGAAATGGATTGTATTACTACATTGTGCACTGACAACTTGTGTATTGCATGCAGTGAACTATTTTTCTAAATAAGAGTTCTCATACAAAGTTTAGACCGTCAACAAAAGTATGTCCATACGTATGTCCAAAAGTATGTAGTATAATATAATATAATATAATATACTATGTCCAAAAAAAGTGTGTATGTGTGTAAAGCAGTGGATTGTGTTTAGGCAAGAACTATTCAGAGGACTGATGTGTTATGGATTGTATTTAAACATTGCAAGTGTTAAATAAATGCTATGTGTTCTTTAGGTTTTGGATACCTGGCAAGTGTATGTTAGTTGGTTACTGTGGTGTATGTTAGGGTGGTTCACAGTTTCACAAGTATTAATAGTTTTACATTTACATTTTGTTGATGTGTGTCAAGAATGCCAAAGTCCTTTCAACAAAGTTGCTGTCTACCAGCAGAAGTGGAGGAAAACAACTGTTAATGATCAACAGGAAACATAAATATCAAAAAATGATATTTGGCTGGGCTGAAGGTTGTGTTGTCATGTTTTTTGTGCAGTAACAGAAATGGCCTTTCTTAAGAAGATTTAAGTGTTTTTTTTACCTCAGACTAACATGTGTGGCCCCAACACACACGCCAACAGACAAAGGAGTTATCACGCAGACTAACGTGTGGCCCCAACACACACGCCAACAGACAAAGCCAACAGTCAAAGGAGTTATCACGCAGACTAACGTGTGTGGCCCCAACACACACGCCAACAGACAAAGGAGTTATCACGCAGACTAACGTGTGTGGCCCCAACACACACGCCAACAGACAAAGCCAACAGTCAAAGGAGTTATCACGCAGACTAACGTGTGGCCCCAACACACACGCCAACAGACAAAGCCAACAGTCAAAGGAGTTATCACGCAGACTAACGTGTGTGGCCCCAACACACACGCCAACAGACAAAGGAGTTATCACGCAGACTAACGTGTGTGGCCCCAACACACACGCCAACAGACAAAGCCAACAGTCAAAGGAGTTATCACGCAGACTAACGTGTGTGGCCCCAACACACACGCCAACAGACAAAGGAGTTATCACGCAGACTAACATGTGTGGCCCCAACACACACGCCAACAGACAAAGGAGTTATCACGCAGACTAACATGTGTGGCCCCAACACACACGCCAACAGACAAAGGAGTATCACGCAGACTAACATGTGTGGCCCCAACACACACGCCAACAGACAAAGGAGTTATCACGCAGACTAACGTGTGTGGCCCCAACACACACGCCAACAGACAAAGGAGTATCACGCAGACTAACATGTGTGGCCCCAACACACACGCCACACAGACAAAGGAGTTATCACGCAGACTAACGTGTGTGGCCCCAACACACAGCCAACAGACAAAGGAGTTATCACGCAGACTAACATGTGTGGCCCCAACACACACGCCAACAGACAAAGGAGTTATCACGCAGACTAACATGTGTGGCCCCAACACACACGCCAACAGACAAAGGAGTATCACACAGACTAACATGTGTGGCCCCAACACACACGCCAACAGACAAAGGAGTATCACGCAGACTAATGTGTGGCCCCAACACACACGCCAACAGACAAAGGAGTTATCACGCAGACTAACATGTGTGGCCCCAACACACACGCCAACAGACAAAGGAGTATCACGCAGACTAACGTGTGTGGCCCCAACACACACGCCAACAGACAAAGGAGTTATCACGCAGACTAACATGTGTGGCCCCAACACACACGCCAACAGACAAAGGAGTTATCACGCAGACTAAATGTGTGGCCCCAACACACACGCCAACAGACAAAGGAGTATCACGCAGACTAACATGTGTGGCCCCAACACACACGCACAGACAGCCAAAGTCAAAGGAGTATCACGCAGACCAACGTGTGTGGCCCCAACACACACGCCAACAGACAAAGGAGTATCACGCAGACCAACGTGTGTGGCCCCAACACACGCCAACAGACAATGTCTAACTGAATTAAAATTCTGCTTTAAGCAAATTAACTTACACATAGTGCATTAAGTACATAGTGCATATCCACAGGAACTTCAGCGATAAGCATTACATTCTAATCTGTTTCAATATTGTTCACTAAAGGAACAACATACTGTCTTCCGTTAAGTGCTAAGACAACACACTTCTTATGCAGTGATGACGCAGAAACTGCAATGGTTTCTTTTCTCTCATAAACTTCTATGATAAAATCAATACAGAGGTTTACCTGCCTGTCTCTGTACAAAACTTTCTGTTTTATCTCAAGAGGATGTCCAAAAATAACGGGCATCTCATCACAAATACATGTAGTGACAGCACACCGACACCGAATTTTCATAACAGCGAAATCCTGAATTTGTATAAAGCTGCCATTATGTAGCATTGCTACTGAGTTAATACGTTTCTTCGAACGTGTGTATCCAGCAGTGGTGTAAAGTGTGCCTTTATATAAAAACCTTTTAAAAAACTGCACAGGCTCATCTTCAAATATGACATCAAAATGTCTTCTGATGGCTAGGTGTTGTCTAGGCGAGAGGGCTGAAAGTGTAGGTGCACCAAATATATTAAAGTCGCCTACGATCAAATGCCTCTGCACTACTCTTTTTCCAAGAAGTTTACAACAATAGTCAAACACAATAACATTTTTATCCTTAATGGAATTAGGAAGGTTTCTTACAACACGCCACAAAAGAAAAGTTCTGCAGATTTGTCTGGGGACATACTGGGTTCCATGGAAATACTGCATCAGATTATGATTATTGCCTTCAAACGTAAAAGCAGATATGCACCACAGCGGGCCCCATAACTTCACACTGTCACATAAGTGAGTAAGCTGATGAACATTAAAGCTGACATGTTCCTTACCATACAATAATTCCACCTGTATAACAAATTTATGTAAAGCAAGATCAGCCTTTTCCAGGACCTGACGATGGATGTTCGTTGTTAAGAGTGTATACATTGCAAAAACCAGAAGTGCCCAGTGATTAAAATACTGTGTAGGCAATATACCATTTAGAGTAACCATGGAATAATACAGAAGCCAACTTTTGAACTCCGAAGCTTTCCAGAATTTCCTTTTGTCGAGTGGTGACGGTGTGCGTGTAAGCTCTTTCGGAGGTTTCATGGCTAGCAATCGTTTGTTTAGCACATTTAATTTTGTGCCAATATACCAGGGTTGTGTGTGATTTGAGCTGTCAATCCACAAACAAAGAAATTGACGCACAATACCCAAAAGAACGGCGTGCATGTAATCTGGAACAAAACTACTGATGATATTAAAAAGTGGCAGGAAAAGAAGAGGCGACACACCTTTCACGCCATTAACAGGGCAGCCATCCTGTGAGGCCTGAATTGCATCGTCTTCCCACAAGTTTAGTTCTCTGCTTTCTGCGGGTGGGTCTACGAACGGGTACACATTTACGTAACCACGACCTTTAGCTACTCGTTCACCACGATGGAGACACCAGTCACAGCCATACTTTCCATTAAATTGCGTACTGTGCTTCAATAATGGCCTGGCTACAGAATCGCAAGCACTCACAACAGCAAACACTCTGCTCTTCCGAATTACCTCACCATTAAACCACTCTAATCCATGATCCTGCAAACTTTGCATTTCAGTTATGAACGGTTTTAGAAAGGTGTTCATCACTGGCTTCGATTTGCCAAACCAAAGCGAAGATAACATTACATGGTCCTTCCTGATGTTAGGAGGCAATTCGTTGATTGTGAATTGAATTGGCCACAAAGAATATTGTGAAGACTCAAAGACAGGCACACCATCAGAGTTCCAAAGCAGTGACACATCCCATTTCCCCATCGTGCCATTTTGAATGTATGTTTTCATCATGTTCCCATCAAATATATCACGTATATGGTCATTCCAACTCCACAAAGTTTTGTCAATAAGTGTTTGCGCATCTTTTAACTGGTTTTCTAGTATGTCTCTCAATTGGCCAGCTAATGGCAAATAAATAAAGAATGATCCATTACGGAGATTATGGGCTTTGTTGAAAGGACTTTGGCATTCTCGACACACATCAACCGAGTTACTGTCCTTACAGACATACTCATGACAGGACTCGCAATAGAAATGGATTTCAAAACGACTTTTGATTGACACAAAACATTTGTCAAAAAGAAATTTGGTGGCGGGCAATGTACCAGGAAACAAAATATCCAGCAATGTAAGGAGATCAACAAGACTTTCTCTGCTTAATCTGTGACGCAGGATGAAGACCAACAGCATGAGAATGGTTTGGCCTTTGGTGACAGCACTCCCAGGATAAATTGGGTCAGCGCTGCCATCCAGACGGAAAATGTCCTTAAAATAGAAAAGCCATTTATTCAGTTAAAGTGTATGAGGAAACATCATATTCTCCTGAGAAGAAGTTGTGATATTTAGTTAAATTTTAGAAAAGAAAAATTAGACATATTATCTGCTGGGGAAAAAATGTGCCCATTTTCCTGCCAAAGTTTTCTCTGTAAATTACTCGCCTATAAAGGCCAATTGGAAGAGATGAAATTTGGGGGCCTTCCCATATTTTGCCACCTTGACACATCTCTTCCATTAGGATTTCTGGTGAGTAATCCAATGAGAAAACTTAAGCAGGAAAATGGGCCACCTGTCTAATATCACAAATTCTGTCATCCCATATCCACAGAGCTTTGTCTTCACATTTTTGCACATTTTTTCTACATACCTCCACATTGTAAAGGTCTCTCTGCGTGTCTTCAGCCATAAAGGCTTCATCATCAGAAGGGCTGTCCATGTCTCTCTGGTGTAGCACAAAAATAGTAACAGATAATTACAGGTCATATCATTACATCTTTCTTTTGTCTAGAATTAATATATCTGCAACATCTCTGTTCTGTAAACACTAACAATATCACTCTGTCTGTCATTGTAACGAATTGACACAGGCAGTTTCTTTTCTACATACCTCCATATCATTATGGTCCCGCCTAGTGTCTTCTGCCTCATCATCAGAAGGGCTGTCCATGTCTCTCTGGTGTAGCACAAAAATAGTAACAGATAATTACAGGTCATATCATTAACATCTTTCTTTTGTCTAGAATTAATATATCTGCAACATCTCTGTTCTGTAAACACTAACAATATCACTCTGTCTGTCATTGTAACGAATTGACACAGGCAGTTTCTTTTCTACATACCTCCATATCATTATGGTCCCGCCCACTGTCTTCAGCCTCATCATCAGAAGGGCTGTCCATGTCTCTCTGGTGTAGCATAAAAACAGTTACAGACAACAGATAATTACTAGTCATTTCATTAACATCTTCCTTTTGTCTACAATTAATACATCTACAATATATCTGTTCTGTAAACACTAAACATATCACCATATTATTGGGATTAACAGTTAAAAAGAAAAAGTTATCGTACCTCCTTGTTATTTGGGTCTGTCCCCGGGCCATCTGTTGAAGACCAGTTGACCTGAATCTGATGGTAACATACAATATGGTTATCTCCAGTTCAAGTGTCTGTAAAATGTATCCTCCTAATCTGACTGTTGATATGTGCATACCCGAAATTCCCTTCTTGTCACCTAGCAGCAACATGGCGGTGCCATATCCAAAATTGTTCTTATGATTAAGTAATGTGATTCACTTTACCCTCTGGAATAAACGTGCCTGATAATGCCTATGTATTTAGTAGGGAAACTGGGGTTATAACATAGTTTTTGAGAGATTCAAATGAAATAAAAAAAATGTGACAACCAATGGGACGGCATGCTAGCCAACAAGCTAACTGTTGCATATGGCGAGGTAGCCAACCTTGCCAAGGCTTATCTCCGCAACCCTTATGTAAAACCAACAAAATCAATACAGACATGGTAGATTTTCTTCGCATAGCTTACGTTTGACTCTCGGCAACACAACGCCAAACAGTGTTTATGTGGCCCGTGACATTTGACGGGAAGTACTAGCTCAATAGCTAACTAAAGTCATTGTGGTATGGTTGCTAAGTTATCCAAGTCTCAGAAGTGAAGCAGACGGAACAGGAATACTTACATTTAACCTCCTCCTGTGTGTTTCTTTTGGGACGTCGGCATCAATGTCGCCCAAATACCTCTTGTACGGCCCTCGTCGTGACATGTTTGACTTTCATCCGATAGCTGCTATCGATTTCTACGTGTGTGTGAAAAGCGCAACTACTCTACTCTCGTGAAATGACTACATTGGCTGGCGCGTGCAAAGAAGGCAAGTACCTTGCGCTGTTTGAATTTTACCGTTGGGGGGTGCTAATTCGCCAGTTGGTCAGCATAATGGCAGTGTCAGCGGAGTACGGCCTTTTTAGTTTTTTTGAGGAAAATACATTGGGCGTGGGGCCATTAAGTTTGGTCAGTTTACGTGGCACCCAAGTGCGACCCAATACACTGACAAAAAATATTTGGGACAAGGAGACGGAGGTGCTGGTGAGATGGGGGAAGGATCTCTATCCAGCGAAAATACTGGACATATCAGGTATGGCAATTTTGATATGATAACGGCTATGATAAAGGCTATATATATAGGCCTATATATGTACATAAAATAAGTTTTTTTCCCCAATATGTGCTAGCATGTCAGTTTTGAGCTTTAATATACCGTATTTAAAAACAGTAATAGCTATAGCCCTAAATTGATCGCGTGTAATACCAACAGCTATTCCCTATCACCTCGCAGGTTAACTTAATAACGTTATGAAAAACTTGGTTTACATATTATTCGCTATTTTAAAATTTTATATCTTAACTCTATGCCACTATGCTCTACAACTGTTTTAAAGTAGGCTAAATGCCCATTTTCGTGAGGACATCTGTCAGTACCGGCCTCTGTAGTTTTTTTTTAGGCATCTAACTGCAGTAAGCGTGTAAGCATGTTTGATCAAAAGTTTATATTTTACTTTTATATTTTAATATTTACTTTAATTGTATTCTTTACTAGACAACGAGCAAAGTGTTTTAAAAAAAAGAGAGGATCTGTTGAAGGACACTTTGGAGGATGAGAAGTGTGGCAGAGGGAGGAGGCGTAAAAAGCCTATCAATTTTTCCTCGTCGGAGGAGGAGGAACAACCACCACCGAGGAAAAAGGTAGGCTTACTTTTCCAGTTACCAGAAATTATGGCCTAGAGAGAAAGAAATTTCATTGAGTAGCCTAAATGTTGAACATGCAGTAGCCACATTAGGAATTCTTATTTTAGGCTATTAAATGACCTAATCTATTAATATCCAATGTTTCTTCAAAGCGTGACAAAAGGGATCTGCAAATAATAAATAGAAAGAAAGCTTTGCCAATTAAACTACACTGCATGCATATACATGTCATTTTATACGTCACTTTCCTTTGCAAACTGGTGAGGAACTTCTTAGGTGAAAGAATATTTTTTTGCAAACAAACCTGATTGGTTGATTCCTGGTGGCCTTCACCTTGAAAAGCTCCCTGGAGGAGGGTCCTGCAGTCTGTGGGCTCCCACTGCACCTCTGCTGGACAGTAAGAGCCGCTCGTTCACACACACTGCCAACATGCTGGGGACACTCTGCACTCTCATCACTGCTCTGTCATGTAAGACACCACTGCAGGCTTTAGTGTGCCTCTGCTCTATGGGAGAGTGGCCATATGGCTGTTACATGTGTGCTCTTGTTCTTTTCAGGTGGCAGTGCGGTGACTGTAGTGACACAGAAGCCTCCTGTTCTCACGGTGAGGAAAGGAGAGACGGCCACTCTGCTCTGCAATCTGGGGACTGTGACTGACTTCTCTGCTGGGTGGTATAAACAGATTCCAGGAGAGACTCCTCAGCACATGTTGAAGTTTCGTCATAGTTGGAGCTCTGTCAGTTATGGATCTGGTTTCTCATCTCCTAAGTTTGATTCCAAACATTCCTCTCAGACCGATTATAGTTTGATCATTAATACTGTAGAGGGGGGAGACTCTGCTGTGTATTACTGTCAGACAGGGACAGCTCTGCTAAAGAGTATGTATCACAGTGATTCACACCATGACAAAAACCTCCTCACTGCTCACACTCACTTCTGCTTTCTGTCTACTCATGAAAAGTGTAACTCTGCAGCTCAACACACAAATATAAACCTGTGGAAAATCATCTCTTTGAACCAAATAAATAAATGCCTAAATTTTATTAGCATAAATTAAATTAAATTTAATGCCTTACTATGTTGTCATCATTAATGTTTTAACAGTATTTCTGATTATGAACCTTGATTCCTTAGTTACCTGCTGAAATGTGCAGACATTTGATGGCAATAGTATCCCAAAGCCTCATAAGTTATCTTTACGAGAAATCTTTAAAAAAAAAATTCTCACAGAGTGTAGAAACTGATGACTTTCCTCTTATTTTCTTTAACAGAAAATGTATTGATGCAGTAATTACATTTTAATCTACCATGAAAGAAATATATTTGTGATTGGCTGATCATCCATCGTCCCTCCCCTCCCCCATCTGCTTGTGTCCTTATAGGAGGGTCCTGCAGTCTGTGGGCTCCCACTGCACCTCTGCTCATCTCTCTGCTGGACAGTAAGAGCCGCTCGTTCACACCACACACTGCCAACATGCTGGGGACACTCTGCACTCTCATCACTGCTCTGTCATGTAAGACACCACTGCAGGCTTTAGTGTGTCTCTGCTCTATGGGAGAGTGGCCATATGGCTGTTACATGTGTGCTCTTGTTCTTTTCAGGTGGCAGTGCGGTGACTGTAGTGACACAGAAGCCTCCTGTTCTCACGGTGAGTAAAGGAGAGACGGCCACTCTGCTCTGCAATCTGGGGACTGTGACTAACAGCTATGCTTGGTGGTATGAACAGATTCCAGGAGAGACTCCTCAGTACATGTTGAGGTTTTACCATGGTTATACCTCTGTCGAATATGCATCTGGTTTCTCATCTCCTAAGTTTGATTCCAAACATTCCTCTCAGACTGATTATAGTTTGATCATTAATACTGTAGAGGGGGAGACTCTGCTGTGTATTACTGTCAGACATGGGACAGCTCTGCTAAAGAGTATGTATCACAGTGATTCACACCATGACAAAAACCTCCTCACTGCTCACACTCACTTCTGCTTTCTGTCTACTCATGAAATCTGTAACCTTGCAGCTCAACACACAAATGCAAACTTGCCTAACATCTTACTAAGACCAATGCTAAATAGTCCCATTTTTATCAGCATTCTGGTAAATATATAATTTTGTAACTAGAAAGATGTACAATAGTATTTTACATTTGTGAAAATTCAGTTACTATATTAAGTGCAAATATCAGCTGTTGTTGCTAACAATGTACAAAACAGTCTGACAGATTAGTTTGATGATAAATCTTTAGTTTCCCAACATGGCACAGCGTAGAAAGAAAGTTGTGAAATAAAGCAAATAGAATTAGCAATATTTTCCTATCATGTTATTTTAAATATTAATGGCTGCAAAATGATGGAAACATTATCTGCATGAGTTACAGAGGCTCTGATTCCTTACTGACAGAAAAGAGCTCCATTGATGCTCTACTTTACAGAACTCTGACACGGACATAAAACCTCCAGTTAGCTGTTCAGGTATGTTATATTCATCAAATTAAACAGACTATAAAAGATTCATTGATTATGTTGACCCCCCACTATACACAGTTGTAAAAATGCTTTGGAAAATGCTGTTTGTGATTGGCTGATCATCCATCGTCCCTCCCCTCCCCCATCTGCTTGTGTCCTTATAGGAGGGTCCTGCAGTCTGTGGGCTCCCACTGCACCTCTGCTCATCTCTCTGCTGGACAGTAAGAGCCGCTCGTTCACACCACACACTGCCAACATGCTGGGGACACTCTGCACTCTCATCACTGCTCTGTCATGTAAGTTGCATGCCGTGGTGTTCATTTTATTTGTACACAATAAATTACTTGTTATAACATGGATATGTCTGCATGCAGGTTTGCATTAACAACAGCATATGTATCTTTGATGTTCTTTGTTCATGTTCACAGATATCAGCTGTCTCAAACTGGTTAATCAGACACCACCATCAGTTACTGTGACAAAGAATGAGAAAGCAACTTTAAACTGTAACATTGCAAGAGATGAGGTACTATGGAGGTTACTATGTATCTTGGTACAAACAGATTTCATCAGAAGCTCCCCAGTTCATCTTACAGTTCCATCACTCTCATTCTTCTCCTGATCTGTATGGAACTGGTTTCTCATCTGACCATGTTACATCTAAAGCCTCCTCAAGTATAGACTACCAGTTATTGATCAGTAATGTACAAGAGGGGGACTCTGCTGTGTATTATTGTGCTACATGGGACAACACTGCTCAAGAGTGGGTATCACAGTGATTCACATCATGACAAAAACCTCCTCACTGCTCACACTCACTTCTGCTATTACACAGCACAACAAAGATGCAAACCTGTAAGAATGACTGATTTTTTTCAACAGTAATGAATTCATTACTTTGGCATGCTAACATTGCTTATAGTATATTCTGGGAATTTCTAATTGCACAAATTTTAAAAATGTGCACAGTTGATGTTAAAAGCACAGCTGCAGCTGCCACTTCTCCAGGTTAGTTTGTTTACCTGCTTATTTTTGTGTGCGTTTTTTTGTGTAACTCACCAAAGGGTAAAATACAGGAACTGAATCTCTTCCAGGAATCAAATACTATATACATTTATATAAACAAAGGGGCGTTGCCAGTATTATTGATAATAATATTAACAGTGTACTTAAAGGGCTCCTGCACATTCTGGGCCCTTGGAATCATCCCATCATACAATTATGAATCTCCACAAGATGAGTGTCTTTCAACATAAAACATTTACACTAGTTTTGGGTATTGTTTTTATCTAAATCATCTAAAATATGTAGCTACTGTTACTAATCCTAACCCTGGAAGGACTGTTGTTCTCTTTAGGAAGTGGAAAAAGTGATGGTGAGGAAGTGGAGAAAGTGAAGTGGAGGTCTGAGGAGAAGTGGGTGTTTCAGTTGCACCTCTCAGTTCTGACAATGAGGAGGTTTTTGTACAGGCAGGGATATGAGATGAACCACTGTGGTATTCGGACAAGGTACCAAGCTCTTTGTGACTGGTGAGTACACTTTTCATTCCAAATTTGTGTTTGTGGAATGTTTTATCTTTGCTCAGCATATTTTGGAAAATTGCTTTTTAGTTCAAACAATATGGCCTGTAAACTATAGAAGGCTCATTTACGTTAAAAGAAAAAAATTGATATGAGAAACTAACAAGCAGCTTCACTTTTGTCAAAATATTTAGAGCAGCTTCATAATTGAGTCATATTCCCTTTTGTATGTTTTTCTCCATTTATCTATTGCATCCCAACAAAGTTGAGCCACATTTTAGCCACATTTTCATACAGTTGATGACTAATCATATGCTGCTCTACCAATTAATGTAATATCATTCATAAACTGGAGTGTTTGTGGCCATTAATTAGTGTTGATTATATAGTTACTCTTTCTACTTACGTGTGTTAATGATGTGATGTTCATGTCAATACCAAAACATGTATCTAGTTTTTCATGAATGATTATCATGAAAATACTAACATTTTCATTGGTAAACATATATATCATGTCATCTTATCTACCTAAAAATGTGTTTATTTTCATTTCTTTTTGTGTTCATTATCCTCTAACTAATAATGGTTCAACAATACTTAACATTGCTAAACAGAGAAAAAAATCAGTTGATTTTAATGGATCCTATTACAGTGTATTAACACAGTGTGTAGATAGTGTTAAGATTAGGGGTTAGGAAATACAGGATAAGTACATAATATGAGTTATTTAATACATAAATTGGACTATTTGTCATTTCTTGGTGTTGCTTATATAATTACTCTTTCTGTTTGATGTGTGTTGACTTCATGGCAAGTATAACTGTCAAGAATTTGTAGGTACAGTATTACACTAGTTTTTAGGAGGAAAAAAGGGCTGTTAAGTTAAATTGTTAAGCAGTGCACATTAAAAGATTGCAGTTACTGCTTTAACTCCTAAATTTAATTGTTAATTGTCATGGCTAGAATTGTAAGCCATATTTATGTGTTTCAGTCTTCTCAAAAAGAAGAGAGTTTTCTGCTGCATCTTCTTCTGCAGGCTGTAGTGTGTGTGAGACTTGTAATTGTTCCCCCACTGCTGCTGAGTGCTGTGTGTGTTGTGCTGTGCTGTGTGTTTCAGACCCCACGCTGCCTGCTGGCTCTCTGACTGTCTTCCCTCCCTCCCCTGAGGAGCTGCAGGCAGACAGAGTGTCTGTGGTGTGTGTGGCAGAGGACGTGCCCACGGGCCTGGCTGAGCTCAGCTGGCTGCTCAGTGGGAACCCGCTCAGCAGCGGCATCAGCACCAGCTCTCCTCAGCGCCAGCCCAACAGCAAGTTCCGGCTCAGCAGCATCCTGACCATCCAGACGGCCGACTGGACCAGCGACAAGGACATGTCCTGTCAGGTGACGACCAGTGCCGGCCCCACAGTCTCCAAGAGCATCAGGCAGTCCGACTGCTCCAACTGATGGCAGCAGGAAACGCACTGGTCATTTTTCAGAGCATACCTCAGTGCTGGAGGTTTTTGTCACAGTAAAGATTTTGAATTGTTTTAGTTTGTGTCTTAGGTTTGATTTACTCCTTCATTCTTTTGTTTTTTTTGTAATTCTGCTTAAATAAAGAGCATATTAGTAAACCTGTGTTGTAGTCTGTTTATTTTAACAGAATCTTATCATAGCTTATTTCCTGGGTGTTTGACTTAAGTGGTCCTGTTTATTTTGCATTAAACTTAAATCTATTTTTCAGAGTGATATTATGCAAGTAAATAAAGACATGTGTCGATAAAAATAATACATTTTTCAGCTGTAAGGTAATTTCCCATCAGTCTCACTATAGGAAAGTACCTGCAGTTTCTTTCTCTCTAGTCAAAGTGCCATGTAAATCTGGTGGTTTCTCTTTCCACACATGGTTGGTCAAGTGGCAGACCACAAACAGTTACTAAACCTGCAGGTGTGGAGAGAAGGTACAATTAGTTTAAGTTTATTTAAGTATTTTTAAATATTGAAATAAGTAAACATACAACAATTCATAAACACTACAATAGGTATGTTTGTACAAATTAGCCTTGAAAAACAGTCTCTCAACAAATGTTCAACAAATGTACCCAAATCATTTGCAGAAATGTCTGTCAACCTTTTTTTTTATTTATGACAGTTTTCATACCAAACATATTTATCAAACCCATCCTTACACTTCAGATTTAACTGTGCATTTTTGTGCCTTAACATGTATTTAGAGGTTTTTATTGACTATTTCCACCAAAACTACCAATAGATAGAAACGTTATTATTTTATGAAATGTTTAGTCCTGAACTGTTTCTCAATGAAACAGCTGGTGAAACATTCCTGAAACATATAGGTAGATATGGATAAATGGTGGTCTATATCTCCTCCATGTGGCAATACTGTTATATGACAGTAAATTGAGTTTAGCCTACATGTGGTACAATTCATGAATATATTGTATGTTTTTCTTGTTACAATAAGAACATTTGTCTACATTTACACATGTATACCACCAACTACAAACTTTTATACCAGTACATCCAGATCATTCTATTGTTACTAACATAAATATCAGACTCAGCAATTGAATTGAAGTATGTACAACTTGACCCTTTTTCCATTAATTCCTTACCATGCCCCCCACCCCCTTATCTTTAGAGTGACATACCCTGCCCCTTCTTTAGTCTTAATACCTATACCTACCCTCACCACCCCTCCCCTCCACAACTCAAAACAGGGATCACATCGTCATCGAAATTATGAGCTGGTACCCTCTGCAGATGTTCCTTTGAGATGGGGTCACAGGGACTGCATGTCACATGACATAATCTGATGGATCTGACACATAATGCAGTGATGATACTTTGTTTCTTCACACATCAGATGTGAGCAGCAGCTCGATGGTGCATCAGTACTCAGTCATAATGGAATCACACCTACTACTCCTTTAGGTTTTGGAGGACTCATGCTTTTATACATATACTCCATCTTGTATCTTTTTTCTTTCTCTTTTTTATTATCTGTTTCCCTCCCCTGCCACCTGTGTGTGTGTGTGTGTGTGTGTGTGTGTGTGTGTGTGTGTGTGTGTGTGTGTGTGTGTGTGTGTGTGTCTATAAGGAGTCTTACATCATGTGCACATGTAGCAACAGACTACAGAGCACTGCACTGGCTGAGGTCAAGGTCTCGTTTCACTTTGCCTCCATCACATGTTTATCACTTGAGTTCCATTTCCCACACATTTCATCACATCCAATCCCATTCAACATCTCCACAATCACAATGGCCTTAGAATAATAGATCCAGATGTGTGTTGTAATGTCATTTAGAATAGAATGTTCACAGTTGATGTAGCTCTAAATAAAATAGTGTACAGTTCATTTCAAAACCTACTGAAAAAGTCAATTACCCCAACAAACAGTCAACTATTACCTCTGTATTGAGAACATTTTACTCTGGAAAAAAAGCTCCATCAAATGAATAAAATTTACTTTTTTAGAGAGGGACCAAGTGTAATCTGCGGCAGAGTAAACATTTCTTGGATTTGTGCACATTTATAATTCTCAGTGAGCTTTATGACGTGGAGGCTACAATTCTGCTGTTGCACTGGCTTAGCTCAGGGGTTACTTCTGCAGAACATTCTCTCCTGTAGAGATAGATTACGCATCCTCTCGCGGAAGCGAGATCGAACCCCTGGTGCTGTCCTACGTTTTCCTGACATACTTGATAAAAACGACCGTTTCGTGAGCTGACTTCAGTTCCAACAGCTCCCCCACAGACCATGACGTGTAATGCTCAAATTCCCATTCAAAGAAATAAGAGGCCAACTTGTGTTTTGATGCACAAGCAGTACAGAGTCCGTTCATCAAATTCAACACCAATTACACTGTTTGTATATTTAAAGCAGCATGTTAATATTGCTCATTCGTTTTTGTTTACCAGACAACTGGCTGCTTATTTTAAGTAACAGTCAATAGGATTGTCATGAAGGGAACTCATACATGCGTATTTATATGTGTATATCAGTGGCGGCTGGCCCATAGGGGGCGCTTGGGCGCCGCCCTCCCAAACAGGAGAGGAAAAATGTAAAATGTATAATACTAAAAATATATGTTTTTTTTGTAATCAATGCCGGTTTTAATTATTTGTGTGTCTCTACATGTAATCTGAATTATTCAAACAACATTTCCACTAAATGACTCTTATTCAACAGTGAATTTCCACCGACATAGTCGTACTGTTTCCGTTCTTGGGGCGATTTTTCTAGCGCCCCTGAAGTGTAGCGAAATAGCCAATCCTGTGTGGTTGCTAGGGAAAGATTTTACAAATATTATTCCTATCAGCCTATCAGCATCGCCGAATAAAATGGTCTTGGGGCGCTAGAAAAATCGCCCCTAGGACATGGTGATTGGCTAAACGTAACGTCTTACGTCAGTTAACGTTAGATCAACCTTAGATCAGTTACAGACTGAGAGACGATGGTGGCGATGACGACTGAGCAGCTTCCACCAAATTGAGAAGCCTCTGGCTGCAGTCCGTAGGACACCGATATGCGGGATATCTTATCCCTCACCAAGACGCCATATTGATTACGTCACGTCTAAAGCAGAATCTACTGCCTGTGGAAAGGAGACGACGCCATGGCGGTAAGTGAAAAGTACATTTGATTCATTTTATGCTCACAACGATATTACATCGTTGACCCTGCGGCACAGAAAAAAGTATATATGATATTTGATTTGTTGTAGTTTGTGGGGTTCAGTAGTTTGCATGTTCGATAATGTATCCAACTATCCAACATGTTGGATAACCTATCGTGTTAGCTAGCACTAGCTCGAGCCTACCTTTAGATAAAGATATGTCTTGTGAAATTGAATGTATGCAACACTTATCTCTCTGCGCGAATTAACTACACGTGATTTTGTGTGTGTATAAGCAAGATTATTAAGAGCTTAACTGTCATTAGAGCAAAACATGACTTCGGTTGGATAAACGTAGTACCAGTTTCCAGTGTTGGATATCTTGGATATCTCGCTAGCGGTGTTTATAACTTTTATTTCGCTTGCGAAAACAAATTGCTATTTGCTTTTGGGTCTTACTGAAAGAATATCTGACTGTGTTGGCAAAGAGCACTGTTTATTGTGCAAAATAGATGTATTGCCCAAATTCTAATTCTTCGAACGTACATGTACAGTCAATGTACTCTTTGCCAACACAGTCAGATATTCTTTCAGTAAGACCCAAAAGCAAATAGCAATTTGTTTTTGCAAGCGAAATAGAAGTTATAAACACCGCTAGCGAGATATCCAAGATATCCAACACTGGAAACTGGTACTACGTTTATCCAACCGAAGTCATGTTTTGCTCTAATGACAGTTAAGCTCTTAATAATCTTGCTTATACACATCTACAAATGCCCTTGTTGCAAATTGTCCAGCAACAAAGAATTTACATTCTCGGCCCATATTGATAATCACATTAAGCATGCTGTGCACCATGGAGGTAGGGTTATAGACATTGACATGGGTGGTTTTACACTATAAACAAAAGTTATGATGAGTTGTTGATGAGTGGTTTTGTTTCTCTTTCACAGACTACAACATCTGCAAGTGCAACTTTGAGTGCAGGAAAACAGCACATTTTCACTGTCTGTTCTGCAGAAAAACAATAATCTGGAACAACCAGGTTACACCACATTTAAAGAAATGCTTGTCCAACGAGCTGCCTCTCTCTTCTCCTGCCTCCACCCTACATTGTGTGGCCTCCAGCGTTGCAGCCACCAGTGCTCCGTCACCTCCTGCCTCCACCCTCCATCGTGTGTCCTCCAGCGTTGCAGGCACCAGTGCTCCGTCACCTCCTACCTCCACCCTCCATGTGTCCTCCAGCATTGCAGCCACCAGTGCTCCATCGCCTCCTGCCTCCACCCTCCATCGTGTGTCCTTCAGCGTTGCAGCCACTAGTGCTCTGTCACCTCCTGCCTCCACCCTCCATGTGTCCTCCAGCATTGCAGCCACCAGTGCTCCGTCGCCTCCTGGCCACTGGAAACTCGTCAAAAACACGGTACAGTACTACTCAACACTGTCATGGTCTGTGGTCAGTGTGTAAAGTTGGGGTAGAATGGTATGGATAAGATGAAGAGTGAATGTGTAGTGGTCAGGTGAGAGGGTTGGGTGGGTTTACAAAAAGTGGACATGAGGTGCACAAAAAGTCTGTGGTTAAGTGTTTTTGTGGGGACTTGTACAAATTGATGTGTGCGCGCAGACACACACACACATATGTAAAGAACAAACACTAATTGCATCACTCAATCTTATATTTGTAGGTGATTAAATAAGCTACTGTCATACACTGATATTTGCACACAACCTTTGTCATACTGACAAAGCACACTTTAGTTTAAACTGAATCCTGAACCTGTTGTTTGCCTTTCTGTTAGGATCACATCCCCTGGATACGAAGGTGGTGGTGTCATCTCCTTCTTGAAAACGTGATACCTGCTACAACGTATGCAATTAATACTTACTTCCTTGAATGTAATGACTCCATGACGAGCAACCTGTTTCTAACACTGCATATACTGGTTTGTTGTGACAGTGCTGATGAGCCACCTGATGTGTTGGACACTGGAGAACCAGTGGATTCCATTGAACAGGTGTTTATGGGGGTTTGGGGTGGAGGGGTAAAATGTGATGTATGTTAATTTGGAATGTAATATAATTTTAGTTACAGTAATGTATGTAAAAGCTGTGTGTGGTGTATGTCAGGTCAATGGGTGGTGAATGCGGTGATGAGAAATAGATTGTGTGTAAAGCGGTATGTTGAGGTTCAGAACATGTGAGTGGGTGATACTGTAGGGTGTGTGAAGTGCTGTAAGTCTGGTACAAGTGTGTGTAGTGTAACGTGATGGGTATGGACATGTGCAGCGTCAAGTGTCTGTAAACTTTGGATGGCCTGAGGGCGGCCCTTTCAAAAACAAACACAGTCCTATGCATCACTTTGACCTCAGTGGTTTTAACAGTAAGTTGTTAGGATGAGAATATGTTAATAGCTGCAATGTATTGTACTAAATGCCTTGTCTCTATCCCAGACGATCATGAAGAATATTTCCACTGCCGTATCTTGGTTTCAAGAACACCGGTCTCTCTTCCGTGGGCATGTGGACATGCCCCCCATATTGGACATGACAGAAGAGGATGCAGAGCAGGCACTGCAAAAGATTGCGACAGATGACGACATTGAGTTGCAAGACTGCCTCCTGTTCTCATATGAACACCAAGACGACTACCAGACTTTTCTCAAACATTGTTTGGCTGAGAACATACAAGTGGCGGCTATGTTCCACACCCCTACCCATTCCGTTTAGGATGTCTTTATTTATGTCTTTATTTATTTATTTATTAGTGTTACTTATGTTCATCTTGATTTGTAAATTCATAGATTGTATACTTATATATGTATGTGTGTTTTTCATGATTGTTGTTTTTTGTGTTGATTGTGTGCCAATAAATGTTTTTGTGTGGGAAAACTTGTTTGGACTTCTGGTGCAAACCTATTTAACATAGGCTAATATGTGTACAGTTGCATTCAGTGTTAAGCTGCTGTTTGCAAGGTTAATTTAAAAGGTTGCATTATAATTATTAAATCATACTTTAGAAGTTATTAAATTATACACCCCAATAGTCTACTGCCATATGAAACAATTATGTTTCACAATACATGATAATTGCAACATTTTAGTGTTTGGGGTAATATTTAGTTTTTATCCCTTCAACAGAAATTACACTTTCAGAATCTGTGAATAACTCAAAATGCCTGTGGGACGACTTGTGACTGGTTTTGCTACGGGCGGTCACATATATTACATTCTGGATATGAACCCAAGACTTAGTGAAATTGTTCCCCTTTTCCCACCGTTCTATGGCCGGTAATTACTTTTGTCAGTGTTAAGAAGTTTAATTTTCAAATCTAAAAATTATCAAACTGAACATAACCCACAGGACCGCAAGCTTTGTTCTTTATTTAACGGGGAATTTCTTTCTAGCGTTTAAATCTATGCATAGAGAAATACACTTGACGTCATACAAATGGCCGACCTCAAGAGTGACGTAATCAATATGGCGTCTTGGTGAGGGATAAGATATCCCGCATCGGTGTCCTACGGACTGCAGCGAGACATACTTGACCAAATTCGGTGAGACCTTTGTTAAACTACCCTTTTCCAAGAAGCACTATCGCCGAAAAAGTCCATGTTAAGGAGCTGGGACCTGGCAGGCCCGAAATAAACATCACCCAGGCAACTAAAGAAAAAGATAAATCCTACAATAGGACTTTTAGCAGGAGTTGGTTCGAATGAAATCGTGGCTAACAGGCTGTGGGATAGCCAAAGCACTTTTCTGTTTCCCCTGCATCCTGTTTAAAAGTGACAAGTGTGATTCGACGTGGACACAGTCTGTGCAAACCGGCTTAAAACACCTGTCCGAACGCATGAAGAAACATGAAGGATCAAGAATTCACATGGAAAACTGTGTCAAGCTAGCTATGGTCGGAGGGATTAGCATAGCAATGCAGCTAGATGATGGCCATCGAATTGCTGTAAGGTGGCACAACGAAGAGGTGGACAAAAACCGGCACATTTTATGTAAGATTATTGATTGTGTAAAGTTCTGTGTTGCTTTTGGACTCGCAATGAGGGGACAACTTATATAGTTTATCGTTGCCAAGGCAACGGAGTAGTTCATGGCTAGTGACGTCACATGTAAACAAGAATGAATGAATGGGGGAGCCTAATGTAACGTAGTCGGAGGTGTTCTTGGTCATCTGATATGGACGGTGTGTTTTTATGAATTCAAGATGATAGAATATAACATTGGTGTTTCTTTTACCATTAGCCTGGTTCAAAATGGTTTTGTAACAATTCTGCATCTCCTCTGCAGTTTGGACAGAGGAGATGCAAGGACTAAATCTGTTTTGTTTTTGTTATTGTTAGTTTAGTAACTGCAGTAAACACACATGCACAGTTGATCTGTATAAAAATTGTATTTGTATTTGCACTATATTTAAATTTGTGAAAAACGATTTGTATTTGCTGTCCAAAGCATAAATGGAGCCTAACTGGACATAACTGGAATTAAAGTATTATTGTGGAATTGTACTCATTTTCAGATTATTTATTTGTTATTTGAGTGCTTACACTGGACTAGGCAGGGAAATCTATTGGCACATCAGCCCCACCAAATTTTTTTTTCACCAGCCGCCACTGGTGTATATGTAGCCTATGTGCATGTACGTTTTATACATTTTAAAGTTGACCTAAAATATGACCCCATAGATTAAATTACCTTGGAAATATAATGGTACACAGGCATAAGAAAGTAATGTCACGAGCAATGGATTTTACAGCATGACGCAGTGCAAAACTAAACAGCAGAAAATACATCTTTTTTATGAAATCCTGAGATAGACCATCCTGATAGTATACAAAACTATGCCCCGCAGATCTGCATTATAACGTGGAGACTATAACCCAGCTGTTGCGCTGGCTTAGCTCAGGGGTTACTTCTGCATAACATTCTCTCCTGAAGAGACACCTTACGCAACCTCTCGCGGACGCGAGATCGAACTCCGGGCGCTGTCCAGCGTTTTCCCGACATACTTGGGAGGAGAAAAGCGACAGTTTTATAACTACTTCATGATACTCGTGAGTATGCAGTTGTTAACTTCAGTGGCAACAGCATCCACCAGAGACCACATGGCGTAGCCTAAGGTTCAAATTCCCATTCAGAGAAAGAAGAGGCCAAGTTGTATTTTGATGCACAGCCAGTGCAGAGAGTCCACTCTGAAACTATAGAATACTACGTCCCCAGATCTACATTATAACGTGGAGACTACAATTCCGCTGTTGCGCTGGCTTAGCTCGGGGGTTACTTCTGCATGACATTCTCTCCTGAAGAGATAAATTACGCAACCTCTCGCGGAAGCGAGATCGAACCCCGGGCGCTGACTTGATCCCGACATACTTGGTAGAAGAAAAGCGACAGTTTCTTCATGATACTTCATTACTTCATGATACTCGTGAGTATGCAATTGTTGACTTCAGTGGCAACAGCACCCACCAGAGACCACATCGCGTAGCCTCAGGTTCAAATTCCCATTCAGACTGAAGAGGCCAAGTTGTACTTTGATGCACAGCCAGTGCAGAGAGTCCCTTCATGAAATGCATCACCAATTAGGCTGTTTGTATGTTTAAATTTGTATGGAAATATTGCTTATCTGTTTATGATTACCAGTAACAATGAATGGAATTATTATAAAGACCGTAGTCAGAAATGCATTCATGTGTATCTACGCTTAATACGATGGCTTAAAATATGATGATCCATACATCAAATGACCTTGGAAATATAATGTTACAAAGTCATGAGCAAATAATTTCACAAGCAATAGATTTTACAACATGATGCAGTGCATAGCTAAACAACAGAAAATATATCGTTTTTTTTTTTTAATGAAATCCTAAAATAGTCCACCCTGAAACTATACAAAACTACGCCCCGCAGATTTACATTATAACGTGGAGACTACAAGTCCGCTGTTCCGCTGGCTTAGCTCAGGGGTTACTTCTGCATGACATTCTCTCCTGAAGAGATAGATTACGCAACCTCTCGCGGAAGCGAGATCGAACCCCGGGCGCTGTCCAGCGTTTTCCTGATATACTTGGGAAGAGGAAAGCAAATTAAAAAAAGAAAAAACAAGAGAAATGAAAAAAAGACTAATAAATTGGTTAAGTGTCTAGGTCTATGTCTGAGTCATCCAGCTGTCTCTCCCACAAGGTAGAGACGGACAGGTTGTTAGATGCCTTCCTTCTCTAACGGTTCGATCCTTCTCCAGATGAGAAAATTTGAGATATTTATGCTGGAATAATGCATCATAACTCTGAACCTCCCTAAACAGAGGAAAATAACTCAAATGGAGCTTGGTTCAGGCAGGATTGATCATAAATACATACCGCATTGGCAACACTGTCTCCAGCTGTAGAACCACATATGAATAGACCAAACAAAGTCACCGATCTGCTAGTTTCCCACCTTGGTTACCCTCTAAACAGCACCCGATGTACTGGTCAAGACGACCTTTTAAATGTAGTCACATCTAGGCCTCAGAGAACTATTCTCTGCTGAAGATTCATGAAACATATTCATTTGACATTCATTTGACGGTTAAAAAGAATTCATAGAAATCATTTGAATTCTACAGTATGAACTTTTACAAACAAGTCATCTGATTTTTTCCCTTGCTTTCCACACAGTAGCGATCTAGAAAGAGACCTAAGAATAAGAGATACATATCAACCAATGGAGGAAATTAAATTTACAAAATATGAGCCTTTACAAGCCATTGAGAAATAAATGACAAAATTCACCAGCCAGTCAAAAGTAAATCATTATTTTGTGTCTGCAGTCTACCGGGCACTTTCATATTTTACCAGAATTCGGCTGGTGGCTGGTGCCAATCTCCATCTCAGATGTCAACCTATGAGAGATATGAAGGCTGTAGCATGGGCACCAGCAGCACACCACACACCCATCTCAGCTCAGGCACAACACTCCTGCTCTCTATTTCTGATCATGCAAATGGCCTCACTCCTTCTAACCAACACCCAGAGCCAGTGAAGCGCACATAGAGGAACATGGCCAGGTCATGATTCATTTCTCTTCTTTCAACTTAGTCATGTCAACGGGAAAACCAGTGTAGCATTCACTTACCACTTCACTCAGCAACCACTAAATAGAGCAACAGGTTATTCTCAAATAACAATTAAAGGTTTAAACATAACCCAATGCTTCAGTTGCAGTCACGCATTACACTACCAGTCTTTTGTTGTGACAATATTTTTTTCATGAAGTTATTAAAGTGTTCTGTCTGTATTTTACAAGCACAGTTAATATTGTATGTAAATGTAAGTTTTATTTTACTTGATAGATTTTCCCACTGGAAGAGTAATGTCATGCCCAAGTTTGCTAAAGGATTTAAAGTAGCCTGAAGTGTAGGACATCACAGAAATAATAACTGCTAATAATATTGCACTGTGTTCTAGACCCCAAGTGGTAAAGATTCATTCTAAGTTTCATGGTTGTTTTTGTAAGCTGATAAACAAGTACAACTACATATATTTTTAGCCTGGTCATGAGAGTTAAACCTGTTCTCTGCTGAGCACCAGGCAATATTTCTGTATTATTGTCAAACATCAAATAATTTAGTGTTGAAGTATTCATGTGATGCAAATACTTCATCTATATCTTTTGCGAATGAAACTACACTGCACACATATACATGTCAGTTTGTATGATGCTTTGCTTTCCGTAACCGTTAATGTCTCTGTAAACTGGTGAGGAACTTCTTAGGTGAAAGAATATTTTTTTGCAAACAAACCTGATTGGTTGATTCCTGGTGGCCTTTACCCTGAAAAGCTCCCTGGAGGAGGGTCCTGCAGTCTGTGGGCTCCCACTGCACCTCTGCTGGACAGTAAGAGCCGCTCGTTCACACCACACACTGCCAACATGCTGGGGACACTCTGCACTCTCATCACTGCTCTGTCATGTAAGACACCACTGCAAGCTTTAGTGTGTCTCTGCTTTATGGGAGAGTGGCCATATGGCTGTTACATGTGTGCTTGTTCTTTTCAGGTGGCAGTGCGGTGACTGTAGTGACACAGAAGCCTCCTGTTCTCACGGTGAGGAAAGGAGAGACGGCCACTCTGCTCTGCAATCTGGGCACTGTGACTGACTACTCTGCTGGGTGGTATAAACAGATTCCAGGAGAGACTCCTCAGTACATGTTGAGTTTTTACCATGGTTGGAGGTCTGTCGGATATGCATCTGGTTTCTCATCTCCTAAGTTTGATTCCAAACATTCCTCTCAGACTGATTATAGTTTGATCATTAATACTGTAGAGGGGGGAGACTCTGCTGTGTATTACTGTAAGACATGGGACAGCTCTGCTAAAGAGTATGTATCACAGTGATTCACACCATGACAAAAACCTCCTCACTGCTCACACTCACTTCTGCTTTCTGTCTACTCATGAAAAGTGTAACCCTGCAGCTCAACACACAAATATAAACCTGTGGAAAATCATCTCTTTCAACCAAATAAATAAATGCCTAAATTTTATTAGCATAAATTAAATGCCTCACTATACCGTTATCATCAATGTTTGAACAGTATTTCTGATTATGAACCTTGGTTCCTTAGTTATCTGCTGAAATGTGCAGACACCTGATGGCAATAGTATCCCAAAGCCTCATAAGTTATCTTTATGAGAAATCTTTATAAAAAAACATAAGTTATATATTCAAATACAGAGCTTTATGACTTTCCTCTTATTTTCTTTAACAGAAAATGTATTGATGCAGTAATTACATTTTAATCTACCATGAAAGAAATATATTTGTGATTGGCTGATCATCCATCGTCCCTCCCCTCCCATGGTTTATTGCTGATAATATGAAAGACAGAAGGCAATCCGGACAAGGAAATTCAGACATTAATACAGACATTCGTTTATTTTTCCCCCACTAAAGCACATTTGTTAAAACTTTGGCCGTTTGTTGCTCTACTATACACGCACACAAAATCACACCAATAAAGCAGTACAGAAACATTACAGAAAGCATTACAGAAACATTACATAAATCACACCAAATTAGTGAAACATCCAAGATGTGGCAAAATCTAACTTTTCTGCAAAAAATCCTTACAATTCCTACTGCACACATTCATAAAAAATGTTTATGAATCATCAACACAGTGTGTTGTGAAATGGATTGTATTACTACATTGTGCACTGACAACTTGTGTATTGCATGCAGTGAACTATTTTTCTAAATAAGAGTTCTCATACAAAGTTTAGACCGTCAACAAAAGTATGTCCATACGTATGTCCAAAAGTATGTAGTATAATATAATATAATATAATATACTATGTCCAAAAAAAGTGTGTATGTGTGTAAAGCAGTGGATTGTGTTTAGGCAAGAACTATTCAGAGGACTGATGTGTTATGGATTGTATTTAAACATTGCAAGTGTTAAATAAATGCTATGTGTTCTTTAGGTTTTGGATACCTGGCAAGTGTATGTTAGTTGGTTACTGTGGTGTATGTTAGGGTGGTTCACAGTTTCACAAGTATTAATAGTTTTACATTTACATTTTGTTGATGTGTGTCAAGAATGCCAAAGTCCTTTCAACAAAGTTGCTGTCTACCAGCAGAAGTGGAGGAAAACAACTGTTAATGATCAACAGGAAACATAAATATCAAAAAATGATATTTGGCTGGGCTGAAGGTTGTGTTGTCATGTTTTTTGTGCAGTAACAGAAATGGCCTTTCTTAAGAAGATTTAAGTGTTTTTTTTACCTCAGACTAACATGTGTGGCCCCAACACACACGCCAACAGACAAAGGAGTTATCACGCAGACTAACGTGTGGCCCCAACACACACGCCAACAGACAAAGCCAACAGTCAAAGGAGTTATCACGCAGACTAACGTGTGTGGCCCCAACACACACGCCAACAGACAAAGGAGTTATCACGCAGACTAACGTGTGTGGCCCCAACACACACGCCAACAGACAAAGCCAACAGTCAAAGGAGTTATCACGCAGACTAACGTGTGGCCCCAACACACACGCCAACAGACAAAGCCAACAGTCAAAGGAGTTATCACGCAGACTAACGTGTGTGGCCCCAACACACACGCCAACAGACAAAGGAGTTATCACGCAGACTAACGTGTGTGGCCCCAACACACACGCCAACAGACAAAGCCAACAGTCAAAGGAGTTATCACGCAGACTAACGTGTGTGGCCCCAACACACACGCCAACAGACAAAGGAGTTATCACGCAGACTAACATGTGTGGCCCCAACACACACGCCAACAGACAAAGGAGTATCACGCAGACTAACATGTGTGGCCCCAACACACACGCCAACAGACAAAGGAGTATCACGCAGACTAACATGTGTGGCCCCAACACACACGCCAACAGACAAAGGAGTTATCACGCAGACTAACGTGTGTGGCCCCAACACACACGCCAACAGACAAAGGAGTTATCACGCAGACTAACGTGTGTGGCCCCAACATACACGCCAACAGACAAAGCCAACAGTCAAAGGAGTTATCACGCAGACTAACGTGTGTGGCCCCAACACACACGCCAACAGACAAAGGAGTTATCACGCAGACTAACATGTGTGGCCCCAACACACACGCCAACAGACAAAGGAGTCATCACGCAGACTAACATGTGTGGCCCCAACACACACGCCAACAGACAAAGGAGTATCACACAGACCAACGTGTGTGGCCCCAACACACACGCCAACAGTCAAAGGAGTTATCACGCAGACTAACGTGTGTGGCCCCAACACACACGCCAACAGACAAAGGAGTTATCACGCAGACTAACATGTGTGGCCCCAACACACACGCCAACAGACAAAGGAGTATCACGCAGACTAACATGTGTGGCCCCAACACACACGCCAACAGACAAAGGAGTATCACGCAGACTAACATGTGTGGCCCCAACACACACGCCAACAGACAAAGGAGTTATCACGCAGACTAACGTGTGTGGCCCCAACACACACGCCAACAGACAAAGGAGTTATCACGCAGACTAACGTGTGTGGCCCCAACATACACGCCAACAGACAAAGCCAACAGTCAAAGGAGTTATCACGCAGACCAACGTGTGTGGCCCCAACACACACGCCAACAGACAAAGGAGTATCACGCAGACCAACGTGTGTGGCCCCAACACACGCCAACAGACAATGTCTAACTGAATTAAAATTCTGCTTTAAGCAAATTAACTTACACATAGTGCATTAAGTACATAGTGCATATCCACAGGAACTTCAGCGATAAGCATTACATTCTAATCTGTTTCAATATTGTTCACTAAAGGAACAACATACTGTCTTCCGTTAAGTGCTAAGACAACACACTTCTTATGCAGTGATGACGCAGAAACTGCAATGGTTTCTTTTCTCTCATAAACTTCTATGATAAAATCAATACAGAGGTTTACCTGCCTGTCTCTGTACAAAACTTTCTGTTTTATCTCAAGAGGATGTCCAAAAATAACGGGCATCTCATCACAAATACATGTAGTGACAGCACACCGACACCGAATTTTCATAACAGCGAAATCCTGAATTTGTATAAAGCTGCCATTATGTAGCATTGCTACTGAGTTAATACGTTTCTTCGAACGTGTGTATCCAGCAGTGGTGTAAAGTGTGCCTTTATATAAAAACCTTTTAAAAAACTGCACAGGCTCATCTTCAAATATGACATCAAAATGTCTTCTGATGGCTAGGTGTTGTCTAGGCGAGAGGGCTGAAAGTGTAGGTGCACCAAATATATTAAAGTCGCCTACGATCAAATGCCTCTGCACTACTCTTTTTCCAAGAAGTTTACAACAATAGTCAAACACAATAACATTTTTATCCTTAATGGAATTAGGAAGGTTTCTTACAACACGCCACAAAAGAAAAGTTCTGCAGATTTGTCTGGGGACATACTGGGTTCCATGGAAATACTGCATCAGATTATGATTATTGCCTTCAAACGTAAAAGCAGATATGCACCACAGCGGGCCCCATAACTTCACACTGTCACATAAGTGAGTAAGCTGATGAACATTAAAGCTGACATGTTCCTTACCATACAATAATTCCACCTGTATAACAAATTTATGTAAAGCAAGATCAGCCTTTTCCAGGACCTGACGATGGATGTTCGTTGTTAAGAGTGTATACATTGCAAAAACCAGAAGTGCCCAGTGATTAAAATACTGTGTAGGCAATATACCATTTAGAGTAACCATGGAATAATACAGAAGCCAACTTTTGAACTCCGAAGCTTTCCAGAATTTCCTTTTGTCGAGTGGTGACGGTGTGCGTGTAAGCTCTTTCGGAGGTTTCATGGCTAGCAATCGTTTGTTTAGCACATTTAATTTTGTGCCAATATACCAGGGTTGTGTGTGATTTGAGCTGTCAATCCACAAACAAAGAAATTGACGCACAATACCCAAAAGAACGGCGTGCATGTAATCTGGAACAAAACTACTGATGATATTAAAAAGTGGCAGGAAAAGAAGAGGCGACACACCTTTCACACCATTAACAGGGCAGCCATCCTGTGAGGCCTGAATTGCATCGTCTTCCCACAAGTTTAGTTCTCTGCTTTCTGCGGGTGGGTCTACGAACGGGTACACATTTACGTAACCACGACCTTTAGCTACTCGTTCACCACGATGGAGACACCAGTCACAGCCATACTTTCCATTAAATTGCGTACTGTGCTTCAATAATGGCCTGGCTACAGAATCGCAAGCACTCACAACAGCAAACACTCTGCTCTTCCGAATTACCTCACCATTAAACCACTCTAATCCATGATCCTGCAAACTTTGCATTTCAGTTATGAACGGTTTTAGAAAGGTGTTCATCACTGGCTTCGATTTGCCAAACCAAAGCGAAGATAACATTACATGGTCCTTCCTGATGTTAGGAGGCAATTCGTTGATTGTGAATTGAATTGGCCACAAAGAATATTGTGAAGACTCAAAGACAGGCACACCATCAGAGTTCCAAAGCAGTGACACATCCCATTTCCCCATCGTGCCATTTTGAATGTATGTTTTCATCATGTTCCCATCAAATATATCACGTATATGGTCATTCCAACTCCACAAAGTTTTGTCAATAAGTGTTTGCGCATCTTTTAACTGGTTTTCTAGTATGTCTCTCAATTGGCCAGCTAATGGCAAATAAATAAAGAATGATCCATTACGGAGATTATGGGCTTTGTTGAAAGGACTTTGGCATTCTCGACACACATCAACCGAGTTACTGTCCTTACAGACATACTCATGACAGGACTCGCAATAGAAATGGATTTCAAAACGACTTTTGATTGACACAAAACATTTGTCAAAAAGAAATTTGGTGGCGGGCAATGTACCAGGAAACAAAATATCCAGCAATGTAAGGAGATCAACAAGACTTTCTCTGCTTAATCTGTGACGCAGGATGAAGACCAACAGCATGAGAATGGTTTGGCCTTTGGTGACAGCACTCCCAGGATAAATTGGGTCAGCGCTGCCATCCAGACGGAAAATGTCCTTAAAATAGAAAAGCCATTTATTCAGTTAAAGTGTATGAGGAAACATCATATTCTCCTGAGAAGAAGTTGTGATATTTAGTTAAATTTTAGAAAAGAAAAATTAGACATATTAT
The DNA here is from genome assembly GCA_030347295.1 of Setipinna tenuifilis. Classification (NCBI taxonomy): domain Eukaryota; kingdom Metazoa; phylum Chordata; class Actinopteri; order Clupeiformes; family Engraulidae; genus Setipinna; species Setipinna tenuifilis. The sequence goes on along the minus strand of CM059266.1, from coordinate 26,602,214 downwards.
CTGCTGGGGAAAAAATGTGCCCATTTTCCTGCCAAAGTTTTCTCTGTAAATTACTCGCCTATAAAGGCCAATTGGAAGAGATGAAATTTGGGGGCCTTCCCATATTTTGCCACCTTGACACATCTCTTCCATTAGGATTTCTGGTGAGTAATCCAATGAGAAAACTTAAGCAGGAAAATGGGCCACCTGTCTAATATCACAAATTCTGTCATCCCATATCCACAGAGCTTTGTCTTCACATTTTTGCACATTTTTTCTACATACCTCCACATTGTAAAGGTCTCTCTGCGTGTCTTCAGCCATAAAGGCTTCATCATCAGAAGGGCTGTCCATGTCTCTCTGGTGTAGCACAAAAATAGTAACAGATAATTACAGGTCATATCATTAACATCTTTCTTTTGTCTAGAATTAATATATCTGCAACATCTCTGTTCTGTAAACACTAACAATATCACTCTGTCTGTCATTGTAACGAATTGACACAGGCAGTTTCTTTTCTACATACCTCCATATCATTATGGTCCCGCCTAGTGTCTTCTGCCTCATCATCAGAAGGGCTGTCCATGTCTCTCTGGTGTAGCACAAAAATAGTAACAGATAATTACAGGTCATATCATTAACATCTTTCTTTTGTCTAGAATTAATATATCTGCAACATCTCTGTTCTGTAAACACTAACAATATCACTCTGTCTGTCATTGTAACGAATTGACACAGGCAGTTTCTTTTCTACATACCTCCATATCATTATGGTCCCGCCCACTGTCTTCAGCCTCATCATCAGAAGGGCTGTCCATGTCTCTCTGGTGTAGCATAAAAACAGTTACAGACAACAGATAATTACTAGTCATTTCATTAACATCTTCCTTTTGTCTACAATTAATACATCTACAATATATCTGTTCTGTAAACACTAAACATATCACCATATTATTGGGATTAACAGTTAAAAAGAAAAAGTTATCGTACCTCCTTGTTATTTGGGTCTGTCCCCGGGCCATCTGTTGAAGACCAGTTGACCTGAATCTGATGGTAACATACAATATGGTTATCTCCAGTTCAAGTGTCTGTAAAATGTATCCTCCTAATCTGACTGTTGATATGTGCATACCCGAAATTCCCTTCTTGTCACCTAGCAGCAACATGGCGGTGCCATATCCAAAATTGTTCTTATGATTAAGTAATGTGATTCACTTTACCCTCTGGAATAAACGTGCCTGATAATGCCTATGTATTTAGTAGGGGAAACTGGGGTTATAACATAGTTTTTGAGAGATTCAAATGAAATAAAAAAAATGTGACAACCAATGGGACGGCATGCTAGCCAACAAGCTAACTGTTGCATATGGCGAGGTAGCCAACCTTGCCAAGGCTTATCTCCGCAACCCTTATGTAAAACCAACAAAATCAATACAGACATGGTAGATTTTCTTCGCATAGCTTACGTTTGACTCTCGGCAACACAACGCCAAACAGTGTTTATGTGGCCCGTGACATTTGACGGGAAGTACTAGCTCAATAGCTAACTAAAGTCATTGTGGTATGGTTGCTAAGTTATCCAAGTCTCAGAAGTGAAGCAGACGGAACAGGAATACTTACATTTAACCTCCTCCTGTGTGTTTCTTTTGGGACGTCGGCATCAATGTCGCCCAAATACCTCTTGTACGGCCCTCGTCGTGACATGTTTGACTTTCATCCGATAGCTGCTATCGATTTCTACGTGTGTGTGAAAAGCGCAACTACTCTACTCTCGTGAAATGACTACATTGGCTGGCGCGTGCAAAGAAGGCAAGTACCTTGCGCTGTTTGAATTTTACCGTTGGGGGGTGCTAATTCGCCAGTTGGTCAGCATAATGGCAGTGTCAGCGGAGTACGGCCTTTTTAGTTTTTTTGAGGAAAATACATTGGGCGTGGGGCCATTAAGTTTGGTCAGTTTACGTGGCACCCAAGTGCGACCCAATACACTGACAAAAAATATTTGGGACAAGGAGACGGAGGTGCTGGTGAGATGGGGGAAGGATCTCTATCCAGCGAAAATACTGGACATATCAGGTATGGCAATTTTGATATGATAACGGCTATGATAAAGGCTATATATATAGGCCTATATATGTACATAAAATAAGTTTTTTTCCCCAATATGTGCTAGCATGTCAGTTTTGAGCTTTAATATACCGTATTTAAAAACAGTAATAGCTATAGCCCTAAATTGATCGCGTGTAATACCAACAGCTATTCCCTATCACCTCGCAGGTTAACTTAATAACGTTATGAAAAACTTGGTTTACATATTATTCGCTATTTTAAAATTTTATATCTTAACTCTATGCCACTATGCTCTACAACTGTTTTAAAGTAGGCTAAATGCCCATTTTCGTGAGGACATCTGTCAGTACCGGCCTCTGTAGTTTTTTTTTAGGCATCTAACTGCAGTAAGCGTGTAAGCATGTTTGATCAAAAGTTTATATTTTACTTTTATATTTTAATATTTACTTTAATTGTATTCTTTACTAGACAACGAGCAAAGTGTTTTAAAAAAAAGAGAGGATCTGTTGAAGGACACTTTGGAGGATGAGAAGTGTGGCAGAGGGAGGAGGCGTAAAAAGCCTATCAATTTTTCCTCGTCGGAGGAGGAGGAACAACCACCACCGAGGAAAAAGGTAGGCTTACTTTTCCAGTTACCAGAAATTATGGCCTAGAGAGAAAGAAATTTCATTGAGTAGCCTAAATGTTGAACATGCAGTAGCCACATTAGGAATTCTTATTTTAGGCTATTAAATGACCTAATCTATTAATATCCAATGTTTCTTCAAAGCGTGACAAAAGGGATCTGCAAATAATAAATAGAAAGAAAGCTTTGCCAATTAAACTACACTGCATGCATATACATGTCATTTTATACGTCACTTTCCTTTGCAAACTGGTGAGGAACTTCTTAGGTGAAAGAATATTTTTTTGCAAACAAACCTGATTGGTTGATTCCTGGTGGCCTTCACCTTGAAAAGCTCCCTGGAGGAGGGTCCTGCAGTCTGTGGGCTCCCACTGCACCTCTGCTGGACAGTAAGAGCCGCTCGTTCACACCACACACTGCCAACATGCTGGGGACACTCTGCACTCTCATCACTGCTCTGTCATGTAAGACACCACTGCAGGCTTTAGTGTGCCTCTGCTCTATGGGAGAGTGGCCATATGGCTGTTACATGTGTGCTCTTGTTCTTTTCAGGTGGCAGTGCGGTGACTGTAGTGACACAGAAGCCTCCTGTTCTCACGGTGAGGAAAGGAGAGACGGCCACTCTGCTCTGCAATCTGGGGACTGTGACTGACTTCTCTGCTGGGTGGTATAAACAGATTCCAGGAGAGACTCCTCAGCACATGTTGAAGTTTCGTCATAGTTGGAGCTCTGTCAGTTATGGATCTGGTTTCTCATCTCCTAAGTTTGATTCCAAACATTCCTCTCAGACCGATTATAGTTTGATCATTAATACTGTAGAGGGGGGAGACTCTGCTGTGTATTACTGTCAGACAGGGGACAGCTCTGCTAAAGAGTATGTATCACAGTGATTCACACCATGACAAAAACCTCCTCACTGCTCACACTCACTTCTGCTTTCTGTCTACTCATGAAAAGTGTAACTCTGCAGCTCAACACACAAATATAAACCTGTGGAAAATCATCTCTTTGAACCAAATAAATAAATGCCTAAATTTTATTAGCATAAATTAAATTAAATTTAATGCCTTACTATGTTGTCATCATTAATGTTTTAACAGTATTTCTGATTATGAACCTTGATTCCTTAGTTACCTGCTGAAATGTGCAGACATTTGATGGCAATAGTATCCCAAAGCCTCATAAGTTATCTTTACGAGAAATCTTTAAAAAAAAAATTCTCACAGAGTGTAGAAACTGATGACTTTCCTCTTATTTTCTTTAACAGAAAATGTATTGATGCAGTAATTACATTTTAATCTACCATGAAAGAAATATATTTGTGATTGGCTGATCATCCATCGTCCCTCCCCTCCCCCATCTGCTTGTGTCCTTATAGGAGGGTCCTGCAGTCTGTGGGCTCCCACTGCACCTCTGCTCATCTCTCTGCTGGACAGTAAGAGCCGCTCGTTCACACCACACACTGCCAACATGCTGGGGACACTCTGCACTCTCATCACTGCTCTGTCATGTAAGACACCACTGCAGGCTTTAGTGTGTCTCTGCTCTATGGGAGAGTGGCCATATGGCTGTTACATGTGTGCTCTTGTTCTTTTCAGGTGGCAGTGCGGTGACTGTAGTGACACAGAAGCCTCCTGTTCTCACGGTGAGTAAAGGAGAGACGGCCACTCTGCTCTGCAATCTGGGGACTGTGACTAACAGCTATGCTTGGTGGTATGAACAGATTCCAGGAGAGACTCCTCAGTACATGTTGAGGTTTTACCATGGTTATACCTCTGTCGAATATGCATCTGGTTTCTCATCTCCTAAGTTTGATTCCAAACATTCCTCTCAGACTGATTATAGTTTGATCATTAATACTGTAGAGGGGGGAGACTCTGCTGTGTATTACTGTCAGACATGGGACAGCTCTGCTAAAGAGTATGTATCACAGTGATTCACACCATGACAAAAACCTCCTCACTGCTCACACTCACTTCTGCTTTCTGTCTACTCATGAAATCTGTAACCTTGCAGCTCAACACACAAATGCAAACTTGCCTAACATCTTACTAAGACCAATGCTAAATAGTCCCATTTTTATCAGCATTCTGGTAAATATATAATTTTGTAACTAGAAAGATGTACAATAGTATTTTACATTTGTGAAAATTCAGTTACTATATTAAGTGCAAATATCAGCTGTTGTTGCTAACAATGTACAAAACAGTCTGACAGATTAGTTTGATGATAAATCTTTAGTTTCCCAACATGGCACAGCGTAGAAAGAAAGTTGTGAAATAAAGCAAATAGAATTAGCAATATTTTCCTATCATGTTATTTTAAATATTAATGGCTGCAAAATGATGGAAACATTATCTGCATGAGTTACAGAGGCTCTGATTCCTTACTGACAGAAAAGAGCTCCATTGATGCTCTACTTTACAGAACTCTGACACGGACATAAAACCTCCAGTTAGCTGTTCAGGTATGTTATATTCATCAAATTAAACAGACTATAAAAGATTCATTGATTATGTTGACCCCCCACTATACACAGTTGTAAAAATGCTTTGGAAAATGCTGTTTGTGATTGGCTGATCATCCATCGTCCCTCCCCTCCCCCATCTGCTTGTGTCCTTATAGGAGGGTCCTGCAGTCTGTGGGCTCCCACTGCACCTCTGCTCATCTCTCTGCTGGACAGTAAGAGCCGCTCGTTCACACCACACACTGCCAACATGCTGGGGACACTCTGCACTCTCATCACTGCTCTGTCATGTAAGTTGCATGCCGTGGTGTTCATTTTATTTGTACACAATAAATTACTTGTTATAACATGGATATGTCTGCATGCAGGTTTGCATTAACAACAGCATATGTATCTTTGATGTTCTTTGTTCATGTTCACAGATATCAGCTGTCTCAAACTGGTTAATCAGACACCACCATCAGTTACTGTGACAAAGAATGAGAAAGCAACTTTAAACTGTAACATTGCAAGAGATGAGGTACTATGGAGGTTACTATGTATCTTGGTACAAACAGATTTCATCAGAAGCTCCCCAGTTCATCTTACAGTTCCATCACTCTCATTCTTCTCCTGATCTGTATGGAACTGGTTTCTCATCTGACCATGTTACATCTAAAGCCTCCTCAAGTATAGACTACCAGTTATTGATCAGTAATGTACAAGAGGGGGACTCTGCTGTGTATTATTGTGCTACATGGGACAACACTGCTCAAGAGTGGGTATCACAGTGATTCACATCATGACAAAAACCTCCTCACTGCTCACACTCACTTCTGCTATTACACAGCACAACAAAGATGCAAACCTGTAAGACAAATGACTGATTTTTTTTCAACAGTAATGAATTCATTACTTTGGCATGCTAACATTGCTTATAGTATATTCTGGGAATTTCTAATTGCACAAATTTTAAAAATGTGCACAGTTGATGTTAAAAGCACAGCTGCAGCAGGCTGCCCACTTCTCCAGGTTAGTTTGTTTACCTGCTTATTTTTGTGTGCGTTTTTTTGTGTAACTCACCAAAGGGTAAAATACAGGAACTGAATCTCTTCCAGGAATCAAATACTATATACATTTATATAAACAAAGGGGCGTTGCCAGTATTATTGATAATAATATTAACAGTGTACTTAAAGGGCTCCTGCACATTCTGGGCCCTTGGAATCATCCCATCATACAATTATGAATCTCCACAAGATGAGTGTCTTTCAACATAAAACATTTACACTAGTTTTGGGTATTGTTTTTATCTAAATCATCTAAAATATGTAGCTACTGTTACTAATCCTAACCCTGGAAGGACTGTTGTTCTCTTTAGGAAGTGGAAAAAGTGATGGTGAGGAAGTGGAGAAAGTGAAGTGGAGGTCTGAGGAGAAGTGGGTGTTTCAGTTGCACCTCTCAGTTCTGACAATGAGGAGGTTTTTGTACAGGCAGGGATATGAGATGAACCACTGTGGTATTCGGACAAGGTACCAAGCTCTTTGTGACTGGTGAGTACACTTTTCATTCCAAATTTGTGTTTGTGGAATGTTTTATCTTTGCTCAGCATATTTTGGAAAATTGCTTTTTAGTTCAAACAATATGGCCTGTAAACTATAGAAGGCTCATTTACGTTAAAAGAAAAAAATTGATATGAGAAACTAACAAGCAGCTTCACTTTTGTCAAAATATTTAGAGCAGCTTCATAATTGAGTCATATTCCCTTTTGTATGTTTTTCTCCATTTATCTATTGCATCCCAACAAAGTTGAGCCACATTTTAGCCACATTTTCATACAGTTGATGACTAATCATATGCTGCTCTACCAATTAATGTAATATCATTCATAAACTGGAGTGTTTGTGGCCATTAATTAGTGTTGATTATATACTTACTCTTGTATGTATGTTAATGATGTGATGTTCATGTCAATACCAAAACATGTATCTAGTTTTTCATGAATGATTATCATGAAAATACTAACATTGGCATTGGTAAAAAATATATACCATGCCATATTATCTACCTGAAAATGTGTTAATTTTCATTTCTTTTTGTCTTCATTATCCTCTAACTAATAATGGTTCAACAATACTTAACATTGCTAAACAGAGGAAAAAAATCAGTTGATTTTAATGGATCCTATTACAGTGTATTAACACAGTGTGTAGATAGTGTTAAGATTAGGGGTTAGGAAATACAGGATAAGTACATAATATGAGTTATTTAATACATAAATTGGACTATTTGTCATTTCTTGGTGTTGCTTATATAATTACTCTTTCCGTTTGATGTGTGTTGACTTCATGGCAAGTATAACTGTCAAGAATTTGTAGGTACAGTATTACACTAGTTTTTAGGAGGAAAAAAGGTCTGTTAAGTTAAATTGTTAAGCAGTGCACATTAAAAGATTGCAGTTACTGCTTTAACTCCTAAATTTAATTGTTAATTGTCATGGCTAGAATTGTAAGCCATATTTATGTGTTGTAGTATTCTCAAAAAGAAGAGAGTTTTCTGCTGCATCTTCTTCTGCAGGCTGTAGTGTGTGTGAGACTTGTAATTGTTCCCCCACTGCTGCTGAGTGCTGTGTGTGTTGTGCTGTGCTGTGTGTTTCAGACCCCACGCTGCCTGCTGGCTCTCTGACTGTCTTCCCTCCCTCCCCTGAGGAGCTGCAGGCAGACAGAGTGTCTGTGGTGTGTGTGGCAGAGGACGTGCCCACGGGCCTGGCTGAGCTCAGCTGGCTGCTCAGTGGGAACCCGCTCAGCAGCGGCATCAGCACCAGCTCTCCTCAGCGCCAGCCCAACAGCAAGTTCCGGCTCAGCAGCATCCTGACCATCCAGACGGCCGACTGGACCAGCGACAAGGACGTGTCCTGTCAGGTGACGACCAGTGCCGGCCCCACAGTCTCCAAGAGCATCAGGCAGTCCGACTGCTCCAACTGATGGCAGCAGGAAACGCACTGGTCATTTTTCAGAGCATGCCTCAGTGCTGGAGTTTTTGTCACAGTAAAGATTTTGAATTGTTTTAGACTGTCTTAGTTTTGATTTACTCCTTCATTCTTTTGATTTTTTTAATTTTTGCTTAAATAAAGAGCATATTAGTAAACCTGTGTTGTAGTCTGTTTATTTTAACAGAATCTTATCATAGCTTATTTCCTGGGTGTTTGACTTAAGTGATCCTCTTTATTTTGCATTCAAGTTAAATCTATTCTTCAGAGTGATATTATGTAATTGAATTAAGACATTTGTCGATAAAAATAATATATTTTTCATCTGTAAGGTTATTTCCCATCAGTCTCACTATAGGAAAGTACCTGCAGTTTCTTTCTCTCTAGTCAGAGTGCCATGTAAATCTGGTGGTTTCTCTTTCCACACATGGTTGTTCAAGTGGCAGACCACAAACAGTTACTAAACCTGCAGGTGTGGGGAGAAGGTACAATTAGTTTATTTAAGTATTTTTACATTTAAATATTGAAATGAATAAACATGCAACAAATCATTAACACTAGGTATTTCAGTACCAATTAGCCTTAAAAAACAGTCCTCTCAACAAATGTTCTACTACCCAAATCATTTGCAGTTTTCATAACAAGCATATTCATCAAACACATCATTACACTTCAGATTTAACTGTGCATTTTTGTGCCTTAACATGTATTTAGAGGTTTTTATGGACTATTTCCACCAAAACTACCAATAGATAGGAAATCTATTGAATGTTTAGTCCTGAACTGTTTGTAATCAACTGAATGAAACATCTGGTCAAACATTCCTGAAACATACAGGTAGATATGGATAAATGATGGTCTATATCTCCTCCATGTGGCAATACTGTTATATGACAGCAAATTGACTTTAGCCTAGACTTGTTACCATTCATGAATGTATTGTATGTTGTTCTTGTTACAATAATAACACCCCCCCAAACCCCCTTATCTTTAGAGTGACATGCCCTGCCCCTTCTTTAGTCTGAATACCTATTCCCTCACCACCCCTCCCCTCCACAACATAAAAACAGGGATCATATCGCCATCGAAATTATGAGCTGGTACCCTCTGCAGCTGTTCCATTCAGATGCGGTCACAGTAAATGACCGTGTCACAGTGTCACATGACATAATATGTTGGATGTTACACATAAGGATGATACTTTGTTTCACACATTAGATGCGAGCAGCAGCTTGATAGTGCGTCAGTACTCACCTTCTACTTCTGAGTCTTCTAGAGGACTCATGAAAACACTCTTTTATACATAGACTCAGTCTCTCCTCTATCTCATGTCTCTCTATTTTACTGTCTCTCTATTTGTCCGTTTGTGTAAAGTTTTCATTTTACCAATATTCAGTGCACTGGAATAATGGCCTACATAGTGTCATTTGGAATAGAATGTTCACAGTGTTCTAATAAATCCATCTGCCTTGAGTCTGTTATAGGCCTTACTCCTACTGGCTGTTTTGAGTAGAAAAACATGCAAATGCACAAGCTCATCAGATTTTGTGTTTGTTTCTCATTTTCCTAATGTAATGATTCAAACCACTGTAACTGAACAGCATGAAGAAATGTAATTTCCTGAATCAAACAGTCTAAACTTAATAAGCTAATCAATCTGTGTTACCAAGGTGACAAAGATAGTTTACACTGCCACATTCTGACATCATCATAGTCTCTATCTATGACATAAGCATTTCCAATATTTGCCATTACATGTGACTGGTGTCAGAAGTACATTTGTAAAAACCTCATGTCAGGGGGGTGTTGTATCTCAATGCATCCCATGATGTTTAATCAACACCTGAACAAGATTTTTTAGCATCTGATTAACAATGTCTTATCAAGATCAACCAAAACTGGATGAGGGCAGAGAAGGTAAAAATCACTTTTTCAAACTTCTACTTTTATAGTGTTTTTCTAGAATTCAAGGATTTTTTCTGTCATATACTGTACGTTGGCCCAGAGGGGTATGTAGCACTTGGGTCTTATGAGAGGTGTTTAGGAATAACAGTTGCCATTGGCATATTAAGCCATAAGTCAGTTTTCAGCACAGGTATTCAAATGTATAGCTCAACACATCAACATTTTAAAAACATTGCACAAACTTCCTCTTTTACCATGAAACAGATCATTCTCAACCTCCTAATGTTTCATCGGAAAGTTGTAATCGGACACAACCATGTCCAAAAACTTGCTCAGATTTTTGGAAGGAGCATGAGTCTTCTCCTCTGAGCAAATATCTGCAGGATCTCCCTGATGAGTAGGTTATGTCCCACAGTGATCTAAAACTGACCACAGTTTAACTTTATTTACCTAAATGCATAACACAAAGCACACTGACATTTATTTCTACTTTTCACAGAGAATGGATGCATTTAACTAAGGTCATGCATAATGCTGTAAGTACCTATTCTGATGCCAATACTCCAGGTGTTTATATTGCTAAAGATCTTTTACTTACTTCATTCAAATTCTTTCCTTCATTAAACCAGATGACAAAAGCACAGTTTTTCGAACGATGCATGTCCACTGTGAAGATAGTGACTCTCAGCTCCATGAAGGTCATCATCCCAGCATATATTCGGATGCTGCAGGATGCCAAATCTTCTAGCAAATTCCTGGCCATTTCAGCCATCTCCCCAGCGTAAAGAAGCTTCATTTCAACTTCATACATGTACCATACAGAAGACAATTTGAACATATTACGGGCTTATAATATTTTACAAAGCAACAAGGTTCATGAATGCTTAATATAAGGTGCCTATGCTAGTTATAGGAAAAAACATGATTTTATATACTATACTCTCTACATATATTCTCTGCAGAATATATGCCACAAAAACACAAAAATCATTTTATTTTAGCTAATCAATCTAAATGAGAAACCTTTAAACAAAATAGTGAAGTCATGTAACTACTGACTTATTTATTATTTTATTTGTATGTTCCTGAAGGTCTCCATCATCCAAGCCAAACAGCATGTCAGAAACGTCATTCCCTGAGACACTGGAAGCCACAATGGAACTTGCAGTCAAGGATGTCCTTCATTGTGTGTCAGAAAATCTTCTGCTACTGACTCCTGATGAGACGGAGGTCTCAGACAAGTCCACTTCTTACAAGCTCACCTGTGCTGTTGCTAAAGAAGCGGATTATAGGCTGAAGACCATTCTTACATCATCATTTAGGAAATCAGACGTGCAGTGTTCTCATCATGAGGCTGAACACCTTATCCATCAGGTCGAAAGCAGTATTGATGCCAGCTTTGCATCGCAGACAACCCAGCAAAAGTCAACTTGCACTCCTGAGAATAGGAGCTTAGCCTTTGATGTGACTTCTACCAAGCAGCAAGACTATGCAGAAAAAGCTAATATGGATGCATCCGTTCATGATAGACATTCAGGCTTGGGTGACCCAACAAAAGAAAAAGTGCAGCAATTAAAAAACCTTGCAGCTGCCATACTAGACGGGGCTTATGTCCAACCACACGAACGCCCTGTAAGTCCTGAACAACACGCACCACCTACCTCACCTCCAATGATAAATGATGCCCTGGAAAGTTCTGAGACTTTTTGTAAAGAACTCATTGACCTGATCAAGAGTTGCCTCTTGGAAAGCAACACAGGTCCTGATTTCATGTCATTAGTTGCTGGAAAAAGCTCATCAGATTCTGCACTTTACATGGCAGAAAACAAACAAGGGGCAAAAGGAAATCAAGGACAAAAGAGGAATGATGCCGCGTTCAAAAAGGTGTATGACTATGCTGAGGAAGAACTTAGGTCTTTGCTTCAGCCATATATTACATTTTATTTAGAGAAGGCTGCAGTTGTTCGTGCAGATGATGTTTTACAACAAAACCTCACCAGTCAGCAGACACAAACCACCAGCAGCAGACCATCTTCTTCTAAATTGAACTTTCAACTTACCTCATCTGCCCCTTGCCACTCTAATGATACAGGAACAGATATTTCCACACCATTTTTGGATACGGAGGACTATTGCCTCTTGATCACAATGTTGATCCTGAGGTTACTTACCAAGACTACAGATCAAGAAGTTGTTTTTGGAAATATTAATGAAGGCACCAGAGGGCAAATTAAAAGGATCCTATTAGAGGTTATTGATGTTTCAGGACTTCCAAATTCATCAACTTATTCAAAGCATGCAGAAATTCAGGGAGTCTATAGAAGTCTTTATGATTACCTAAGAAAGGAGTTTGGCACTGCAGCTGCACTTAAAGCTGTTAACACCCATGGTCTCTCCTTTGACCAACTCCTGACTGAGACCTTAGCAAAAAAACTATTGCACACATGTGACACGAAAGATCCAAAGACCTCGAACACTCCGTGGCCCAGAAAGCATCCAAAATTGTGGATCAATCTTAAGGTAAATGTCTTAATTAACATTGTTTATTTCAATCACTTATATTTTTTATAGAAACTTTATTCCAGAAGTAACCTTATTTTCTTGTTTACTATTGATGTTACCATAGAATGCATGTTTCCACTATCATACAGTTGTTAAGTTTCTGTTGTTCTACAGAGGCGTGTTTTTGGCAAAGCAAAAGTGGGCCCTGCAGACGAGAATCAAACCACAAGTAAGTTTCCTTAATTTCCCCATCATACATTTAGATTCTGATTGATGGATGGTCTCGCTTTGACTATTTACTATCAGCCACAAAAAAAGTGAAATTTGCCTTTTGTTAACAGACCAACCTGAAGACACCTCAGCCCATCTGTCTCCTGAGGAGAAGGAATGCAAGCAAAAATCTACCTTCTCCAGGGTGTTCTTCTGCTGTATTAACTGAGCCTTTGAAACGTCCTAAACAATTGGAGCAATCACAATAAAAAATATGGCATGCATTTATTGTGTGATTACATCTCTATGTACACTTCCCCTCTCTCTCTCTCTCTCTCTCTCTCTCTCTTTCTCTCTCTCTCTCTCTCTCTCCTCTGTCTCTTTCTCTCTCTCTCTCTCTGTTTAGCACTTAAATTATATACCCTTATAAATGGATACCACTATGTAATTTTCTATTAACCCATAAACCCCATCACACTAGTGTGGTAGCCAATATTAAATAGACCAGAATACACTAACTATTTAATATACACAAAACATAGACTGAGTGACTCTGAGTAACCACAACCCTTTTGGTGGCACTTTGCTGGTGATCTTACAATATAGCTGTAGTTCCTGGCCAATACAAAGAAAAATGGGCACTGAAACCACTGGTACAGAAGTGCTTTGGAGTGTCAAGAACTGTTTCCACCAAAGCTAACAATAGATAGGAGACTGATTTTTTCATTAAATGTTTATTCTTAAGCTGTTTATCATCAACTGAAGGACAGCATTTGAAACAGCTGTCAAAACATTCCTGAAACTTTATACACAGGAAGCGAAGGATAGTTGGTGGACTATATCGCCCCCAAGTGGCAACACTGTTATATGACAGCAAATTGATCTTAGTCTACACTTGTTAGCATTGATGAATATGTTTTTTTCTTGTTACAATAGGATATTTTTTCTACTCTTAAACATTTACACCTGTATTCCACCCAATACAAAATTGTTTATACCAGCAAATCCATAACATTCTTGCCTAACTAAGATGGCATCAGACTCAGTGATTGAAAAAAAAAAGTATGTACAGCTTGTCCCCCTTTTCTATGACTTCCTTACCATGCCCCTCCCCCTCCCCCTCCCCCTCCCCATCTTCAGAGTGACATGCCCTTTCCCTCCCTCAGTCTGAATCGTTATTCCTCCCCTCCACCACCCCTCCACCAGACCACACACCCACCCCCCACAGCTGAGGCCCTCCCTACAGTTGAGGCCTCCTCTGTGGCCTCATCCTCAGAGGCCTAGGCCTTGAGGGAGGGGCTCTTGCCGGGGCGTCTCTCAGGGGGACCCGGGCTGAGGGCCTCCTCAGGGGCCACTTTGGGTCGGCCCACACCGGCAGCCTGGGTCTGGGCTTGGGGAACTTCCCTGCCTGAAGGTCATCCACGAAGGCCTCCACCCGGTCAAACTTGGCACTGAGGGCGCCCAGGTTCTCCTTCAGGGTGTTGAACTGCGTGTACAGGTCACCAAGGGCATCGGACAGTGGCTTGATTCTGGAAGGGACAGAGTGCATGTTACTGCTACCCCCTACATGTCACTCAGTTACAATGTTCAAGGAAATTTCAAAATTCTCAAAAGAGGGATCAAATTATCATCTAAATTATGAGCTGATACCCTCTGCAGATGTTCATTTCAGAGGGGGTCACAGTAAATACCTGTCATGACATAAACTCTTGGATCTTACACATAATACAGTGATGATACTTTGTTTCTTCACACATCAGATGTGAGTAGCAGCTCGATGGTGCATCAGTACTCAGTCATAATGGGATCACACCTACTACTCCTTTAGGTTTTGGAGGACTCATGCTTTTATACATATACTCCATCTTCTATCTTTTGTCTCTCTCTGTCTTTTATTATCTGTTTTATTTCCTTATTCTGCCGTCTGTGTGCGTGTGTGTTTGTGTGTGTGTGTGTGTGTGTGTGTGTGTGTGTGTCTGTGTGTCTTACATAATTTGCACATGTGGCCACAGACTACAGAGTACTGCACTGGCTCAGGTCAAGGTCTCAGTCACTTCTCAGCACTTGAGTTAAATTTCCCACACATTTCATTACATCTAATCATGCAACATCTCCACAATCACAGATGACCTCAGAACAACAAATCCAGATGTGTGCTGCTCATAGTCCACGTGAAGGAAAACACAGTCGGAGATGTTTTCAGATGTTCTACTCCAGTCAATTACTCATGCAGTAATTTTGAAATACTTCATAACAAGTAAAAGTTTTGCATGTAAACTAATCACTTAACTATGTACAATGACTTCAGTAAAGTAACAAATGTCCCATTGACTGACAGCATTACATTACATCATTAGATTGTTAATATGGAAGCATGGATGCATAAGGAACGTATTGCTTTTGTAGCACTTAGAAGTCGAGGTACTTTAAATACTGTACAGCTTTATGTGCTGATATACTGTACTGGTGTTTTTACCAGGGCTCTAGCAAAAACATGTCCAGGTAAAGTTGAGCACAATTTGAAGGGCTGTAAAATCTCCAGATTTTAGGCTACGTCTGAACACAATTGAAGTTAAGTTGAGGGTTGGTGAGGTGATTCATCGTAAGGGAAAACAAAGTCCTGATGCACAAATCTGTTTTCATTTCTTTCTGTTATCGAGAATTTTGGTTCAATATTGCATTATTTAAAAATGTACAGTTTTGTAAAATGTGAGAACAAGAAACAAAAAAGATTGGTTGCTGCTGGCACAGAGCAGGTGTGTGTGTGGAGGGGGGGGGGGGGGATGCACATTTTTAAAATAGGGCCTATGTTATGCACCACTACTGACAAAAATAAAATACACACTGACATACAATGACACATCTACTGAAAAATACATTCACTAACATGTATCTATTAGACAACATTCTGATGATTTCTGTGTTACCAAATGCTTTCATTCCTTATAATGTTTTTGTCCACAAGCACACACACACACTGTGTCCACAAGTGACTAAAGAGAGCGCCTGTTTTTGTGTCAGACAATAAAAAAGGTGATTCATGTCATGCATTAAATCGACTTGAGCTTCTCCAACTGTGGAAGAGATTCAGAATGCACTTTTCTTTTTATAAACAAAAGTCTCTTTTTTAGACAAACATGATCATTTTTAAGTTTAAGTTTATGACATTTGGCAGACATTATTATCCAAAGCCAAGCCTTTTAAAGTTTTAAAATATAAGAAAAAAACATATTTTATCCTTGTAGATATGTATGCCATGGTATGTTTGTTTTAGATCTTTGGGCTGATAGTTTTAAGGAATGCAACACACAATATAAAAGGCTGTTCGAATTTATTTAGACATTAGTGTTATGCTTTTGAGAGAATGCTAGAAACGTTAGCTCACTCATATGCACAATATTATTTTAGTCATTATATCTGTGTGTCAGCACAAATTGCATATACTATCTACAAACGGCAGCACCTATT
>CM059266.1:26476023-26581023 GCA_030347295.1 Setipinna tenuifilis | reverse complement strand
TTGGTGGTGGGTGGGTGTGGGGGCAAAGCAGAACCATGACAGCCATACGTTACCACAAAAGGTGGGTAAACTACATGCACAGCAATGACAAAGGTAGGTTAAGCAGCCATAAAATGGCAAATAATGACAGATAATGTCTTGCAAAAGTATATTAACAGCATTTACGTGCGTTCACCCTCAACTTCAACACTGCTCTCACATCTGAGTTGAACTGGAAGGTATTTTGACTATGCATTACGTTACAAGACACAAGTCCAAGATCTCCTTAGACCTTATGTATATGGAACAGTATGAACACTGTTACATGGAGATTTGCCCAGAGTACTCATATAGTATTCGAATCCCTAAGGACTCAAAAGGCAGACTGATTCCATTAGGTGCTTCACATATTTTCCCACAGCTCCTATTGGTTAAGGGGGGGGGCTTTTATGAGTCTTCCAACACAACACACAAGCACATAGCAGAGCCTGATATGACTACACCATCAAGTCAGAGAGACTGAGCAGAGATTAAGTGAATGAAACTTCTAAAGTCACCAACAAAGTAGAGCTCAAGGCCGCCAACACATGATTGCTTAACCAAAACAGGGTCCCCACTGTCATGTGAGATGCACTTCATGATTGCCGTTTGTGTGCTTTCCAGGCTGTGTAACAGTGGGAGTGCACAAACAAGCCAACGAGCCAGCAAATCCATTTTCCATATTCATATGACATTCAAATTGAAATTGCATGTGGCTCAATTTCACCTGTCTGTGCAGGAAGGAGTAAGACATTTACTGTCCTGGATGCAGAAAGCATTTCTCAATATGTCATTAAATTTCCAACCGTAATGTTTCCTGGATGTGAAGTTTAAGTTTATGAAAGGTTCCTACGGTCTGTTAGTTTTTCATAGGGTATGTTTGAGGACTTGGAACTAATTTTTAGGCTATAACTGAGCCAATTTCAGACTCAGCTAACCTTGATCTTAGTCTTCATGTGTTACACATCACAGTACAACATGCAGTTACACTTTATTTTACTGTCCTTATTGCATCAATTAGGTACACACAAACACGCACACACAAACACACACAGACACACACACACACGCACACGCACACACACAACAACACCCTTTCCCCCTATCTTGGGCCTAAACCTTATCTTCTTTAAACCAACTGTGCAAGGAGCAGTGCAGTCTAATCCCTTCCAGAAGTCTGGGGAAAGGCCAGCAGCCCGGCAGCCTAGTCCAGCGGCGGACCTCAGGAAAGAATGACTGCTGAAGGCCTACTGGTGCCAGTGGATACGAGGAGAAAGAAAAAAAACAATCAAAAAGGATCTCTTTCTCTTCAGCTCCTCTCTCCATGTTTCCACATAGTGGAACCTCGAACCTAGAAGGATAGTTTATATCAGGCTGCAATTCTCTTTCTTTTCTCTGGAAAAACAAACACCAGAGCATCTCCTCAAACCCTCAGGGGTCCAACAGTAGCCTCTGTAGACTACAGCCCCCTATCCCTCAACCTTACAGGCCTGTCAGTGCTCGCTGGCTAGGGGCCTGGTATACGAGGAGAGAAAAAAAAAAAAAAAACAACAGACCAACTGCATCCTGACTTCATCTGTGCTGTTTAAAAATGGGAATCATTAGTTCCTTGTAGCACTGTCGCTAAGTGCTTCCATACTTCAGAGGCACGTGGCAACTGGCAAATGTACTGTAGGCACTTGTGATGGAACGTTGGTGCGGAGTCAGGCCAAACCATCGCATAGTTTTCCATGTCAAGTGACCGTAAAATCACAAATTTCATAACAAGTGCATAAGTGTAGGCCTTGCCAGGGAGCTGAGATCAGAAGCACAGGCAAATTCATCAGGGGCAGGCAGGTTGCTGACAAACACGTGTGATTAAATGTTGTGGTCTGTAGTTTTATTTATATAGTAGTAGAGTTTTAACGCAGCTTGACAGGATGAGAGAGGTAGGAAGGAGGAAAATCAGTAATATAACAACCACTTTTACAATAAAATTATGGCTTTGGTAAATATCAGGTAGCCATTTTGAATATACTATGATGACACTTAGCTACTTCAAGATGACATATGCTATTTTGTTCAGTGTGCCTTTGAGAAATCATGCTCAATCTGGATAGAAACTGACACAATTCATTGATGATGACGTAAGGATTTTCCGTCTCTGAACTCAAGGGTGAAATGAAATATCCATTTCTTACTGCCCAAGGGTACGGAGCAGGTGAACTAATTACCAGCACTTTTTCCTCTCGCTTTTCTCGCTGTTCACTCCCCCACGTAAGTCCGCTTTTCCTCAGTCTCACACTATACACTCTGCTTTTTCTCAAGCACTTCTTAGACTTAACACACACACATGCACACACACATGCACACACACATGTTCACACACACATGCACATGCACACACGCATGTGCGCGCACACACACACACATACACACACACACACTGACACTTGCACTGGCACACACATACACATATACACACAAACATGTGCACAGACACACAGACACACAGACACACACACACACACACACACACACAGACACACACACACGCACACACACACGCACACACACACGCACACACACACACACACACACACACACACACACACACACACACACACACACACACACACACATTGGGTTTTTTAATGGGAAGCCTTCTGGTTATTCAGAAGTCTGCATTGTGTACTAAACTCTGACCATCTGGGGTGCTTCTCTTTGATTTAACACACCTTGCTTTTAATAACACCCTGATTTGGCATGCCTGCTCATTTAAACTGAGTTAAACTGTCTCTGTCCAGGAATAAAATGGTTTGTCTTTGCCAAAGTCAGCATGAACGGCTTTTTCCAGTTAAAAAAGTCCAGTGAGGAAAGGTTAATGTACGTCTGCTTTGCAAAGTCTGACATCACATTCCTGGGGCATAGTGTACCAACCATTATCTTTAAATGACTGTTAGTGTGATCACCATATGCCTTTTTTATGACGGGGGAGGCCAAGAAAAGGCAGGTAATAGAAAATCTTTAACAAGCCCTGGTGCTCTCGCATTGAGATCGGGTCTGAAGTGCAGACCGTACAGATGTTTCTGCTGGTGCAGATGTTTCCTTTGTCTTTCAAAAGGAAACTTGGGGGTTGTTAGGTTAGCAAAATATTAATCAAGCAGTCAGAAACCTTGTCTGGTGTGTGTGTGTGTGTGTGTGTGTGTGTGTGTGTGTGTGTGTGTGTGTGTGTGTGTGTGTGTGTGTGTGTGTGTGTGTGTGTGTGTGTGTGTGTGTGTGTGTGTGACAAAACATTCAATAGTCCTGGGTTCCCAGAGAGGAATACCACAGCTTGAAGCACACAGTCTTTTAACTCTGAACAGTGACATAGTAACTGACATGCAAACACTTCATCCAAGAGCCTCCTCTCATGCATCCCACAGCCCTGCCACCGAGTCGAGTGGGGAGGTGTGGGGAGTGAGTTGGCCACTGGCACGGCAGCAGAAGAAAAGTCTGTTGATCCCATTCCTCAAATACCTACTGCAAAAGGCTATGCTCCATATAAAAAAGTATTTTAAAAGATTACAGTGCATGGGGGCAGGCCAGGAGGGTCTCCATAGACTAGGGGGCTTCGAAGAACCAGCAGGCACATGTGGAGCAGCTGGGTGGTGGTGGTCGTGGGGGGTCGGGGTGTCGGTTAGAGAGAGGGGGGGGGGGGGCTGGCGTTGGCACATCACTACACCCCTGACAGCTCAGGCAGGCAGCCTGACTGGAGACTAAGCAGCCATATGTGTGGGGGATAAAAGCAAGCTGAGGATAAAGGCTGCCTTATGATGGAGCTAATATGGTGATAAATTTTCGTTTGATTTGGCAAAGGAGAGGGCACAAGTGAAATGTTTTTTTTTTAAACCAGTGAGCACACCGCCAAAAACAGACGATGTCTGAAAGTATGAGAACTATGATAAAAAGACGTATGGCTTATGGGGCAGACAAGACTCTCTTCCACAACCCTAAACTAGTGCCCTGCCGTCTGATTATTTTATTGACATTTTGATCTTTATCGAAAGTGGGGTTTTTTTATTCAATAACTTTATATCACAGCTAGGTTTAGATGTGGTATGTGAAAATATGCTTGCTGCTGTTAAACCTAACTGTAGTGAAGAAGTGTACAACATCACAACCATCTGCAGAGCAGACAAACTTAGAGAATGACTGTTTTTAGATGTCTGCTGCTATTGGAATGTTTTGAAAGAAAGAAAGAAAGAAAGAAAGAAAGAAAGAAAGAAAGAAAGAAAGAAAGAAAGAAAGAAAGAAGCAAGGGCAAGGAAAGAAAGGGCACTTCTTCACATAACAGTGGACATCTGTTATACAGTAGAGTCTGTGATATGTTTCAGTAGTAAATAATATATACAGTACAGTTTAGGTGAAGTATTTGTTTCAAAACTCAAAATAAAAACCAAATAAAAAAATAAAAATTAAAAGGATTTTTTGGGGTGTTCATCTTTTGAAAGAGCTGAATTTAACTGATGCAATACTCCCATACTCATCTGTGCTTTTATTGTGGATTTCTCATTTAGAGACACACAGAAAAAAAAAACAACCACACATACAGTAGATGCTTGATGTTAATCACAAAGATTTATAAGACTTTACAGTTGAGACCTCTTTAGCCCAGTTGCATTAAGAAGTGCACACAGCCCCACAGTTAGTCCCATGTCTGAAGTGTATACTGGGTATTGTGTGTGCACATAGCCCAGCAGTCCCGTGTCTGACCTGTACTGGGTATTGTGTGTGCGCGCCCCCCCTAGGGGGCTCAGCATGTGAGCGGCTTGAGCAGTACTGTACACTGGCTGCTTCAGTGGGGCGCGCTGATGGCTCCCTAATCTCTAGGCTGTGACTCTCACATGATGCCGCCCCCCCACTGCTACCATACACACACACACACAGCCCCTGGCTAGGGCAGGCCTGCTTCATCCTCTCCTCCATCCGTCTTTTCCCTCTCCTCTCTCTCTCTCTCTCTCTCTCTCTCTCTCTCTCACATACACTCTCTCTCACCCTTACCCTTTCCTTTTTTGCTCTCTCTCTCTCTCTCTCTCTCTCTCTCTCTCTCTCTCTCTCTCTGTCTTTCTGTGTCTCACACACACACACACACGCTTTCCTCTATGCACCTCTTGTGCTCTCTCTCTCTCTCTCTCTCTCTCTCTCTCTCTCTCTCTCTCTCTCACACACACACACACACACACACACACACACACACACACATCTTCTTTCCTCTATGCACCTCTTGTGCTCTCCTTCTCCTCTTGTTCTAAGCGAATCTCTTCTCCCACCTGTTTGGGAGCATGAGGCGGTTTCAGGTGCTGAAGAACTTTCCTTTTCTCCGGTCACAGAGAGGCAACGCCCAGGATGGAGAAACCAGCTTACTTATACCAAAGGTAGGCATATGACGGGCGAGTGGTGTTAGCAGTGTAAAAATTGGTCTAAAATGACAATGTGTTTTGAGAAAACACAATACACTTGTGCACCTAGGAAGAGTAGGAGAAGAGTAGGAAGAGTGGGAGAAGAGATTTAAGCCTTCCTGACCACAAACCTTATTCTAACATACTATTGTTTGGGAGAACACTTATCACTTGGGGTTTATTATTATTCTATTATTTCCTGAGTCCTGAGTCAATCGCCCTGTTGTTGGGTTTGTTTGCTAAGTCGCAGGGTCTAGCTGGTCTGTGAAAATTTCCAGGACACCTCATAGGTAGTGTACCACAGGCATTCAGTCACTATACATCCTCCTCTGAGGTGGTACACCCTCTACTGAGGCAGCAAGGCAACCAAAATATTGTTTGTTCCAAATATTATTTAAATGACATAATATGTAGTTGCCTACACTGGACATTCTTTGAAATGTGTAACTGAAAGGTAGCCTGGTAAACCAACACCTGGTATGTCACCTTGTTTCATACAGAGTGTCTGGCTTTACTGTATCGAGACACCTTTTTTTTTACTGGAGGTGTCGACTCTGCTGAAGTTTAAAGCGATTGGATTTCCCTTTACCCAGTCACTAATGTTTAGTCGTGACATACAATTAGCCTACCTATAAGCCTGCCTACGTACTACAATTCAAATGTAGCAAACAAAGTCAACGTCATCCCTCAAAAACACTCCCTCTGTTCGCTGATTGGTTAGGCAACATTCTGCCTGAAATAACTATGTTAATGGAACCTCATCCAGACCTTCTGTACAAAATGAAATTAAGTACGAGGGGCTGGTTTACCAGGCTAACTGAAAGGACCAGTAACACCCAATTAACCACACAGTACAGCATGCATGCTGCAACCACAAATATGTGTTTTCTAAATGTCAACAAATGTTGGAAAGAGATAGAGGAAGGTCTTTATCATTGGTCATGGTATCATTACGTATGTCATCCAGGGAGAAACACCGGCGACAGGTGCCACTGCATACCAGGGCAATGAAACACAGCCAGCCTCACAGGAGCCCACCAGGCCTGGCACGGGCGACAGCCAGACAGAGAAGACATCCGACAACACAGCAGCACCCCTCCGCCCTCCCGACACCCTCACCGACTACATCCTGAAGATAGTCCTGCTGACCTGCAACATGCTCTTCACGGCCCTGGGCCTGGCTCTGCTGGGGCTGGGCGTGTGGGGGCTGATCAACAAGGAATCCTTCGCCCAGGAGCGCATCGGTCAGCTGGGCACCGACCCCATGCTGGTGTTCCTGCTGCTGGGGCTGCTGCTGTCCCTGCTGTGCCTGACAGGCTGCGTGGGTGCGTTGCGCGAGAACTACTGCCTGCTGCGCATCTTCTCCGCCCTGGTGCTGACCATGGTGGCAGCCCAGGTGCTGGCGGCCATCATCGCCTACAGCCTGCAGGAGAAGATCGTGGACGTGCTGCGCTCCGGCATGCTGACGGCCATGGCGCGCTACCAGGACGATGTGGACATGAGGTTCATCACCGACGAGATCCAGATAGGGCTGCAGTGCTGCGGAGCTGACGACTACCGGGACTGGGAGGTCAATGTGTGAGTTGATAAGGGGTGTGGTTTTGAACAGGGACGTTTATGAAGGTTTTGTCAGAGCTGAGGAGAACTGACTGTGAGTGCACGTGTTGCAGGAGTTTGTTGTTTTTACTAGTAGGACAACTGATGCTGCAATGGTTAGCTTGTAGACCAGAATTTAATGAAATCTACCTCTGCCTTGGTTTCCATCCATGTAAGTGGCTACTACTACTAAGTTGACTACAGGGAGAGGGAGCCAGCTCTCAAGTCGCTTATAAGGTTGCATACTTGGTCACAACATTTGAGTAGCTAAATCCAGCAGGCACTTAACTTGATTATTAAAAGAGAAACAATTGACTTGATTATTAATAGGGAAGTTTGGATTTTGTAAATACCTGAGATTACCAGGGAAACCGGAGGGGGGTGGGCAATGGGCCTGAAATAAGAGAGAAACCTGTGGTAAAAAACAGGATCATTGGTAGCTATGTAGGACACATATGTATTTGGGAAATGTATTAGGCTATAATATATTTCAATTCTCACTGTACTAAATCAAATAATCACAGCACTAACACCTTTAATGTGCATGGTAACATTACATTCTTAACCAGGTACACATTGTCATGATTTTGAGACACTAATACTAGCTTAATTTAAGTGGCACAAAAATGTTAAATGTCCCTTACTTACTTTTACAAGTCATTAATATGGTGCCCAAACTTCAAACATAGACCAAGCGCAGAATAATAAAAAAAAGACCCAGACCACTGGTGCTAACACAGCTCTCTGGTGGTCATTTTAGGTACTACAACTGCTCAGCCCCCGGCGCACAGGCATGCGGCGTCCCTGCCTCCTGCTGTGTGGACCCGCTGGAGAACGGCACCGTGTGGAACTCGCAGTGCGGATCGGGAGTCCTGTTGCTGGGCGAGTTCACAGCCCAGAGTGTCGTCTTCCTAGGGGGGTGCCTGGGAGCCATGGCCCGGTGGATCGAACAGCACAACGGACTCATTGGCACCGTGCTCATCGTGTTGCTTCTCGTCCAGATCCTTGTGCTGTTTGTCTCCACGAGGCTGATGGATAAGATACAGTGGCACAGGGCAGTGAGTCAGCGTGCTGCACAGGCCTCCAGGACATAAGGGCTACTATAAGCCCTGAGTGCAATATGGACGACTACTGCCATGATTGCACACAAGCATTTCATCACGTGTACACAGACACACACACACACACACACACACACACACACACTCAAAACACATGCACAGACACATGTAAAACACATGCACATGCTGTACAAATGAATACTTGCAAACTTTCTAGACAAACTCTCTCTCTCTCACACACACACATGCACACACACATACAC
Source organism: Setipinna tenuifilis (assembly GCA_030347295.1). Taxonomy (NCBI): domain Eukaryota; kingdom Metazoa; phylum Chordata; class Actinopteri; order Clupeiformes; family Engraulidae; genus Setipinna; species Setipinna tenuifilis. The sequence goes on along the minus strand of CM059266.1, from coordinate 26,572,665 downwards.
ACACACACACGCACACACACACACACACACACACACACACAAACAGACTACATAGCCCTGCCACAGTCCTCCCACAGGATGCAGCTGGGATCTGTTCTAAAGATCTGATATATTTATATTTCATATTTCACAATCTCATATCTCATTCATATCTCACTTTCATGCTTGTCACTGTGATTTATCCTCATTAAAAGACTGTCCAAATGTTGGATTGTCCAACAACAACATTTTTGTGTCCTGTTTGTCACAACTGGATCATGGTTTAGTCATTGCCATTTTAACATTTAATTACTTATGTGAGATATGAATTCATGTTAGAATTCCACAACAAAAACATATCTGATTCACATACATATTGATGTTTAGCCACAGTGAATATTTGTTTGCTTTAAACTAATATTGTGAATTAGGAAGTTCAAAGTTCAGGGAACACACCATACGTCCTTGACAATAAGACACACAAACACATGGATGACAGGAAAAATGTAAAGCTTTACTTTTGCCCTTCCAGTACTCAAGAAAGTCAAGTCAAATCGAGCATCAGTGTGCTATAAATTGATCGCTCTGGTGGTCTTTCCCCATTGCACACGCACACAAACACACACACACACGCACACGCACACCCGCATAGACATAGACACACACACACACACACACACACACACATAGAGCACAATCACAACACAACATGAACAGGACAAACAACATGGCAGCTTCAATCAGGACTTGAACATTTACAAGTGCTTAAAATGTAAAGCCATTAAAAGCTGTACTCTTTTGACACAGACAGCACCTAGGCAGCGCTGAGATGGCAAGTCCTTTGGATTTAGCACTACATGTAGTCATTACAAGCAAATCCATCAGAAGTGGCACATCTGTACAGTGTATTCAGATGTAAAACTCATGCAAAAATGTTCATGCAACGTAAATCAAACATCATCATGGCTGAAAATGCAAAACAGTTGAAGTGGGCCACAGGGGGAACAATGTGTTCTCAGTCTGCGCTCATTCTCCAAACATGTTGAAATGAAAACACAACAACAGGAAGAGGGGGAAAATGAGCTTCAATTGAAAACTGAGATTTTTTTTGTTAAGTGCACCTCTACAAACAAACCCCTCATTGTTACAAATTCATATTTGTAGAGGTAGTCATGGAAACACGAGGCTGTTTGTGGCAGCACTGAAGCAGATAATTACCAGATTTCTGACCAAGATGTCATTACCGAGATACACTATTTAGTGTTATGATTGTGGAAGGCAAGAGATAGTAAAGGGTCAGAGAGAGAGAGAGTATGAGGGTAATGTCAGCCTGGGGTTCGTCTACTCTCATATGATCCCGTACTGGGCCAGTTCGTGAAGCTCCAGATGGCTGTAAGCCTCCCACGGGCAGATGACGGTGATGTCTGTGGGCACAGGCAAACAAAAAGATGTTGGCGAGGATCTTTGAGCTAGTTGCTGCTAAACACACACACACACACACACACACACACACACACACACTGAACAACACTGAAGAAGTGGTGCAGGGGTTTTCCAAAATGTAATACTGTGCCTCATAACTTTGCGTTCCAAAAAGACACACTTACCCATGCCTAAGCCCTCCATTCCAGGAATGTCCTCACCAAACCTTTAGGCACATTTATTTAACGAGTCATTCCAAATAAAAAGGCAAGGACATTATGCACACAATATGAAACACATGGAACAAAACATTGCTGTGATACTTGCATGGATGCATATATGCAGTAGCACATGTTCTTCATATATGAATACATGCACCAAGTTAAATACAAGCAAAAAACAAATGCTGTTATTTCACCCACCCAATGATTCCTCTCTTCGGGGGCTTGCTTTTAAACTGGCGCGTGTTCCTCTGTTTGAACTTGGGTGGGCCGGAGCCCCCAGGTCCTCTGGTGGCACGGATGGGTGCACGGCTAGCAGCCTTCACCTCAGCTTTACCCACATCAGGACTCATGGCTCTCTGTTTGGTTTTTACCCTAAGATGAGAACACGTTCTGAAAGTGTGTGTGTGTGTGTGTGTGTGTGTGTGTGTGTATGTGTGTGTGTGTGTGTGTGTGTGTGTGTGTGTATGTGTGTGTGTGTGTGTGTGTGTGGGTGTGTGTGAGAAAGAGAGAGAGAGAGAGAAAGAGAGAGAGAGAGAGAGAGAGAGAGAGAGAGAGGGACACAGGGACACAGGGAGAGAGAGAATGAGAGGGAAACAAAAGACAGACTGAAAGTTTAAACATGGTATAATATTCTGTGTAAACATTCTGGTACGAAAAATGCTGATAACTGTCGCAATATTTAAGATGCAACATGCCCAAATCAGACTGAGCTGTATAGACTTATTCCTAGAGGGTCTGTGACCATGGATAGAGTGTGCTAGGGTTCCTGTAATCTGTGATTCAAATTAATTGGCAGCTGCCATACTCAAACAGTGGGATAAGTGGGATTCAGCATAATCTCATTAAACCACGGACACTGCAGAACATGCAGAATTTACTAGATGTCAACAACTCATTTCATTGCATTAGAATCTTCTTCATTTAAGTATTATTTGATCAATTTTATCATAAACTACCTCCATGTTCAAGTTTGTTTTAAATATGATTAATTTAATCAGATGTGGTAATCCTAAATCTGCCGCCACCCCCCACCCCCGCTAGCATCACTGAGAACACTAACATTTATTAGCAGAGTCCCCAAGCATCTACATCACTTTACTCACCACTTAGATGTCACGGCTCCGTCTTGCTTGGGAGGAGTTTGTCAGACTTACTGGACTGTGTGCCTACCTGAACTTTTATACCCCATGAAGGCCCTAAGGAGATTACCACCCCCTTCCAATCCCCAATGCCCCTGCACCTAAAACAGATGTACAGCTCAACAAGACCACACGTGGTGGGTAGGGATTGTGCATATTTTGGGCTTCCCATGTTTATGATCTGCAGGGAGAACAGCGGTGGTCAGCAGAGGAAGTCCTTTCAGATCTGAGGTTATGTGAGGTGTATGACCACACTAGCAGTGGGAGGTGTAACTTCCAGACTGTGCACTAGGCGTCATGATGAGGTAATATACACTCTAAACTAGAAAAGCACTTGGAGAAAGCAGACTTCTGCCAAGCAGTGCAATTTTTTTGTCAATGGGATTTCCCATGTTCATTTGCACATTTTTTGTGAGGCAACCAATGAACCGATTTTAACTAAAAAAGAATCACCTTGAGGCAGTGACAACACCGACATACTGTTAAAATTTCAGAACAATACTTTCATGACTTTTTGGGTTATTTTGTTAACAAACAAACAGACAAACAAATAAATGCTGGCAAAAACATAACCTCCATGTTGGAGGTAAAAATATAGGTGCTTAAATGGATCTTTAAGTCTCAGGATGGTTCCAAGGAGAGCGAAAACTCTGTGTTGACTGAATGACTGTACATTGTCCAGTGGGAGAAATAAGTAAATCAATGCACATACATAATACACATCCATTCACACACACATCCATCATACACACTCATATTTTGTACCCACAGAACTTGGACACAGACATACACAGGGAGGTCATTCCCTTGAACCTCCAATCTGGTCCTTCCAAAACACAACATGAGTCATCCTTCCCACTGGGGGCCATATTGTTCCTGTTATAAAACTTGTGTTCCTGAAGCCAGTGTTCCCTCACTGCATTTAGTTAAGTAGGCAGCAGCAAGCCTCCAATTCCCACTCATCAGCAATCCCACAGATTGAGGTCTTGGTAGTATACAGTCAGTAATCCCCTCATCTCTAATTATGAAACCCATCACTAAGTTGTGAGTTCTAAGTTACAACCCACCCAATGTACACAGATATATCTACACTTACACTATAAATATGTACTAATACTTTTTTCCAACAAGTGAATTCATGAGCAGCTGGATTTAATCTTTGAGAGTGAGAGACAAAGACATAATTATTATTTATTTTATTTTAAGGAGCTTGTCAGATTCGCAAACAACACACATAGAATAACAAATCTCAGAACAGCCCACATGTTTTCTAGATCAGTCAAATAAGCGCTGTGTAGTCATCTTCATCAGTTTCCAATGTTCAGACCAGTGACTCCTGTGATGTATTTGGAGCCTCCATGTAGGCCACCTTTTGTCAGCATGGAGCTGTGTTTATGTGCCTCTGCTTTTTATTATTTCATATTATTATTTTTAAGTTTTTGTATACTTCTACCTCGAAAAATTATTATTTTTATAACTATTGTTTTTGTTGTTGCTTCCATACTAGGCTAATGTAAGATATTCTGCAGCCATAATGCTTTATTTAGTGTTACAGGTCTTTCCTACATTTGTTAATTTTCAGAGGGCTGGGGCCATAGAATTTAATACACGACAAAGTCTAACAGTGACAAAGAAGCTTCAGGCTTAATATATACAATGCCATTTTTTAAAATCTTTCTCTGAATCAGATTTAACAGAATATTTAACAGCTTTGAATGTGCTCCTCAGACTAATGTGGGCGTGTATTTCTGAGAGTTGAAAGGTCATTGGGCGTCCTTGCTGCCTCTATCCACGTGGGTTTGGATAACTTAGTGAAAGTACATCATGGGGAAGAACAAACAGACAAAACAAGTCGCATCTACACAGAAGTCTGAAAAACAGCAGAGGTAATCGTACTTTATACAAGATAATGGGTACACGCTTCCAAAATCTGTGCTTACCATGGTAAGCTAACATGCATTGGGCAGCATTTCGTATGCGACGTTAGGCTAAAATGTATGCTAGTTTGAGCTAACAATGTTATTAGCACGCACACCCTTGTTGTGTATTGCCTTTATCAAAAACTCTAACGATTTCAAAGTCAAAAGACGTAGGAACATGACACTAAACTACGATGCACCCAATTGTATAACATGGTGAACTCACGTTGAAGTCATTGGTTGACGTTGTTATTGTTGTTAGCAAAATGCTAACCAGCTGCCCTCGGTTTTTAGAACTACTGAAAGAAAGATCCTTCCCGAGAGTCCGCTGTATCATTTCTTTTTGGAAGTAGATGCAAGGTCGCAAAGTGGTCCTAACCTTTATGGAAATCAAAGACAGGATGTGTCTCTTTACCTCACAGGAAAAAGCCAAAGCACAATGACAAGCCAAGGCAGAACGAGCACCTGGAGCAGATGCCTTTTCGCCTACGCGAAATTATGAAGAGTAAAGAGAGGATGAAAATGGGGGCCAAGCATATGAAGAAGATAAAGAAAAGTACAGTGTTGATTTGCCGATAACTCGAAGTGTGTTGTGTGTGTGTGTGTGTGTGTGTGTGTGTGTGTGTGTGTGTGTGTGTGTGTGTGCATTTTCAAAGGCATAATGGAAAAGTTTTAAATTATCTGTCAAAAATGGTGTTATAGTATGTACTTGTTGTTCCCTCCCTCTAGACTTAGTCTCCAAACCTCAGAAAGGGGAGATACCTGTTCCACAGTTCCGTAGGAAAGAGACCGAGTCAGAAAAGGCCTTCTTGAAGCGCATGGGACGAGAGACAAATCATGTCATGTTCCTCACTAAGAACCAGGTGGAAAGACAGCCAGAGTTGGAGCTCGAGAAACAGGAGCATATGGCTGGGAAACGCAAGTCTGAAAAGAAAAAAGAGTGAGCTGACGTCCCTCTGATTGTGTATTTCCTTGCTTAATTACTATTATCTCTCAATTGTGTGTTGTTGATTGGTGGAAATCCTCCAGCGGTGGTGTCAGACATGATAATGTTGTTGCACTTCAGGCATGCCCAGGAGAGGCTGCAGAGACTACATCAGAAGAAGCTGGAACGACAGGAGCAAAAGGAAGAGAAAGAGATGTTTGAAGGCATGTAATTCACTCAGTAATGTCAGTGATGCAAAATTAAGTGTAAACATATTATTCCTCAGTTTCAATGTATTGATCAATCAGTAAAAGCATTAAACGGTCATTCAGATCGCTGATGTAAAGGTTTGTTATTTTATTACTTTGACATATTGGTTCTCAACTATTCTACAGTTTGTCGAGTCCACCAGTTCCACATTTCACTACAAGCTGTGTACTGTTATGACTGTCTTTGACCAATTAAAAAAAAACATGAACCTAATTTATATCATGTAGATAAAGTGCAGTTTGGAGAGGTTGCCATGGCTCCACCCTCATTAAGTGCTAAGCCCCGGAAGGCCCCAAACAAGTCCAAGGTAGGCCAAATTTAAAACTGATTTGTTTTGTGTGAAAAGTAAAGATGCTAAGCGTTGTTTAAAAGGTTAACATTTCACATTATACATCTCTTGTGTTATTGTGTTGTTACCACCAGGGGGCATCACAAGGGCTGCTGCTGACCTCTCTCCTGGGCCAAACCAGCGTCTCTGGCGTGAAGCCATCGATGGCGAGGCAGAGGATAATGGAGGAAGAGCGAGTGCGTGTGGTGGCAGCCTACCGGCAGCTGAAGAAGCAGAAGCAGGAGGAGAGTGCACTGAAGGCCGCCAGCATGGACAAACTGCTGAACCCCCAGTGAGCGCACAGTACCAAGCCTGTCGTCCCCATGGAATCGATGGGCAGCAGCATTGCACTAATGACCTCAGGGAGCTGAAGGGAGGCCATGCTGACGCAGTGATTGAAACATTTGTGTCCAGGGACTCATCAGGTCCAGCGTATGCCACATCTGTGGCAGTGGCAGGGCCCATGCGAGTAGGTGCTAGCTGCTAGTGACAGACTGGGGCCTCAAGGACAAGACATGTCATACAGGACCGCTGCAAATAACATTTTCGATGTTCCTTGGTTGTCATAAGTGCTAAGGTTTAGGCAGCTAGACTTCTATTTGGAGCTCCAAATAAAGGTCCAGTTGCTTATGGCTTATCATATATGACTTGCATAACCTGGATGAATGAGAGCCTTCACAGGCATACTGTTTCTTGGTTGTGCAGGAATTGCCATTCTGACATTTTTTAACTCCTGCTGTTCATACAGACTCCAAAACAAGTGAACAGTGACAAAGTTGTCCACAAGGTGGCAGTCAGATCAGCAGGCTGTAAGGGAGTCTGCATTAATGCATCTGGCACAACACTAGATGGAGAAAAGAGTGCTACAAGAAAAGCAGTCTTCATGACTGTCTTCACGCCTTCATGTTACTTTGTACCATCTCTGCTTGAATTGTGGAAAGTCTTTGTAAATAAAATTGTTTTATTTAATAGAATGTAATTTACCTTTATTTCATGTACCAAATGTATAGTCCAAACAGAGGCCATAGCATGAGCAGTGAGTAGACTGTTGGTAACTGGGGCTTGGAAAAGCCTTAAACATAACCAGCTTAAAGGTGAGCTTCAAGGGAATGCTTTTTTCCCCTATGAGGACTGGTGTGATTTTTAATCCTCAAGATTTTGAACTTGTATATGTTGTCCATTAATATCCTCTGTTGGCACCCAAGTGATAATAATAATAGTAATTATTGTTTTTATTATTTTGGGCAGTATGTATGTCTGAGGTTGACATAGATTAGCCTAGTGGTGGAAGTGGAATACAAGAGACATGATTTACTAAACATTAAAGAACTCTTTGTGAATTGTACAGCATTATTAGTGGTTAACATTCAGAGTAAGCCATCAATCATAGTATTGGCTTTTGCACAGCTTTGAACATTTCAGTGAGCATACAGGGAGTTAACTGATGTGCCTACACTTCTACTATTCTTTGCTCAAGTATGCACCAGAAACGTGGGCAACCATCACAAATGTTGGGTTTGTGATATGAAATCAGTGCCCCACCTTAAACCAGTTCAGACCAGTTCAGACTCTTCTGTTTGAGCCACCTGCGTATGGCTACACCTGTGGTCTAGCTGTGTGTGCCAGTGGCGAGGGTTGTCCAGGTGACAATCAGTTGCCAGGCGACAGTGGCAGGTGCTTCTGATGTTTAGTGGTGACTGTATAATGCCTTGGGCTCTGGACTCTGCCCGCTCATTTGCACATGCCCCTTATGGTCGTCTTTTATAGAGTGGTCAGCCCTGAGTACCCTTGAGGTCCTGTGACACATCTCAAAAGCTAGTTGTCTCCAACACACTGTACACTGAGAACATATTTGAATATTACAGGGTATATTGTACACAACCCAAATCTATTTACCAAATAACATTCAAAACCTGTCTGGTCTGATGGCACTTGTATGGAAATAAGTTGCTTATGAAACATCTAATGTCTAAGTTTCTGGATTTCCTGGGTTTCCATTTTTTGTATAATTGAGGCTGACCCTCTACCCATAAACCATAGCTTAACTTCATCATGAATGTCAACTGCAAATGTTTGTCCACAGGGTTTCCTACAAAGGAATGTAGAAATCAACAAGCTACATTAAAACAGTAGCTGAGATTATCTACTGTTACCATCAGAAGGCTGTTGTAACTGCACCACTATACTGTATACCCATTAAAGACACACCAAAGAGATGAGACATGATTCTGTTTGTACTCTAGGCTGATGCATCTTTTGTGGTTAATGTCTAAATTGGGAGTATTTGAATGCTTCCCTTTTTAATGGCATCTATTTTTACTTTAGGATTAACTTCTGTCATCACAACAAGGTCACTCGTTTTATAAAGTAGCAGCATAAACAATATGTGCTGGATCTATCTATCCACCTCACTAAAAATAGGTACGGTTGTTTTTTATCCCCCATTGTTCTGCCTATCTAGGTTGCTCTGTACATTTAGCTCTGCACCAACCAAAGCGCTGACATGACATGACATGCCATTTGTCATGGTGGAGCTGGTGAATACCATGTTGTCCACTGCCATGCTGTTGTCCACTGAACAGGAAGAGGATGGAAGAAACACGGGGACAGAACTATTTGAATATACTGACTGCACAGCCTGGCGGTCACCACCAGTCAGTTTCCCTATGTGGTATCTCGCATGTAAATCCGATCTCATAAAAGGTTCCAATGTTCTCCTCTCCATAACACTTCCTCTTTCCATATGGCTTCCAGGAGGAAAGGGTCTTTTTTGACCAATTCTCACTCAGGCCTCCCAAAACAAGTCATTTGGTTTTCTGTCGCCAATGAGGCTATTGCATTTTGCTTAATGCAAGATATTTGTACCTGTTTATTGGACATATTTTCTTATTTTTTTCCATCACTAAACACATGAAACCATGGAAAGCAACAACATGAAACCAACCAAGTTAACAAATGATTAACACATATGTACTATTTATGAGTGTAAACTGGCATGGTAAGGACTAGTTGGTTAATACAGTATGTCTAGAATATGACAAGAAAAAGCTGTGATTTCTTTCCAAAATCATAAATGCTTAATTTAAAATATTTAATTTCAGGCTCAAGTAAATACTAAAATGTGAAGGATTTGTACACTGAGAACATAGTCTTTATGGTATTAATATGAAAATGATGAAGCATCGCTTAGTAGTACAGACACTCTGATATCAGGTAAAAAGGCTCCATCCACTTCTGAAAAAAGCATAAACTTCACAATACATATTTAACCAGCGTTTGACTCACAGAATCTTTAGTATTTACAATCGGATCATATTTCTTTGATTAATATTTTGGTTCAGAATTATAGGCAGCAGTTGAATAGTCAGTCCCACTATTCCAAACCTGTTTCGTTTGTCCTTAATGGAAAAACGCCATGCGGTCAAGGAAAATATGAAAAGGTCATTAGGTCATTAGGGCTTAGGACACAGACCAAGGAAACAAAACAGATCACAGACACTCCATATGTGACAACCAGGAAAGTGTGCAGGGCACGGCTGACACAAGTTAAAGCGAGCGTAACCACAAAGAGTAAAACAAGACATAAAACAGGCTGCACATTAGTTCAGCTTACAGTTTTCTGAGTGATTTTGTGTAGTTGATTATCTTGATGACAAAAACGGAATTCTGCCTAAATATTGTTACATAGAAATCACAGTGTAGTTTAAATCACATTGAACCAATGCATGAATCCAAAGCAACTGATTTTAGGAGGATGTCATTTACCAGTGCTCACACTTCCTGAGGCTTCTCTGCTGAACTCCAGGAGCATCATGTCACCTTATCAAAGTGTCACATTTTGGGAAGAGCTGCTAGGCTAGGCGCATAGGCCCACACCGATTGTTTTTGGAGAACTAGAGATGGGGTCTGTGATGGAACTAAATAAAAAAAACTCCCAAGCTGTGGGGGCAATTCCTCTGCACAAGGCTCTCTCTGTCTCTCTGTCTCTCTCTCTCTCTGTCTCTCTCATGGTTCCTCTGTGACCACAGTTCAGGTCAGTCAGCAACATTGAAAAAATGCTGTGAAGGACAAAGTGGCAGACAGGGACTAAAATTAGCATTGTTTACGTAATCCATTTCCATAAAAGAAGAACAGCAAAACTGCAAAGCTGTTCACTGATTACATTTTTTTTTAAATGAGGTATAAATGCAATAGGGGTGTTTGTGTGTATGTGTGTGTGTGTGCGTGTGCATGTGCATAGGAGAGAGAGCAAGAGAGAGAAAACACAGAGAATGTGTGTATGTGTGGAAAAAAGACAGTGAGAAAGAGAGAGATTTGATTGTTTGTGCGATATATTTGTGTGTGTTTATGTATGTACGTTCTACTTACAGTCTTTGTGTTGGCCATGCCTACGAGGGGCAGCCCCATGCGGGGTCTGGGATAGGAGCTGCCACCGCCCTGGACACTCGGAGTGGCAGAGGCCCTGGGGATGGCGGAGTCATGGGGGAAGTCCTTCTGAGGTTGTTATGAGCCGGGCACATATCACGCAACAGGCAAATACGGGCAATAGAGAGATCAAAAGGGAAGGGCAGAGAGATTATGAGCTGCACCTATCAGTCCTTCTTATTATTTGCATTTTCCAATTTGTAACATGAAAGCGTCATCTCCAGTAGCTTAAGACAACATTCAAATTACTCCCTGGGGTTATGAAACTGAGAGGACGATGCTTAAAGGAGACATGTTAAAAGCTTGAGGATGTGCACAGAATAAAACATGGGCATAAAGGAAAAAATAATTCTATGCCTGGAATTATCAAGACATTTTAAAGTTGTTATGGCTATCTGCAAGCAAATGTTAAATGTAGTCTACTCTCCCACACTTGATTTCAAGCATCATGCCTGAGATCTTCTAGCCCTGATACAAAAAAAAATCACTTAAATACTCACATTGCCAAGGTCTTTGGTGATGAGCGCTAACTCAGTAGGCTGGTACACAGCACTCCGCAACTGCCCATTGTGTCCACCGTATGGAGATATGGGTCTCAAGGCTGACGGACAAAAAATGACAGCATTCCACGTCAATGTTTAGTTCACAAAAGGGCCATTAAAGGGTATAGAGAAAGAAAGCATAAATGCATTTGTTTTTTTAACTCCACTGACCATGTAATCTGGCCATTTCTGGAACAACACTTCTCCTACTAACACTCTTGTTGATTTAAACTAAGCTATACAGATGATGCATTACTTGTACCATGCCAGTGATTATCCACAGAAAGATTAGGCCAGTATTTACAAAGGAGAGACTAGCCCTACTCCCATTACAACCACTTTGTCTCTTTCAATGTAATGTGTCATTGTGTATTGTGTATCGTCTTGTTTGACAAGCATATGATATTTGGCATGACTGTACAAATGTAATGTTCTTTCTGATGTTTCATTGTTTTGTGTAACAAAGGATTTTACCTTTGTAAATGAATCTGCATCCAGACCAGACTAACACCTGGTTTTGTGGCAGGTCATTCAACTTTTCCTGAGACACTGAGGTTGTCCTTCAAGCACTGCTAATCAAGTTCCCATTAACTTTGGCCAAAATCTGCATGATTGCCCACAGTCCTAAAATACCATGGCTTGAATACCCAAATATGAATGTTTGTAAACAGAAGTGGCCCAAAAATGTAGTCCAGGATAAAAAATGCTTGCTCCAAAAACACATACGTCTACTGATGTAGTGACCTTAGTCTCTGGCAGCATCTAATACATACTTGCCCTAGTTAGAACACACGACTCAAAGCTTTAGGAGTAACAAAGCCCACATGACAAGGGCTAAGACCCAGCTCTACAAGGCCTATTTCACTAGGAAGGAAGCATTAAGCACTGTGTAGGCAAAGCACTAATGTTGTCTGCATACCCCTTTTTGAGAAAGCTAAAAGCTATTAGAGGGAAGAAAGGAGTGTAATGTGAAATGTTCTATCACAGGTCAGCACTATATTAAAGATGTTGTATGCATTTTAACTTCTATGTAATTTGATACACACCGAGAGATAACTTACACATCAGCACAGACACCTGTGCAATAAAATGGGAATTGCTTTACAACACAGAAATGTCACTTCATGTTTACTGTGATGCCATCGCAATGGGATTATGTTGTGCTGACTAACAAATCAAAACATTTTCGTTCAAGATCAGGTGTCTGCCTGCTGAATTTCAATAGGGCAGAATTTTATAATCTTCTTCAAATACAAATATACATTTAATAACAGACATAAGCACTCATTATGTACAGCACTCATTTCATCATTGTTTCCAAAATATAGGTATATACTGCCCTACAAATGCAAAGTGTAGTAACTATGCAAACAATGAAACTGAAAAAATGGCTTCAAAGTTCTCATACTGCTCAGTCAAATATGTTGTAGTTATATAATAGAGGTAATGTGTTAATCTAGTTTCTTAAGACAAGGAGGTGTTATAAAGTTAATATCCAGTCTAAACTCAGTTTTGACAACAACAATATGTAGTTACTGCTTTTTGGCTTTGTAGGGCAGTATACTGTGGTATTCCAATGACTTAATAGCCTACCCTTTCTGGGCTCATCCATGGTAAAGGCCTTGTTTTCCATGTACATGTTCTGCTTGACCTCAGCCTGGTCCCTGATGATGTTCTCGTACACCACTCCCCTGGTGGGGTACAGGTGGTCCTCATGCTCGTGCTCCTCATCACTCTGGTCCACGTCGTTGAGCTGGCAGATCCCGGGGATGGTGTAGAGGATGAGGAACACCCAGCCGTTGGCCACCAGGGCGATGGCCAAGGTGGGGTCGTCCCAGGTGGCCTCCCCCACGATCTGGTTGCCGTGGAGGTACATGACGATCCAGGTGACCCAGATGGCCATGGAGAGGACGCCGGCCAGCAGGATGTAGAGGGCATCGCGTCGCAGCTTCTTCTGCTTGTGCGTGAGCGAGGGCACGGCCATCAGCACCAAGGCCACCAGCAGCACCATCACGTAGATAAGCGCCATGACGAAGTCCTTGTTGGTGATCAGGCATGCGAGCTCAAGCGACACACTGGTGCCCAGGTGGCTGCGTGCCATGGTGATGATCATCCACTCAGTGTTGATGACCACCTCCACCAGCCACAGGGCCAGGCCGCCCAGCCACAGCAGCCAGCCACGCGGGCTCTTGTCCTGCCTCTCCAGGAGCACCAGCCACAGGCCGTGCATCAGCAGGCAGGAGAAGCAGCCGGCGAACAGCACACCAAACAGGAAACGGCGTGCCACGCACGTGCTGAAGTCCCGGCCCACGATGAAGGCAATGGACAGACCGAACAGGCCCAGCGTGAACACTACGAAGCTGGCCTGCAGCAGGCTGATGCTCTTGCGCGTCTTGTCAGGCAAGAACGGCAGGCTGGCCATCTGAACCACCAGCAGCACGAACGAAGAGATGAGGCCAGCGGCGGCGAAGGCCTCCACCACAATGCCCCACACTGCATCAAGGTCACACAGGTTGAAGTAGAGGGGGTTTACGGAGGGGCCACAGCCATAGGGGGGCTTAGTAGTTGGATCCATGGCACAGGCGAGGGGGACAGCACAATAGGGAGCCTTGTGAAGTAGACAAGGGCCCTGGAGTTTCCAAAGTGGGCCCTGCTGGGAGTCTGAGGACAGATGAGTACAGCACTTGGAATGACAAGCATAATTGATGGTCACAAGTGTCAGATAATAATTGAACAGAAAAGTAATTCTGTTCAATGTAAAGGCACAGAATTAATATCTTATGGCTGGTCAGAAAGCTCACGTGTATACACAACTGATGACACTCCCAACTGATAATGGACATAGACAATGTACAAAGGTGCTATAGACAGTATCTCAGTCTGAAAGTGGACTTTGTCCTCACAGAGGCATGGAGTTGTCCAAACAAACACCGCTTTCCCCCCAGTTTCCCTGGCAATATCTTGATAGCCTGTCCTTCCTAGAGTTTTTTGCAAGAATCCCATGTCACACACGTTGTCAGTGTTGTCCGTCTATTACAATCTCTTGGAAATGCCAATGTCTTCAATTCACTGAACAGTGGCAACCTGTTGATATCTACCAGTCTAGTTGAAATTAACATAGACTGCAGTCACTCTGGTATTTATTTGCATCATTTGCCTGTATCTACAGACGTCCTTTGAGGGAATTATTTGAGTGAATTACTATATAGAATCATTTAATAATAATAATAATTTAACAGCTTTTTTTGTCCAGACTATTTTGAACGAGGTCCTAGTAAGAATAACAAGTAATTAGCACAAGCAATTCTGCAATATGAGATTTACTGGAGTTAATACCCTGAAGTCACGAGCAGAATTATTAAAATGGTCACATTTCCCTCTACGTCAGTAATAACAGGTCTATGAAAAAAGCCTATTGTTTTCCGCGCGTGGCACGTACTGGCACGCGATGACTTCTAAGTTTGAATTTAATGTATTTTATTTATGGGACTAATTGGCACTACACAACTAACTAAATAAAACTACGACCATTACACTTCAGAGCCCTTACCTGCGACTTGTTAGTCGACTGTTCTCCTCTTTTCACTGATGCCACCTGTTACATCCAGATAAGTAGGCCCTAAAAAGGACAGTCTTCTCTCCCTTTATTTCTTCTTGGGGAAGGATGAGAAGCGGTTTCTTCGCTGTCATGTCAAGTAATCCAGTAAATCACAGCAAAACACATGATATGTCCTTCTTCCAAGACATCAGCTCTCCCTTCACACCTTCGACACCTCTCTGTCTGAACAGAACGTTAGCGCTCTCCGCCCACGCAGTCAAATCATTCCATCCGCCTACCGTAGGCCTGCAGTGGCCACTTCAACTTTCGCACATGTCCCCCGTGCACGCATTCTCACTGTAATCCATCTTTTCATCGGCCGTTGCTCCGTATTTCTGCTCCTGACCCTTTTACCACGGGTATTAGGTCAGCGTAAACCAGCTGCATTTTGCCATGTTTAAGAACCTTTTCGTTCACACAAAAGCCTTCCCTATTTTGTGCAAGTGCCTAATGAACACATTGCCAAAACCAGCTTACGCATACAGCCATGCTTTTACAAAAGCGTGCTCTGTACTCTACCGTTCTGGACTAATGTAATAATGTCAAAACTACTCCAAGGCAGTCTATTCAGAACTGTAATTTAGAAAAATGTTGATGTTTTTAGTTAATTTGGTGTATGGTGTGCGTCGAAATGTTTTAGGTTATTCAAGCATATGTAGGCCTATGTGTCCATATTATGACACTAAAGGCCATGACCAATATTTACACTAACATCAGCCTTTTTAATCAGTATTCAAGCAATCAAGTGAAAATCGGTTGCACTACGCCACCCTGTGGTAGATTGTAATGCGCACATGAGCGCTTTCAGCTTTTTTGAAACGCAATCAGTTTTACTATTGTCTAGACTGCTTACCAGTTACAGAGTTTTAGAATATATTGTACGTCAGTTCACTGAAACGCATGTTGTCCAATTTTAGAACATTATTATCATGGTGGATAAACTCTCATACATATTAGAAATATTTGTTGTCAGGTAAAGCTGCATATGATAGATGTTATGGCACACCTGTATACAATTCAGAGAGAAGTCATTCATGCTTTTATGTCACATATGCATGTGACTTTTTAACATACATGCAGAACATAAACACGGAGAGAGAGAGAGAGAGAGAGAGAGAGAGAGAGAGAGACAGAGAGGAGAGAGAGACTTCACCTTGAGTTGACCCCATATTAAAATGAACAAAGTCATAAACTTGGTGCATTTTTTTGTAACATTCACACATACACAGACACACAGACATGCCACTGAACTGATTTGGCTGTGCTGCAGTGCCAGCTGATGACCACAGACTCCACTTCAGTACAGGGCATCCTAGCGTGATGTTCGCCGAGGGTAAATTAGGTTCTGTGAACCGTTTGATCCCACATGGTTCATGAAACACTGTAAAGGCCATTACGTACACCTGTTTTCTTTTTTTTTTCCCTGCTCTCCACTTTGACATGGCCTCTTACTTAAACAGCCATGTTAACAGTTAGATTAATGTAAAAGGTATTGATTATTCAATTCCAATCTGCCCCAAGGGGGCTATTAGGAATTTGGCAGCTTGTCAAAAGAGTATAGGCTGCTCACTATGTTCCAACCAGTCAGCACATTCTTGACAGCACGAATGACATTGACCTTGATAAACTACAATAAAGAAATAATACTGTCAAGATGACAGGATCCTTTCCAACCAAACATAGTGTGTAAATTCTGATGGCTGAAATGTTATTTATTAATGTCATAAAATGTTTTTATTCTTACAGCATGTGTTGGTGTATGTCTAAGAACTGTCAGGTCGGTAACTCATTTATAGGAACAAAAAAACGTGTCTTACACCAAGGTCCTATTTTTGGATCTATGTAACTAACACAAAGGCTTTGTAGGTGAACAAGTTTGTAGATGACAAAGTTGGGATTCTAATTAGGTGTTTAACAGCATCATTGAATTTATGTTGAATATCTTTCTACTGTTGCACATACCTTAACATGAGGATTGAGAGAACTATGAGTGTCAAATTCAAATTCATTCAAATAAACATAGCAGGTTTAAAACAGATTATTCACGATCATCATCATTTGTTCATCATTTACTGGGGACCACCTTCATACATCTGAGTTGAACTCCACTGGATACATACATTAAGGTCTTTTTGTTCTGTGAGAGTACTCCAGGACTGCCACATTAACCATGTCACGCCACTGGGCTGAGCAAAAAAAAAAACACACACACATTGGGCACTTTCGGCACACCGTAGCACGGGCACAGAGCCAGGAGAAATGGGCAAAGCGTAGTATTGACCGCCTGTACTTTTCTGATGTTGGTCATTAGCATTGCCCCCCCGCTGGCAGCTGAAAGCGGACTTAATGCACACGAAGCCCAGGGGTCACTGTACAGCACACGCATCACACGCATGCACTAAGGCTCCCACTTATAGACATCTTTTAGACTTCTGTCAAACCTGGTTGAAACCTTTACCTTGGTTCATACCATCTTCAGAATTTGTTAATAGTCTACAATAGGAAGAACAATAGCAGGAGTATAATGGTGCATCTCAGGCAATCAAAGTGTGCATCACATGCTCTTGAAAGTTTGCAGATTCTTAAAGCCTGTAACAATATAACAATCTAACTTCAGATACTGAGATACTAGATAACTGAGATAACTAAGGTAACTGAGATACTAATCAGGAGGTACATGTCTCATGTATCTTGTGTAACTTTGAATTAAGACCATGCAGATTGTTGAAACCGTAAGATGTCCTCCATGACCTGCAGGGTTCCATGTCAAGCTGTAACCGCTGGCCCTTATGCCCAAAGTGCCCAAAGTTGACCAAAGTGAAGAAATAAAATATGTATACATATTAATATACATATTTGTCATATATTTAATACAAAACTGACTGACTTACTGAATGCAATTGTATTATGAGTTGCCAATAACAATTAAGCAGCATAAAAAGTTCCTTTATAATAAGATTATAATATCCCTCAGTGTCTTATAGTTTCTGAATAACATTTAATTTCAAACACATACCTGTTATAGACATACAGGTAGCACTTTATAATAGCTACTTCCTAAGAAGCATTTCTTTTACATTTATTAACTATTACTCAACACTTTGTTCTATAATTTTGTAATCATTGCTTTTACACTAGTTCTCATCAGGAAATCATTTATAAACATACCTAAAAATGTTAAGCAGACAGAGAAGGTGATAGACCAACAGACAGAAAGGCAGCAGGCTGAGAGATAGCAGATTGCATAAAGGCAAACAGTCAGACATACAGACAGATAGTCAACTAACATCCAGACAGATGTGTGTCAGTATGTTTATAAATGATTTACTGATGAGAGATAGTGTAAAGCAATCGTTACCAAATTATGAACAAAGTGTTAAGTAAGATTTGAAAATTGCAAAATAAATGGTTATTATAAAATGTTACCGTCATACATTACACAGATTCATTAATGAGCACTGCATGTGGTGGCTGTATGTCATAGTATGGCATGTTGAATATTGATGTTACTATTTTTCTATAACATTCCCTACCAAGAAATTGTACCACACTCTACACCCACCCACCACGCCACCCACTAATCCCACAAAAGAAATCTTTAAAAAGAAACAACAAAAAAAAAAAACAACAACGGACCCCCAACTGGCAAAGTACCGTGCAGATCAATGCCATGCTACACTGAAAAAGGGAGAAAGTCAAAATCAAAGCCGTAGTCATGGCAACGGCCTAGGCAGATTCCACCAATCAATGTGGACCGTGAGGCTGTGAGATGTGCGAGGAAGGGCCGGCGTCCTACATAAAGAGCAGGACTGGGAGCCAAGCCACCACACGGGGCGACCCGACATCCTGACATCCTGAGCTAAGCACATCGAGAAGCAGGAGGGGTTAGAAGAAGGACAGAGTAGCAGGGGAGAGGAAGGACAAGGTGCTAAAGGGAGTAAAAGACAAGAGTGAGAACACAAGAGAAGAGAAGAGAGGAGAGAAGAACGTACCAGTCATGGCCTACACATCTGAGGGAAGAAGAATGCCTACTACACTTTGTCTGATGATTGTCCTGGTGGGGCTAGGCTTCCACACCGGGGCTGTTGGGGGAGGTAAGGTCACACACACACACACACACACACACATACACACACACACACACACACATACACACACACTCTGCTTCTCTCTCCACTTTGCATGTCAGCAACAAAAATGTGCAACTCAGTAATGTTACACTTGCTTTATAACCACCGTTGATAAAACTGATAAAACTGCTGGAGCTTAAGATGCGCTGTCCTCTCTGCTATTACCTAATCTTGTCCCTAGTGAACGAGATGCATTACTCCTGCGTCGGTGCATGTAAAGTGTATGCAGTCTCTCTCCATCAAAAGCCCAGTTATATTTTTTTGCCATGATGGGATCCATCTCGTACATAAGTACAGTCCAGTCCAGTGTCTGTGTGCAGTGTAGTGGCTAAATCCAGCCCTTGGGGCTGCATGTGTGATACACTGGGACACAAACAAGACAAGAATGGCTTATCAGCATGACAGCACTATCGTTGCAACTGTCACTCATCCTCTTAGGTCCTCAGACGTGCACAAGGACAGCCCTGGGTGCTCTGGAACATTAACCCAAAAAAAGTTTCAGGCAAAGACTGACAGGCAGAGGTCAGGACACATCAGACTAATTTCAGCAAAACCACATTTAAAAGTGCATATGATCATTTATATATATATATTTTAGTAGTTGTGAATTCTTCAACCCTATATATATAATGTTCAACTTGCATCTGTTTGACGTCTCACACATGAAACTTTTGTGAAGTGAAACTGTTTTTCTCTGAAGTCCTTGGTTTCAAAAGTTGGACTAGATAAAGGTACTTGAGGACAATTTTGTCCCCTCCTTTCCCTCAATAAAAAAAAATCAAAAGAAACTTAGACAGCAAAATGGCTTCATGCTCAGTTGGCTAAACTGTTACAGCTACTACTAAATCAACTGTCATGGCTATCATGGAGGATGCTAAACTCCCAGACAGTCAGACAGACAGAACAGACAGAACAGAAAAAAATGTGATACTGAATCTCATTAAAAGCTACTGGAGCGCAGCAGCTGCTGACCTTTGAGGATGACAGATCTGATGATGTTTAATTGGGCTGAGAGAGCAGGAGCGTGCTCAGTGCTGCGCCTTTCATGTGTGGCTCTGGCAGCAAGAGTTTGGGCGCAGCTTCACAGCTGTGACTCTGTCAGCAGATGCATGTGCCCCCACCCCACCCCCACCCCCACTCTTTCCCACCTCCAACGCTCTCCTCCTTCAGCACCTGCTGTCTTTTACCTCAGCGTGCACCACAGAAATGTATATAGCAGTCACCTTTTGACACCCCCTCCTGACTCACAATAGAGATGCCTACGTCCAATGCATGGAGCTCTATTTCAATTTAGTTTCATTGTAGATTATTCATCTGGTGGCGGGGACTTGCATGTTGGGAACCATGGAAATCATAGAAACGGGAGCAAAGGTGAGGAACAATGAGAGACGGGGGAAAAAAACACACAAGGCAAAAGCTAGAACAGGAAAAGTAGCTCCTGTGCAGTTATGGGTTTGAAGTGGTTATGTCTATGTCTGTTTGGCAAAGATCTGGTGCATCACAGATGCATTTAGACTAAGTGGATTAGCAGCATGAAAAGTGCTGGCTCATGCTGAACTACAAAGGACCTAATGACTCTCTATGCAAATGGTCATTGGGGAACTGTATTATGCATGCCACACTGACCTCGTGTCACAAACACCCAAAGGCTACTGCTGTTAGTTGCACTGAAAAAAAAAACTCACATTGTATTACACTGCGGTAATTATGCAGATATGGCAAACTGCGCTACTAACAAATGCCAGATATGCAAAATGCATTTTTAGGAACTCTGCACTAGCACAACCTGCGTAAACTAACTCAGTCAGGCTACTCATTCTTGTATCTAAAAGTGTTGGTGTTTTAACATGTGTAGTCTTTCTAAGGACCCTATATATACCTGACCATATCAATATGATACATTGCAATAATTCTGTTTTAATATGTGCATAAATATGTTATGATTAACACTGCTATGTGGTGACTGGCGAGCAAAAAGCGCAAACTACTTTTGTCTTCCCAACAGCAGTTCTGCGACTAGAGAACGGCCAGGAGAACGGCTTCACCACCCTGAACCACTCCATGGCCCTGGTGCAGCGGATGGAGTCACTGCTGGTGCAGGGGAATGGCAGCGACGTGACCCTCCGGGTGAAGACCATCAGCACGGACGAGGTGAAGGTGATCCAGGCCCACACCCTGGTGCTGACCCTGCAGAGTGACGTGTTTGAGGACATGCTTGAGAACCACAACAGCAGCGTACTTGTCCTCAGGGAGCACCAGGACTGTGCTGCAGTCTTTGACAAATTTATCAGGTAGAGCAAAGGGCCTCTGCAGGTGAAGCAGTGCCCTAGCTTTTGTCTCTAGGGGGGTTGGATTTGACAGGTTAGGGTTCGGTTTTGGAGTTAGGATTGAGATTGCAGTGAAGTCCTATTTTTAGAATTGCTAGTTCAGGTATGCCCTGTCAAGCACCAGAAAATCAGGCTTCCTTCTGGGTAAATGAATGCATAGTTGTAGACTTGTAGAATTTATATGGTACAGGAAATCGAATTATTTATTAGCAGATCTCAGTGGGTAATCATAGCACATCACTGCATGTACTGTAACTTAACAAAAAGGCTAACCAGACCCTTTTGTGAGAAGATTGTCATCACTTCTGCAGAGGAGAAAGTCTGTCAAAACAAGTGTGACCTTTAGACCTAAATGACTCACTTTCACTACATATGTGCAGTTATAAAAAGTGAGCAATTTCATTAACTTTGATTGGTGATTCATTAGAAGTTGCCAGGTTCTTTCAGTACTGCTGCAGTACTTAAAGCCTGCTGCCAATTAGTGCACCAACTTTTGCTTTAAACCCACTATTGCCACTTCGGTCTTGAAAGCTTTAGTAACCATGGCAATGAGTCAATGATCATTGTTCCTGTTTTGTCTGCCATGACTCATCAAACACATTCTCGGCAGGTATCTCTACTGCGGTGACATCTCTTTGCGCCTCGACCAAGCCATTCCACTGCATAAGCTGGCCAGCAAGTACCACGTGTGGAGCCTGCAGCAGGGCCTAACCCGGTACATGACCCAGCACCTCTCCAGTGATTCCCCAACGGGTCATGTTGTGGGCTGGTACCAATATGCCCTGCAGATCAGTGATGTGCATCTGCGGGACAGCTGTCTGCGGTACCTGTCCTGGAACCTGTCCTCTGTGCTGCAGAGCAAAGAGTGGGGATCCATCAGTGACGAGCTACTGCTGTCGCTTCTTCAGCGCTCTGACCTCATCCTGCAGAGCGAGGTGGCCCTCTACGAGGCTCTGGAGAACTGGATCGAGCAGAATCATCCGGCAAGCGTCACAGTGGAGAACGCCCTGCGCTCCATCCGCTACGGCATGATCCCACCCCAGCACTTGTTCCGGATGCAGAAGCAGTCAACACTTATGATCAAGTACTACGAGTCCATCCGCGACCTGCTCTTTCTGGCCTTTCAATTCCACGCAGCCTCACCCATTCAACTCGCCAAGTATTTCGACGTCAACTGCAGCATCTTCACTCCGCGCAACTACCTGTCATCATCATGGGGGGCACCATGGGTGATCAACAACCCAACGCGTGATGACCGCAGCTTCAGCTTCCAGACGCAGCTGGGCCCCAGCGGCCATGACTCAGCCAAGCGTGTGACCTGGAACGCCCTGTTCTCCCCACGCTGGCTGCCACTGAGTGTGCGCTCAGGCTACAGCACCGAGCCCAACAGCATGCAGTCCACGCGCACTGAGCACGGCCGGCCACGCATCATTGTTACCCCGGCAACCTCCAGCCCGGACTTTGCAGGAGTTAGCTTTCAGAAGACAGTGATTGTAACGGCGAAGCAGCAGGGCAAAATGGTGGTCCGTCACGTCTACAACTTCCACCAGAGCACGGAGGAGTCCGGAGACTTCCTGGAGGATGCCGACTTGCAGCGCCGTGGCTCTGAGTACCTCATTGACAACTCCCTTTTCTTACATGTCATAGTCAAACCTCTCTACCATAGTCTCATTGTGGCTAAAAAGTAAAGTTGATTCCCCTTAAGTTTCTGTGCTGACAGTGTTTGACACTGGCGTTAAACTCTATTTTCCATTTAATATCCCATGGTCTCCTTGCAAGCTTTCATGTGACATAAATATGTGTGGTGCTGGGGCGTTGATTGTCACCTTTATCCCCTCGTGTTCAAAAATGCCTACTGTGTTGTTAAATGCTTATCATTAACTTTAAGGTTAGGCCTACATCAAGTCAGTCCTGATTTGCTGTTTACATGCAGCTCTGTATTGCTGAAACCTATACTATCAGTTTTGAATGCGTTTTAATTTAAGACAGCTTACATGAGTGTTTTTTTTTTATTTGAAATGGTAGTTTAATTTATCATCGGTCATGTTGGTGCTACTAGATCCACAAAAAACATATGAGTTGTGCATTTTATAGACACCTAATGTCCACATAGTCTCCTGCATGATACATACCCAGCAATTTACATGGATACATTTAACATCTCAATTATTCTCGACCACACAAACATGTTTAAATGATTACAAAAAAATAAGACTGTTTTGATGTGGTTTAAAAGTTAAGTGTGTACATTAAACCTGTTTACCATTAAGTAAAAAAAAAAGAGGAATGCCTTGACTACAATACAGGCCTACTGGTCAGTGTTAATATATTTAGGATGTTCAGTGGATGTTTACTTTCCTTTTGCTCACCTCAAAAAAAATAATAAAAGAAATAAAAGAGTTTAAAAGTGGTGAAAGTGGTTTCTTCTTAGGGTCACATTAAATGTATAAGCCCTATGGTGAATTATGAATAATGACAGGTATGAAAATGGAGGTAATAAAATGCATGAATATAATACAAAAACATATAAGCTATTAAATATGTCTATTATTATTAAATATTGTCCTTTAAATAAGTGATTCACTTAAAATAAAATGGGCTGTGTACGGCTACTGAGGCACACCTGCATTCTTGAGGCTTGCCCTAAATTGCAGCTGCATGTGGGAAAGAATGCGTGGGGAAAGCATGACAAATGGCCTGTTTTCATATCAAAAACTATCTTTAAAATAATCAAACAACTACATAGCTTCTCTTGTTCTTCATTTCCCTAATATCCCTATTCATGCTTTTTATAATGCCCATTTTACTATTTTATTTCCATAGTTTTACATTTTTTTTGCTTTCATTATTTTTTCTACGTTGCACAAAGTGCAAATGTGGACATAGGCTATTGGCAGGTGTTCAAATTCCATGCTCGTCTCTACCTGAAAGTGTAGGCAGAGATTTTCTTTATAGGTCTCCTGACTTTGCATGCATCATAGGCAAACACACTGTCGACGATCTTCTTGACTTTGCCATTGATTAGCTTCATGAACTTGACAGACACCATGCCATAGGTTTTAAGTTTAATTACATTGGCTATACATGTGTGCTATAGCGCGCACACCTGTGTAAAACCTTGTTGTAGGAGTGTCACCGGGTCTTACAACTCCTTTATAAATAGGAGTCAAATTTGAGTTCACTTCCGTCCAATGCCTAAATTTGTAAGCCGGAAGGGGCGAGCTATGAGAAACAAAATTACATAAGGGAACTTGCAGTTTAGTTGGACTACATTTCAGTGTCCGAAAGGGGGAGATGGAGTGAGGGAGGGAGACAGCGAAGTCTTTTGTGCCTCCCCTCCCCCCCATCGCAGTGAAGGGGAAATGTCTCTGCCGAAGCGAGGTAAGAGTTTCATGCCTTTTACCAAAGTTGAAATAATCGTGCATTATGCGTTGGTTATTTGACACGTGCATTCTTATGGTTAAGATACTTTTAAATGCATACTTTTTTGGTGCATCGCCGTTCCCCAGGCGTTTATCACAATTGCAGAATGCCTAAATTGCTTTTGCAAGCAGAAGTTGAAAGTAGCGAGCTAACCTGCTTGCTAATTTGGCTAGGTTGTTTGCGAGCTAAGTTAGCATGGGGACGGTGTGTCTAACTTGGCATTCGAGTTGTCCATCCCAGTAGCAAGTCATAAAAGAGAACATTAAAGTCAATAGTCTGAATGTGTCACATATCGTTAACATATCCGTACCATTAATGTTTGTGTGAAACGGTGGCAACCTCTGCAAGGACAGTGTTACCTGTCATTTTGCCGTCAGTTGCTGTTAGCTGTGTGGCTAGTTAGCTGACTTAGCTAGCTTGGAAGGTTAGCTTGATAGCCAAGTTAGCTGAACCGGGATGAATACAGACTCTTGTGTGAAATCTTGCATGCTTGAATTAATCATAGAATAATCACAATCATACATTTCACTGGGTAGATTTAACGCACTAATCGTGTTGATGCATATGCATGTAACTTGACGGTGGTCTGCAGGGTTCGGCAACGGTAAGATTATTTTTGCTCTCTATTGCCCGGTTACCACCTAACACAACGTGATGACTTTCCAGCTAAATTTATACCGTTAGCTAAGTATCATTAGCAGATAAGCAGGTTAGCCATATATTAGCAATAATGTTCTTAACTTTAAGTGATCGAGTATTCAGGACACGTTTCAGTTTCGACTGGATTTCTAGTTAGAGCTGTTTTAAATAAGTGTCTCAAGGCACCTTAGCGGTCTAGCTACTTTCAAAACTATTTGTAGACAGCTACGTTTCCCAAATACCGTAACCGGAACATGACGGAACATCCCTGAGAAAAAAGGAAAATAGCAGCTCACTGACGTCGACTCCCTCGCATTCCTGCAATACTTTCCGCAATTGGAATATCAAACTATATCTGTCGTGTAAGAAGTCGTCTCGGAGTTGACCTTTTCAACATTTGTCCTCACTAACTTTAGTTTCCAGCCTTGTCACAGCTTGAAACAGGCGGTCCAAAAACAGAATCAGTACACATTTGTATAAAGATTTTTGTAATAGATCAAATACGCCTCTGAAGTCCATACTGCTTATTTGCATACGTCTGATGCATATCATTTTGCATTGACATCAAACTTGAATAATTATTCATAAACGTCTATATTCTTCTCGCACATCTTTGCTCTTAGTTAATTAGGGCTTCGCAGGTGAATGGATACTAGTTCAAAGGCGAATGCCTCCATGAAGTGGTCACAATCTGGCCATGGTTTCATTTTACGGCGTGGGCATGTCTTTCACATGTATGGACATGCGGGTGCAACGAGATTGCAGCGACCGTTTACTACTGCTTTTTGCAGTTTCACCGTTGTGTGTTTATGGTTTTGCTTCTGTAAGGTTGGATATCTGTTCGCGTTTGTCATGCATACTTCGTGTATGCTGTCAATTCTCTCTGTAGGATACGGGCACAACATTTGCAGAATTATCCGTTGTAAGTTGCGGTTGTAAGTGAAGTGGCACATTTTCTATTTTGGTCAAAGGTGTTTTTAATGTGTGTTCTGTAAGCACTGTTACTCATCCATAATAGAAGTTATTCATTCTGCCACCCAGACAGAAGGCCAAGTTAGTCTTAATGATGAGTGGTTCTGTTAAGTAAAAATAGGGGAATTGTCAAAACCGGTATTTTATCAGAAACACTCCTGACTAGGCCGATGTGTCACCTGCTGAAAACTGATGAGTCATACTCAGGTTTGTTTCCTTCCATCCTTAGCCACAAGCTGTAGGCTTTCATCTGGCCTGATAAGGACGCTGTGCATATTGTGCACAGACTTTATAATCTCACAGCTGTACATTGAACTTTTTTTTACATTTACATGTTGGGGCAGTAGTAGGCATGAGTATATTCAATGGTGTTGCTTAGATTTACCAGAAGATTTCTTTTTCACTGGAACCTGAGTCATGTTTTTAAAATGGAAGTTATTTTGAAATCATGATCCACATTCTTGTCAGACTCCCATTTGTATTTGAAGAGCAGCAGTTCCATCTGAGTGAAGTTTGTGTAACGTATACCCCGCCACCTGTCATGTGATTCTCATTCAGAAACACTAGTGGTTAACAAAAAGGCTGAAGTGTGGCTGGAGATAACATTTCAGAGACTTGATACTGAAAAAGAGATGTACTTAAAGATCAGAGTCAGATACGCCTACGACAAATGTCTCCTATGCTTTTTTTTCATCAGAAGATGCAGTAAACCGCTAAACTGCATGTCTTTACACCTCCTTGCCAGTAAATTTGAGTTCATTGTAAGTGTTCTCATCAGCCACACAAACAGGTGAGCTGTGTATAGATGACAGATGGCTGAGGGAATGTGAACCTACGTCCTCTGACTCAGAGTAAGAGTATGTCCTGCGTTTGTGCGGAGTTCCCCCTGCCCCCCTGAGCCTCTGCCTCATGCAGCACCTCAGATTAAAATAAACCCACCCTACTACAGTCAAGAGTGAAGACTTTGCGCACCCTAAGAGGTGTGTGTGTGTTTGGTGGGCGGGTGGTTTGCCATGGTCCTCACGTTAGTTGTCCAAGTGTAGGGGTCAATCTCTGACCTGCCGGCAGCTCTGTTCAGGAGAGCCAGAGGCATAGCTTCCTTTGCACTGGGTCCTCCTCTGACCAGTAGCAGCCTTGTTTGCTGTGGCGTGATTTTGGTGCACAATTTCCCACACTCCTCCCAAGCTGTCCGGCTACTGCCAGAGGACCACACCTGCCTCCGTGTCAGTGTGTGTGTGTGTGTGTGTGCGTGCCTGCATGCCTGCCTGTCTGCAAACGCAGCTTGGCGGAAAGCACGTGGGGTTACACAGCTTGGGTGGGGCTTTTTGGGAGGAAACTGTAATGTGGCGTGTTAACACTTCTGAGGCAGCTCATCAAAGACTTTGAGGGTCTTCTGGTGAATGAGTGCATGTCTCTAGTCTCATGGAAGTTTGAGAGTGAGCCTGCAAAGAATTCCTCACAGCAGACAAGAACTGTACAAGCCCAACTTCTTCTGAGAACAGTCAAATAAGAAGTCATCGGCAGCTTCTGTGTGATTGTTCTTGAGGCAGGCAGACAAAACAGCCCCCCTCCTCTCCCTAACAAAGAACAATACACATATTGAGGAGCCTGACATGCTACGTCTGGAATTCTGGCGTTCATTTCCTCTTCCCATGTTTCCCAGACTTGTGCTGGTGGTGTTAGCGCCAGTGGTAGGTCTTCTATCACCTTGTACTGATGCAAGTTATTGATGTTCTTTCTCGGAACTCCAAACCAACTGTGATAAGGTTATGTGTTTGTAAGGTAGAGGGAGCTTGGAATGCTGACAATCAGTCAGGCTTGAAGCATCAGGAATTAAATTTGCATGTAGTAGACAGCTGAGCTTTTCTTCTTCCTTGCATGGGAAAAACCTGTTAAGTTTACAAGCTTTTTGTGTTAAGAACTGAAAGTGTCTAAGACTGAAAGTGAACTTGAAACCTATTTAATGTTGTATTGGTTTTGGACAGAAGTTATTTCTGAATATGTCCATTTGTTTTTTGCACTGGTCCTGCTCTTCAACAGCTATACCTTGCTCATGCTGTCTGCTCAAAAGCCATTATACACTGAAACAGGAAGGTTGTTCAACAATGCTGCATTTTTGAGGGGCTATCTCAGCAGCATGTCAGCTTTCACACACAAAAAGCTAACCCAGCAAGTAGTATAAGGCCTAGGTAGGATGCATACAGAGAAAAATGCAATCATGCACGGCCTGCATAGCTTGACACAGTCCTGTGTTCTTTGTAGCACTTTGGAAAACAGAGTAGGCGTTTCCAGTGAAAAATGTAGTATCTGTTCCCGGATCAACCTAGTTGGGCAACGCAAAAATTGTGGTGTGCTTTTTTCTTCTTCTTTCTTTCTTTCCTTCTTTCTATTTTTTTGCTGAGTCACCAAAGCTTGTGCAAGGGCTCTGTCATAAAAATAGGAATTTGCTGGAGAACTTTGCCCAGTTCCACTGTATCATCTCTCTGACTTGTTGTGATGTAATGCCATGGTTTGGCCTAACCACCATCATTAGCCACCCTTACTGGGACACTGCACTGGAATTTCTGCTTCTCTGATTTGTTTTGCCAACATCAAAAATGCTCACTACCATGTGCTCTTGTCTTTTGGGACAGGGAAAAAGAAGAAGCCAGATCTCAAGATCAACGATGACGTGTTTCGACAACCGACTCCCGCACCAACGTAAGTAATTAGTGGCCCGTGTTATTAGTGCTAAGTGCACCCCAGCAAGTTCAGACTCCAGGTCAAGGGGCTGTCCAGAGAGAAGGAGAGGAAGGGAGAGACAGACAAGAGCTGGAGACAGACAAGAGCTGGAGACACACAGACAGAGCTGAAACAGACAGACGCACAGACAGTGTGGATAGGATGTTTAATATCTTATGTTATGCCTTCTCCCTCCCCAGGCCCCCCAGAGATCTGGACTCCAAGGCCGAAGTGACTATTGGCGAGAAGGTAAGGTGCATTCAGACACACCAAACCCCCTTGCTTCAGATTGCAACATAATGGAAACGATACACCCTACTTTTGCTTGCTCAGATATTACTTTTTGTCATGAATTTACTCTGTCTTCAAAAGCAACAAGCAGGATTCGTCCCTCGCTTGTTTCACCTGGAGTTGCATGCATAGGTTATAACTAGATGTCTTCCTCACTCTGAGGCCTCTGATTGATCTTGACGCTAATGTTCTCCTCTTTGGCCTGTGTCCTTAGAATGTGGTGGTGAAGGCGGACGACCTGGAGCAGATTGCGGAGCTGGGCCGTGGGGCGTACGGCGTGGTGGACAAGATGAGGCACGTTCCCACAGGCCTCATCATGGCTGTGAAGGTGAGTCGGTCAACAAGGCAGCTGGGCGGTTCACTGCAGCTGTGGACTTTGCAAAAACCCAGTAATGTCAAAATAGTATCATTTCTCAGTACCTCATACCATAGGATGTTTTGCAGGAATATGGATGTTACTACAAGGTGAAATAAGGTCTAATCTGGTGAAAATATTGACTAGAATATTGATTGTACATGTCATAATCAGATGCTCTGAAATTTAACGTTAGGCTTTCTCAACCTTCTCGACCTTGGTTTAGTGTTTGTGTTTTGCTCTTGAAAGAAGAGTTTACACTTAAATAATGACCGTGAATGCACCACATTGGTCTAGTGTTCCCCACAGGGCACTGTGGCTGTCCACTTGACTTGCGTGTGTTTTTGTTTGTGTTTGCTAATAACCGCCCTCCCCACCACCTCCTCATCCCCTTAGCGGATCCGGGCCACGGTGAACTCACAGGAGCAGAGCCGGCTCCTGATGGACCTGGACATCTCCATGAGAACAGTGGACTGCTTGTACACGGTTACCTTTTACGGAGCCCTCTTCAGAGAGGTACAGTGTGTGAGCGCCACTCAAAACTCAGCTGAGTTCTTAAGGTCTATTCACACAAGAGCTATAATGATAACAACAACTATAATTATAACTACATTAGAAGAACACCATTTTAATGCCAGGGTTCTTGGCGTGAGGGCAAACAACTGAGTGGCGTCTTGTGAATTCTGATTCCTGGGCCTGGCTATAGTGTCACTTCAAAAGTGACCCTAACGTTATCGTACTGTTAAAAAGATTTAGAAAAACACATTGTTATAGTTATGGTTCTTGGTGTGACTGGGTCTTTAGCCAGAACGAGTGTCCCTTCTGGGCACAAAATAACTCAGGCACCCACCACCGACAGCCTTATAAACTGAGTGAGATCTATTTGCACACTTTATCACTGCTTTATATTTTATATATTTGTGTTCCTCTCACGTTCTTTATGTTCTATGTGTTGTCAGGGTGATGTCTGGATCTGTATGGAATTGATGGACATGTCTTTGGACAAATTCTACACCAAGGTTATAGAGAAGGGATGCACCATCCCAGAAGACATTTTAGGAAAGATCACTGTTTCGGTAACATTATTTTTTTCTACCTCTGATTTGTCGTTAAATGTTCCATGTTTTATTTAGCAGTAAAGCTAGAGCCCAGTAGCTGTAAATCAGAAATGAGTACTTTGCATGAGTCAGTAACTTACTTCTTATTACTGCTATCTTACTGTCTTTCTTACTAGTAGGTTTTCTTATTAATGTTGAGTATTTATCAACACCAGGAGTGGTGTGAGTTCATGCTTGTGCTTTGTAGCAGTCCTAAATGTTTTTGGTAGTCATAGATAAAAATAAGCCAAGGCAAACAGTGTCCATTTTGGAGCAGTGTTTGTCACAGGCCTCTATCAGATTTCCTGACAAGCCTCTCACAGTGGAGAAGTGACTCACTCTTTACTCATGAACAGCTGCTAAGTACCGGAGCTACCATTTTCTGTCTCTGATCTCTCTCTCTCTCTCTCTCTCTCTCTCTCTCTCTCTCTCTCTCTCTCTCACACATGCACACTCACACTCTTTCACACACACACACACACACACACACACACACACACACACACACACACACACTCTCTCTCACACACACACACACGCACATTACTTCCTCTTGTTCCCTCCTTTCCTTCCTCTCTGTACAGATTGTCAAAGCCCTGGAACATCTGCACAGCCGCCTGTCGGTGATCCACAGGGGTAAGCATGGGGGGAGGGTGGGCGTATAGGTAGGATGACCTGGGTTCAGTCACTGAAAAAAGAAATGTATTTACCTTTGTATATATCAATGTTATCCACCCTAAAATCTTGTTGCAGTGCCTAGATGTAGTTGGTGTATTGTACTCATTGAAATAAATGGGCATCTCATAATTACCTATCCACTGTTTTTGAAGTGGAGAATCCCCCACCATACCTGTGACCTTTGTGCAGTCTGTGTATATACAGACTGGTGCATTTTCTCTGTGGTTCCACCATCACTGGAGAGCCGTCCCTCTGTAATGAGGGCGTATTGCTACAGTGCTCTAAAGTGTGTGTGTGTGTGTGTGTGTTTTGCTTTGACACCCTGCAGACGTCAAGCCCTCCAACGTGCTCATTAACACTCAGGGGCAGGTGAAGATGTGTGACTTTGGGATCAGTGGCTACCTGGTGGACTCCGTGGCTAAGACATTGGACGCTGGCTGCAAACCCTACATGGCGGTGAGCATCAGCCCTTTGCTCAGACACTTGGCATCAGCACAGTGTGCTCTCATGCAAGGACACAAGGATCGCTTATTGTCACATGCATAGACATGCTGGGTAGAGTAGGACATGCAGTGAAATTGTATCCTTATAAATAACCCATCATTGTATCATGCAGTACATGCATGGATTGGGGACAACTGCTATGCATGTATTAAATTAATAGGAAAAAGTAGTATTCAACATCCCCATGCACGGTGTGCATTGGTTAGGATGGTGGCACCATTTCCACACACAGGATGTTGTAAGACGAAACTACAAAGACATCAGCTTTTTTTGTTGTTGCTTTTAACTTTTTTTTTTTTTACTTCTCCTTTTTTGTTTGGTGTGTGTGTGTGTGTGTGTAACTGTGATTTTTTTTTTTTTTCTCTCCTCTTCAGCCGGAGAGGATAAACCCTGAGCTCAACCAGAAGGGCTACAGTGTGAAATCCGACATCTGGAGTTTAGGGATTACCTTGGTTCGTACTTTTGCTTTGGCTTAAATATTTTTAACATAACTTTTAAAATCAAGTATATATTGTGTAGAGTTGCTGAATAAAAAGCAGTGTCAGCCCAGAACATTAATCCTTTATTAGCAGTGGAGCATAAATCGCAAGCAGTTCAATTTACCATTGAAACTAGTGAAGTTATATCTTCTAATATCTTTGCTTCATTCATAATGACCTGTGTGTGTGTGTGTGTGTGTCCACCAGCTTGAGCTGGCCATCCTTCGCTTCCCCTACGAGTCGTGGGGGACTCCGTTCCAGCAGCTCAAGCAGGTAGTGGACGAGCCGTCTCCTCAGCTCCCATCTGACCGCTTCTCCCCCGACTTTGTGGACTTCACCTCCAAGTGGTAGGACCCCCAGGCTTTTGGTCTTCCTGTCCTTTGTATCCTCCTCCTCCTCAGTCCCTTCCCACACACACACACACACACGCCCAACCTTCTATCTTAGCTTCACTCCCATTATGTCGAGTTAGTGCTTTATTTTCAGTATAATTAGACATTGCCAGGAATTAAGTTTGGTTCCTTATTTGTTTTATTGAGTTTTTTTCTATGCTATTGTGATTCTCCCCTCTCCCTCTCTCGGTGTTGTGGCATTGTCTGAACACTAGGAGTCACACTTGGCCTTTAGATTCAGCTTTGGTTTCACAGTAGCCCCTACGCTTCTCATTCAATGTCCAATGTCATTCAGTTTGAATTTTTCTTTATTTTCATGGCTGTTTACACTGTAGATTCTCACTGAAGGCATCAAAACTGAATAAACACATTTTGAATTATGTACTTAACAAAAAAGTGTTGGGTTGTAACTGTCTGTCTGTCTGATTTTTTTTTAATTCTAAATGTTTTGTCCTCGCAGCTTAAAAAAGAATTCTCAAGAGAGGCCAGCCTACTCAGAACTAATGGTGAGTCCATGTTTTTTCCCCCCATTTAAACCAGTGTAATTTCTAAAACTTGTTTCTTGCTGTTTGAAATGTTGTATTTCCTCTAGTCTTCCACAAGAGGACAGACCTTACTAAGTGGTCAAACTGTCCAGAGTGTGTGTTCTGTATGTGTGTGAGAGAGAGAGAGTTTGTGTGTGTGTTTGCATGAGTGTGTGTTTGATGGTGTGCACTGGCACGCGTGCCCTTCCACGTGAGCTGTGTGTAGCCAGCATGTGTTTCCTCATCTCTGCCATCTCTGACGTACCCGCTCATGTCCCGCCACAGACCCATCCCTTCTTCACCCTGCACGACTCCAAAGAGACCGACGTGGCCACCTTCGTCAAGGAGATCCTGGGTGCCTGAACCACAGACTCCAAGCTCCTGGAACACCACCACACCCACCTCCGCCACTGCCACCACCCCACCTCCCACATCAACCTCTCTGTCCTTCCAGGGCCCGCTGATGGCACTCAGAGGGCAGATGGGACTGAACCACCATAGCTCCAAAGAGTTCCAGGAGCCAACTGCAAGACAGAAGACAAAAACTTTATCCTCCCATAATGAACACTCAAGCCAAGCACAAGACTCAGGCCCCACACTTAACACACCACCTCCACCCCAACTTTCATCTTTGAGAAGGCACCAGCTTTAATGTAAGGTGTCCGAGAGAGCGCGACAGTGAGTGAGTGTGTGAGCGTGCCCGTGTTCCTCACTCTAGGCACCCAAGCATGTGTCCAATGCTACCCCATCCGACCCCACCCCCAACCTCACCCCACCCCCCTTGGCAGTGACCTCTACTCTCCAGCCATGAGGACGGCCCTACTGCTGCTGCTGCTGCTGGTGTTGCTGGCTCATCCATGGATAGACGTGGGGGAAGCAGCCATGAGTGTTAGTTGTCTGTCAGTCTGAGAGACTTCTGTGTGTGTGTGTGTGTGTGTGTCTGCGTCATGAAATATGCATTTGGTCCAGTCGCCGTCGTCTCTTTCAGAACCGGTTGTGTGCGTGTGAAGCCCACGGCCAAGCAGAGTGCCGTTACTACATAGTGCAGAATTTATAAAGATATACATGGAAACTTGCAGAGTAACGGCATTAATGGTTTTTACAGGTTCTTTTCTTTTTTTCGATGAATTCACTGAAATGTTCTGCTTCTATAAATGCTCCACCCTCCACCCCACACACAAGCACAAGAGCAGGGGTCTAGCTTTTTTTTTTGTGTAGTTGCTGTACTGCCCCCCCACCCCCTTATCCCAGATAAATTGCAAGAGTTCTGATGGTTGCTGGTTCATGTTGAGTGCCACAGCAGACGGCCAATCAGTGGGTGAGTTTTTGTCACCCAATCACCACCTCCCATTCACACAAACACACAACAGTCCCACCCCCTCTCTTCCTTTCCCAGTGCTGTAGGGCTCCTGTTCCTCACCCCACCTGCAGGGGACAGAAACCATGTTGGCGTTAGACATTCAACTTCTCTCTCTCCAGTACTTTTGGAGCACATCAAAAGACATACATCACACTTCTTTATGCTGGACAGTAAGGGACTGGAACATTTATTATTATAATTATAATTATTATTATTATTATTCAGATCCTAAGTCTCATGACAGTGTTAGGCAGTTGTTGTATTTATGAGAACTGCTGTTTGGCCCATTTCTGTCTTTTTCTTTTCCTCTTTTTTTTTTTTTTTTTTAAATTCCGAGTGCATTAAATAATTTTGAAGTCCTTAAGAGAGGCACCCGACGCCTTATCTGTGTGCTTGAGAACAATTGCTGTGTGTGAAAGATGTAAATACTATAGATGAACCTTTTTTGTTTTTTTTTTTTAAACGGAGGAAACATTGCACTGTGGAGCGGCAGGGCAGACGTGGAACTGCCATATGACCCCTGCTTCTGGTCCCTCTGTCCTGAGTAATCGCAGTGTGACGCAAGCAGACACAAAACAGAGACACACACACACACACACACACACACACACACGGCTTACATACACTAACGACCCCCGTCAATCTCTCTCTCCCCTGACACCTGTGCGCTGTGACCATCTCTCGAGTTTCAGTGGCCTGCTTTGTGTGGAAGGTGTCCCCAGAGCTCACGTCCCATCCACAGGCAGCCCAGCAGCCACACTCTGTTCAATCAGAGGTTTCAATCCTGAAAAGCGACCCGCATCCTCTTTCACACCCACATACAAACACATGACCACACACTCACACACACATGTACACGACTGTTAACACATACATCTTTCCAACTTTTTTGCTTAAACGCTCTCAACTTGAGTCATTTTTGTCTGTGACCCAAGATGTTTTGAGTGTGTGAGGGTAGTATTCTTTCCCCTTCTAATATCTTGTTTAAGATATGACTGATGCCCCTTTTGTTTTATTCTGCAGTTCACCACATCTCTTTTAGTCACTCTTGAGGCAGTGATACTTGTGAATGAGAAGGGGAGGTCAAAATGGCGTCGCAAGGAAGCTACTGTGGTTGTCGAGTGCGTCTGTAAAGGCCGTTTTTTTTTTTTGGATCTTGTCAGGCTGCAACGCGGAACAGGGCGGGTCACAGTAAGACTTGGATAAGCTTCTCTACCTCGTACTCTTTCAACTGTATGTCTGTGTGTGTGTGAGCTGTCTCTTTAATGATGGTGGTGGGGTAGTTAACAAACTTGAACAGTGCTGAGATGACATAAAGGTTTTATTCTGCAATAAAGACCGGTTAGCAAATAAAGGTTAAATAGTAAATTGATCTGACTGTTTTGTAGGAGGAATAACTTGAGCATGTGCTTTTATTGGAGGATGGTTTAAAAAAAAAAAAAAAGATTAAAAAAAAAAACAGGAATCGGTGTGGTTTATCAATTCTGAGGGGTGAATATTTAAGTCTTTTTTTTGTTTCCTCTGACTAGCTAATCCACAGCTGCTGTAAAGGAAAGGGTGTTGTGGGGGGGGGGTACACCTGGCTATGATGTGCTCCAGTGTGTTTGCAGTCCTCCCACCTTTCCCTCTTGGCTCTGCGCTCATGGCTTTCGATCTGTTCAGTGTGTGTGTGTCTCTCCCGCTTTCTCTCTCGCTTTCTCTCTCTCTCTCTCTCTTTCTCTCTCTCTCTCTCTTCGGCGTCTCTCGTAGGAAAGTACTGAAGTGGCATTAGCATTGTCCAAGTACACTGGGGTTGAACTCAAAAGTCACAGTGAACTGAAACTTTTTTTGCACTGTATTCCGAACTTTAAGGAGGGAATGGAGGGCCAGTCGCTCCATAGAGTCTATGATCTTTCTTTTTTTTTCCTTTTATTTTTTTTTTATTTTATTTTATGATTTTTTTTGAATGGGCAGTAATCTTATGTATGTGTGGGTGTGTTCTGAGATTTTTTGTGTAAATATGTATGTGATTTTGATGGAATAAATGTTTACTTCAATCAAATTGTCCACTTTTGTTGTTACACAGCACACTTGACACCAGGTTATTCAAATTGATGTGCAGTTTTAGAAGACTTTGGGAAGACTTTTTTAGAAGACTATTTATTTATTTATTTATTTAAGTGTCCAGCTCAAGAGCCTTCTCTGTTTGGCACAATTCTTCGGTAGCTGTGCAACCTTCTATTCTTCCACCT
This sequence comes from Setipinna tenuifilis, assembly GCA_030347295.1. Taxonomy (NCBI): domain Eukaryota; kingdom Metazoa; phylum Chordata; class Actinopteri; order Clupeiformes; family Engraulidae; genus Setipinna; species Setipinna tenuifilis. The sequence goes on along the minus strand of CM059266.1, from coordinate 26,535,771 downwards.
TCTGTTCATAAATATAATTGATAGTGTAGAGATGAGCTGTGACTTAAAAGTGCAAGGTAATGGGAGTGGAGATTAACACAGTGATTTGGCTAAACACATTACATCACATAGGATCAGGGATCCTTTTTTAATACTACTTAATTTTCATGTGACAGTTGCCATAATTACCTCTTTGCTTGATCTTTAACTGTTGAGGTTTGTGCAAGGAAAGATACACAGTTGGCAATAAGTGTCAGTCAACATTTATTGTTCTAGTAAGTAAATCATCTTGCATGTTTTGGACCCTTTGGTCCCATTTATTGGCTTAGTTTTTATACAAATAATCTTTTCAATTACACGACATGCATGTGGCAGGTGTAGTGAAAATGGCAGATAAATCTTTCATTTATGAAAATAATGTCCAAGCTTTTAAGAACTAGAACTCATGTACAGGCCGCAGACATGTTTTTACATAATTCTGCTTAAGGGACATGCAACGACACAAAATGTGAGTTTACTCATTGCTCTTGTACTCATTGCTGCTTATATTGTAACCATGTCCATTATTTTAATTTTGAGAATCAGGCCAACTGAATTTTCTTCATATCTATGTATACACTGTTTTAAGTAGTAAAGTGATACTGTAGTTTCAGTGAAGTATTTTTAGTAGTATTGTTTGTTGTTTTTGTTGTTTGTTTCAGGCTGGTCAGTAGTTAAATTTGCACAGTGCCACGGGTTTGCTGAAACCTACCAGCAGGAGGATGGAGGATTGCCGTTAATTTAATACCACGGATGTGTTTCCCAGTAGTGTCCTGTTCTCTACTGACGTGGTATTCCCCCACTACTATCCTCACTAGATGATTGGATTTGCACTCCTCGATTAACACTGAAAGATCGCCCTGAACCAGCAAAATACCAGTGCTTCTGCTCTGGCCAAATGTGTTAATGTGCAACCCCCATTTAGAGCAGTTATATCTCTCTGACCCAAGCGCCTTTACACATCACATTTTGCATGTCTCTGCTAAAGTCCCATAGCCCTAGATGGTTGGCCATGCTCATGTTTCACGTGTAATGCTCCTCTTCGCCTCCTCATTAGAGGAGGACACACAGAGCACTGCATGGGGGCTTTTACTGGAGGTACTGTAGGATCTATACCGTGCCGGCATAGGCGCAGAGGCACCGGCTGAGGCAGGGAGGCAGCACATAGCATCCATGAAAGCAGATACGCCTTCATCGGGGTGGCCTGTGCAGTATACAAGCATCTTATGCAACCGTTTGAGGGGGATCTGTTGCACCTCATATGGTAGATTGTGGACTCAGCAGGGACAAACTGGTCCTTGAGGGCTGGTGTGCGTGCGTGTGCGTGCGTGTGTGTGTGTGTGTGTGTGTGTGTGTGTGTGTGTGTCTGTGTGTGTGTGTGTGTGTGTGTGTGTGTGTGTGTGTCTGTGTGTGTGTGTGTGTGTGTGTGTGTGTGTGTGTGTGTGTGTGTGTGTCTGTGTGTTGGCGGGGGTAGCACTGACAACAATGAGGCGTACATGCACCCATGGCGGTGATGTGGTAACACAGCTTCTTTTTGGGCCCCACTGCTATTTGTTTAGTATAGTAAGTATTTCCAGTTTAATTTTTTTTTAAAAGGCCTGAAATGAATTTCAGTTTTGGTTGTTGGTGTGTCACAGAGCATTTTACATTGCTGAATACTGTTATGTGATTCTCTCATGTCCCCAAGCCTCAAAAGAAGCGCTCTTCTTCTCTATGAAGTCTAGCCCTACACACACAATAAGGAGGAAAAATGTCTGTCTATGAATACATCATACAAGGGAGTGACAGTGTGCACCACAAACCACTGAGCAGTACATGTCAAAATAACACTAAAAAACAAAAGCTTAGTTAATTTTCAAGATTGAAATAGGTAGTTTTAAGGGAAGTGATATATTTTGTCCTTTTTGAAATACAAGGATAGACAAGTTGTTTGTTAAGACTCCAGACTCAAAACACCTGCCACTCCAGCGCTCTGGCCTTGGCTACAAGGGCACAGAAATGGATATGGAGAGCCAGCAGACATGCAATACATGGATTAGCTCACTTGGCCCCGTTTGATTTTAGGATCGCTAAAACTCTGCTGCTAGATGTTTTCCTCTGGGGGTTAAAAGCTGAACGTGATAGCCAGAGGAGAGACGTGATAGTTGAGCCCTTGGAGCGGCAAGGCCGTAATACCTTGTGCCCTTAGTGGCAACTTTCCATGACATATCGGCGAAGGAGGGTAAGGCAGCAGTCCTCCTGCGATTTCACCGTCTGTGTGTTTATGTGAGTCTTACCTCCATGGTGGTAGTGGTGTATGGTGTCTCCTGTTGTCCGAAAGGTGTGTGTGTATATCTATAGCAGATTTATGTGTTTGAATCACGTGTCCTAGTTATTTAGTGTACCAGTGTCTGCTGCTGGACAGACATGGCTCACTGTGCCAGTGAATTATTTGGACTTAGATGACACTTGAATACTTTGCTTTACATAGACATGCTGACAGTGCGGGTCCAGGGAGAAATGATGAGTGAAATGTCTCAGTTAGTGGTGCTCACTGACAGCACTGTACCTGAGATGTGAAGGAGTATGGAGTCCAAAAACATCTGGATGGTCTTTTCCTTTTCATCGCCTCACTGAGGGCCTGCAGACGTGTCGAACGTTACATGCCGTACAGACTGAGTCATCGGCAGGTCTGGTTGTTATGATGCCAGACAGAGGAATCAAAAAGGGTATTAATAGTCTTGTTTATGGCTGTGGCGCTGCTTACAGCAGGATGGGCTCAGCCGATGGTTCTGCATGAGTTAACACTTGTAGTTGTGTGTGTGTGCGACAATGGAAAAAACACGAAACCCTCCCAGGACTTATATGAATTACCTGTGTCATGTGACCATGCTTTCAACCAGCATGGGATAAAAGCAAAGGAAAAGAGCCAAGAATATCTAATTGGTCCCATCAGATGTCACTTATTGTCACAAGAGCACAGGAGGAAATTAGGGAATTTTGGTTACCTGCAAGAGAACCCAAAACACCCAACCTTTGGTAACATTTGTTGGTTTCTCAGAGTCCTGATATTGAGCTAAAAAGGGGTATTGAACTAAATCACAACAGGTTACCACTGTTAACATAAAAAATAGGGTGACTAGATGTATTCTGTTTTCCAGGGACAGTCTGTATTTTTGGTGGTTGGTCCCCTGGTAAAAGAAGCAAAAACTCACCTTGGTTTTTATAGTTAAAACATTACCAGACTTTGGGGGTCAAGCATACTCGGGCACACTACAGATGGTCACCCTAGTAAAGCAGGCCTCTGAGTTCTGGTCACCATGATATAGCAGGTCCCTGGTAGGGGGGGAAAACAACAAGGGTGGCACTAAGCTGAACAGCTGCGAGCGTGAAGTAGACCACGTTTTGCTGATGGATTTGGCTTTTTTTAGCTGCTTTCTTTCTGCCCACTCATCACCTCCACTGGGGTGGCCTTGTTATACCGTACTCTCTGAGAGTCGTAGTCCTGCGCACAGGCACGGTGTGTTCACATGTGCCGATTAGAACGAACATCGATGAGCCACTCCTGTCCCTAACATATATGGAGACAGTGTGCCTGACATAAGCTCTGTGGTGATTTACAGCCCAAAGGGTGTGAGAGTACATGTACGTGCGCGTACGTGCACACAAGTCATGAAGAGAGACTGTGGCCTCGTTCTCATTGAGTATGGGCACAGGTATACTAAACTTGACCTGAGACTGACTGACCCATCCGATATTTGTCCAGTTTATGAGAGATTAAATAGACTGAATGCATTGATTTGAAAATGATTTTACGAAGAACCTATATCCTCGCCCAGTCTGATTATGTAAGCTCATATCCATCTGTGACCCCTGGCTAATCTGGCACATTGTTATTGATTTTTCTACTGTGCATTGAGTGGGAGAGGCATGCACTTGCACTGAGATACTCAAAAAAGTCTGGAATAAAATAAAGCAAAAAAAAAAACAAAAAAACAAACGTCAGCAATTGGCCAAATTATCTGCTGTATCGAAATGAAATAAGAGACCTCAACAAAACCTCAAAAATAAGACACCCCAACAATAAAATAACTCATGATGTTTAGGGACACTTTTAGTGTGACACCTGACCGGGGATAGTATGGTAAATAAATACAGATATCTTTACACTGAAATTAGTACGATGGGTAATAACAGTATAACATGTCAGCCATGAAGAAAAAGTCATATGTCTGCTGTCCAGTTTGACAATAAAATGTTTCAAACCACTCATGAAATTCTACAATCTATGAACGGGTATATAATCAGACTGCATATGCACACAAGATATGTGTGGATTGTGCTGCAAAAGTAAAGCTGGCTTCTGTGTGGATGTGAGGTGTCATTAACAGATGTTGGGTCAGCCAGTCACCAGGACGACCTAAGTGTTTTTTTTTAACTGGCATGACAGGGCAAACAGAATGTGTGGGCCGCGTATCTCAGTGGGAAAGATTGTTTTTCCACCCCGTCACAGACTGGATGACTTTCTGAGAATGCTTCCCCTTTGGTGGGCCACGTCTGGGATGTATTCAACATGTACAGTATAAAGGTCAGACTTTCAAACCAGCCAGTGATCTCAGATGTTACAGGTCTCTGTTTAGGTCTGTGTCCATCAGACAGTTTTGACCTGTGGTGTCAGTGTCGTGACACTAACATCGTGGTTCACTTGCCCTCCTCTTAGCATTCTCTCCAGGTCCACAGTGAGTGACAGAAGAGTATAAACGACTCTGAGACCCGCCCTGTAAGTGGCGAGCATATATAGATCACCATTAGAAACATCCAGCAACAGCTGGTGAGTCAGTGCAACAGCTCTCATATAATGTCAGCCTACAGAGGCGTCGGCTACACACCGACATCTGTCAGCGAGACCGAAAAAACACATTCCTCCGACGACACTTAGTATGACATAAATCTTGTTTGAGACACTGATATGCTCTCAAGCAACTGGTGGTAGGACAGTTTAAGGTGTGGGAGATCGAGTGGGGGGTGATGTCTGTGGATCATCATTGTTGCTGTTGTTGCTAAGGTATCAGTTCACCAAATGAGGTAACACACCTTATTAATGGCCTGTAATGGTTGTGTAATTAGTTACATAAGTACAATGTAATTGGTTCGTAATTACCCAGTACTCTCCGAAGCTATTAGCCATACTCTCAACATAAATTGTAACCCTAACTTAACCGTCTGACCACAAAAGGATGGATAGAGGACTGGAAAAAACAAGATCAAGTGTACGGCAGTATCACAATCTGGCTAAATAATCTGACATATAACCACAACTATTAATAAAGAAGATGCCTTGAATTATACAGTTTGACATGGTCGATTTTTCTGGTTTAGTTGGTTTCTGGTTGGTTGAGTCTTAGGATAAGTTTGCTGTCCTGTTACTGTCATTTTGTATTTACCAGGAGTGTAGTATTTTATTTGGCATGTATTGTGGCGCATTCACACAATTATACTGTAATAACTCATGATGTTTAGGGACACTTTCAGTGTGGCACCTGACCGGTGATATCATAGTAATTAAATACAGATATCTTTACACTAAAATTAGTAAGATGGTTAATAACAGCGAAACATTGTCATGAAGAAAAAGTCATACGTCTGCTCTGTCCAGTTTGTTGAGCGGGTAGCAGGGAGGAAATAGAGATGGGGAGGTGCAAGGTATTAACAGCCCCATGGCTACATGTGACATGGTAATGTGCTCAGGTGAAGACAGTGGGATTGAGTTCCACCCTGTGAGGATTCGAGACTTCTCTCTTTACACACTGAGCATAGGTCCTCTCCGATTCCTCCCTCGTCCTGTCTAGGCAGTGGTACAATGGTACAACTGGACAATTTAAATGGAGAAAGAATCAGCAACTGTCAGTGCTATTTTAGCTATTTTCTGCTAATTCCTTTATAAACTAAAGGTTTTTTTAGAATAAAAATCTGGGGCAAGAAATACAACAGGTCTTTTTGATTACAAAAATGACAAATAAATCAGGTTGCTGCTGGGCAATTCTTGTTTGGTTGTAAGAAATTCTTGCTTGTAATGTTGTTTTCTTTCAGGTCTTGGGTAGCAGGCGTGTGCACTCAACGTGATGTCGTGGCAACAGTGGAATGGAGGGGACAGCAGAGTGCAGCTTTGCTGCATGTGACAATGGCATATTATCTTCAGAGTGACCTGACTCGGCATGACCCAGCATTCAGGCAGATTAAATTCAGATTTGACAATATTCACCGACAGTAAGGTATCAAAAACAAAGAAAGAAAAGAATAATCAGTCTTTCTAGCAATAGGCACCATCCCCAGAAGATAATCTGCAAAATTGATGCAATATGTTGGCATGAAAGCTTACGTCATCATACAGCTCACAGCCTTAGGCTCCAGAATGACTAGGATTATCTACATGATTTGATTCAGGACCACAACAACCTGCATCTTAGGAAAACAAGTCCAGGGAAGAAGCTGGTGCTGACTGACAGACAGCAGGGTATAACAGAAGAACATATCATGTTGATTTGTTCACTTATTCATAAGACATTTTCACAGCAGTCTTTCAGAATGTGTAGAATGATGCTTCATTCATTCATTCATTCATTCATTCATTCATTCATTTATTCATTCATTCATTCATCCATCTATCCATCCATTCACTAACAGAAATCCTTACAAGTGTGTAGAGTGTTGTTTCATTCAATTGATTTACTATTATGCTGTAATATTAACAGCCATTATAATGTTGAAAATGCATTTTAATATGTATGGTATTTTTGTGCATTTATTTGATTTTTACTTTGTATTTACAGGGCATTAGTGTTTTTCTGCACTAAAGTTGTATTTTGTCTCTTCCCTTAGCATTCCTGTGTTTTTGTTTATGGATTAGGCTCTGGTCATCCCTGTGACGTAAAGGAATTGCGAAGATCACGAGGGCATTGATTACTCTACGCCTGCACCCAGTGTAACACAAATCCTCCTCTTTTCTCCGAGGGCTTCCTGAAGTGGAAGGTCTTGACCCTCTCTTGTTACCTCTTGGGACATGACCTGCAGTGCACTCAACACTGCTTGTGTTTCTGGTTGGGCCAACTCCTGTTTTCCTCCCTCGCCAGTGAGCCAAGACCCACACTCTACCAATTTTTGTCATTGATATTTTGATGCTACAGACATGTAATGCTGTGTGGAAAGAAAAGTGGATGGGTAGAGAGTCTGAACTTCTATCATAACATCCTTCTGTCCAAGTGCATCTGGCTTTCAGAAGATCCACATACATGTGGAAGTGTATCTTGCTTTGGTCATTCTCCAAATGTAAACATGGCACATGAAGTCAAAACATAAAAACAACATTAAGTAACCAACTGCTCAAACTGTAGTGTGGATAATAATGTCAAATTTGCATCACTGTCAAAGGGTTTAGATGAAAGGAAAAGAAAATGCACTGATTTTGTCTCTACAGCTCAGCATTCCCAAAAGAGTCTCTGTGACTGAGAGCTCATTGTTCTCACGGCTTGAGAATTCCCATGAACTATGAGGAGGATATTGTTGCCGACCTTTTATAACTCATGTGTCTAAGCCGAGCATAAACCAGTTCTTTAATCTCAGACAGGACAAGGGCAGAAAAATTGCAAGATGACGCACTATTGTAATCCCTCTTGTGAGGGAGCTGAAGCTTCTTTGTCCATCAGGAACATGTAAAGGCTGTTTCCTTTCTCAGGTTAAATACTCTGGGAGGGCAGTTGCTGGGGTGACCCCTACTTTAAGCCTTCCATAATATTTGAGTTACCCTGCTTTCTATTTCTCTCTCTGTCTCCGTGTCTTACTCTGTCTGTCTGTCTGTCTGTCTGTATATCTTTTTCTCTGTCTCTCCCTCCCACTCTCACACAGGGAAAATGGTGCCTCTGCTCGCACTAGCCTTTCCCATCGTCTGACCCCTGAGCCCAGACGGGTTCCCTTTCTCTCCCTTCACTTGGCTGTCACTAGATCAGGCTTTATGCCAGCCTTGCGACATGGACACGAGGTCTCGGGCACATTCATACTCACTGTGTGACATTCGAAGGACCCGTAATCTCAACGTCAAAATAATATCAACCATCTGTTGCCACTGGCGGATTCTTTTCACCTGACATGGCAGCAGAACGATTAAGTGGTCTAGTATCCTTTTCAGTGGAGGTTTGGGCTCAATGTCACCGCTGATTGGATCGTCTAATCTTGTCTGTGAATTAAACAGGGACAGAGGGATCGTCTCTCTCCCTCTGTGTCGATCACCCGCTGGTGATCTCGTGAGCCATTACCCATCCTCACAGCGTAGGTCCCATTTGAATAGTTTCCCCTGCTGTAGGCTTTCCTCCTTTGAGAGTGTGTCCAGTGGGAACCTTAGTCAATTATGAGGTTCAGTCTTTAGTTTTTTTATATATATCTGTACTTTTCGAAAGGATGCCATTTAAGTATGTTATGTCACAGCAGGCCTGTGGGAATGCCTGTGCATGAAGATGAATTTAGTTTGTGTGTATGATTTTGCAGTCACAACAAACTGTTTTCAACATTAAAAATGTGGTGAACAGCTTTTTTAGCAGATTACTTAGATGTATTTCTTGTGTTTTCTATAGTTTGTTGGGCAAATTTGGCCAGTTTGCTTAAACTGTTGATTCGATCACAGCAGACATAAGTTGACAGTTAAATTAAGGTAACTAATCGGAACCCTTCTTTTAAACCTATAGGTTTAGTTTACTTTTAAAATAAAAACACAAATCTACACGGAAAATACGTCTTGCCAGTAAGCTACAGGAGGTATGCTGTGACAATCCGACAAATATTAAACCACCACCTGGTCACTACATCCTCCCTGCTGTCATTCTCATGTTTCAGCTTTATGTGACTCGTGATTTCATCATGCAGTAATCAAACGATTGCTATATCTCACACGCCTTTAACTCAGAGTTGTCAGCAACAACTCTCTCCCTCTCTCTCTCTCTCGTTCTCTCTCTCCTTCTTGGCTTTCTCCCAAAGGTGTTACAAGTGTGGACTGATGTGCAGTAGTTGCTAGGTTATCGCCTTGGTAACTTTGAATGGCCCCAGCAACAATGACAGCCCGCTTGAAGTATTCTTCAGGTGTAGAGACACACCAGTCCCAGAAGGACTGAAATCCCATCCCATGGTAAACGAGTGATACCTTCATTCATGAAGTATACCTACAGCACCTGTCCATCACAGAAATAAATGGTTTATTGCTGTTGTTTTTTTATCTAGCTTTGGAAATTCACACCAGATTGTGGTTAATAGACAGATTTTTCACATTTGAAAATGTGTTGTTTATGGGCATTTCTGTCATCCCCTCCTAACAGTACCAGCTGTTGGCTCTTACTTCCTGTGGTCTCAGGAGGCTGTCTGAGATAAGTAGGACACGATATCATGTGATCATCGGAAAAGGCTCTGAAGAAGAGCCAAACATCTGTCATTCAAGGGGATCTTAAATGGCACCTCTGAGCAGCTGCTCTTTCCCTTCTCACATCCTTCATGCTGAGTTTTTATAGATAACATGAATAGTAGTAGTAGTAGTAATAGTAGTAGTAGTAGTAATAGTAGTAGTCTAAGAAGAAGAAGAAGAAGATGATGATAATGAAGAAGAGGAATGAAATGGGAGGAAAAGAAAAAGGAAGATAAATAATAGAAGTAGTAGTAATAGTAGTAGCAGTAATAGAAGAAGATGAAGCAGAGGAAAAAGAAGAAGAAGAAGAAGAAGAAGAAGAAGAGAAGTGATAATGTGTCCAGGTGTTGAAATTTGTCAGACTAGGGTAGCCACAGAACCTAATAAAGTCATTTTGACTGCTATAGAGAGGACTCCTCCTTGCTGTTTGTCCTTTTTGCATTCACATCAGGAGACATCAGCTGCCAAGACCTGACCTTGAGACCGGGGACTTTGGCTGCAGCCACACATGACGCAGACTAGGTAATTACTGTCTATATGAAGCTAGGGGAACATTTGGTGAATGCTAAATATGGTCCTCATTGGACCCCTGAGAGAAGACTCAGAAGAGGAGTCAAAGCTGTTAGATCTAGAGCTGAGAGTGGAAAGTCATAGTGCAAGACTCACCTGACTGACACCCTGTATATAAATATATATTTTTACTTGCCTCATGTCTACTGAGTTGGTGATGGTTTTTGGTGGCATTTCTCTAGAGCTGCCAAAACAACTCAAAATCCATACAAGCTCCAAAAGCTTGTAAGGGGCTTTAGCACCACTGCTGTCTGCCATGTGCAACATCATGCTACCCAGCCCCATCCCTTCATGAATAGCTAAGTATTTGGAGGACACTGTCCAGTCAGTCAGCTGCCATTACGCTGAATACGCCCATCAGGTATCCCTTGGCCGCGTCTGCCGGAGTAAGCGGAGCATGGCAGGCTAAAGGCGACTAACATGACCATCTGCCACGCAGCACAGTGTAAGGAGCACGGCCCGCTCTTACTTACATGCTGCTTGAATGTGACTACACTTCCCCGGGACCGCTCACAGCTTCAGGTTTCAGCACCACGACCACGGGCGCTGGGTTAGCGTCCCAGCGTTAGCATCTGAACGAGGCAGATTGCGATTAAATAAAAAGGTTTTGGTCATGGCATGTTTTGGCAGTGGGTCGAAGGGCGTCAAAATGTTTTGGAGGGAGAACATGTACGGTATATTTATAGGATATAAATGGACTTTGTTCGGCTATGGAAAGCATGGCAGGGGATGGGCCCTTGTGCTTGTAACAGGACACAACCACAGTAAACAAATATACATATTATCTTTCAGCAGGCACAGCGAATGGAAAGAAGCCTGTATTGTTTCCAACATACCTGGTCAATTCTCCTTCTCTCTCCCTAGAGTGTCATAAGACCCACAGCTGTCAGGGAGGGTAAATGTGCTGGCTAGATTGGTGTGTGTGTGTGTGCGCGCTCTTGAGTGCTTGTTTGTGTATATACAAGTGTGTGTGTGTGTGTGTCAGTCGAGGCATGTGCATACATGTAAAAACCCTTGGAAGGTACAACCATCTCTTCTTATCACCTAGTTTGCCATTGACTTATGTAAAGACCTACGAAGCATGCAGCCAAACTGGGTAAAATTTCCCATTTTAAAAACTTTCTCCCAGAGCCACCACATTGCAGCACTAATGCAATGGAGCAGCAGCTGATTTTGGCAGGCAGGGAGACAGGACACAGACTTGCTGGAGAGAAAGTGCTACCAGGGAACATTCAAATCCTGAAGCTGTCAGCCAAAATAACTTTATTTGAATAGCTATTCACAACCTACTTGACTCTCAAAGCGATACTCATCCAGATATATATATATATATATATCTTGTATCATCCAATATGCGACTGGCCTTTGAATGACAACCAGAGTAAATAATTCACATTCCCGACATGAAGCGGCGGGTGCATTATAAATTCTATGAATGTTTAACCGATGACTAATGCAAAGCTCTAATTTATGGCCTTTCTGATGACAGAGGTTATCTGAGTAACCTTGACCACAGGATTCTAATATACATACATGCGTTTTACCCCGACTCAGTGCAAGTGTTACACTGTCTTCACCTTTTAAGACACTGACTGTACAGTACACCTTTTAAAAATGGGGTACGGTGGCGGGCTTACTGTAGGTGAGTAAGTGTCTAGGGTCTCTTTTACAGCTATGTAAGCTGTAGTAATAAAACATGTCAGAACTATCTTGGCTGAAAACGAAAGTGTGTGTGTGTGTGTGTGTGTGTGTGTGTGTGTGTGTGTGTGTGTGTGTCTGCGTATCTGTGTGTTTGGATGTGCATGTTATCTGTATAAGATATATACTGTCCTGTATGTATGTCTGCATAGGTATTTTGATGTTGTTTTTGTAGGTGAAGTTTTTGTAGGTGAATGAGCAACTGAATAAGATGCTGCTTTTTATAACAGCACTGTGGTCTAGCATTTCAACAAGATCTGTGTCTCAAAGGTGAAATGCAACTTGATCATTGCTGAAGACGTGCCCAGGGATGCGGATGACAGCTGAGGTCTCCGTCAACAAGTGCTCGGGCCACATTGTAGGCCCTCATCAGTCAAAATGTCAGGGCCAGGGGCACCTTACCCCCTTTCCCACATACCAGCCATCGTACCCTTCTCATGGCCCCTTGGCCCCAACCTTCAATCAGAGCATTACAACAATTTACAGCCAATCACAAGTTATGTGATTCAGAGTCACGTGTGAATGGGAGATTGACCCCTCGTTTAGTTCTTCAATATCTATGATAGCAAACTGTAAAATCAACGTCATGTTATACATACAATTCATTTTGCAGGTAGGTCTACAAACAGAAAATATGATTATCAGCTCACTGTAAAAACATAATTCTCATCAATTCAATGAATGCGTTTCCAACATGATGAAACATGTTGAAACTCTTAGTATGACAATGTTATTGATGATAAAACATCATGATATCTGCCCTGAGAGACCTTCTTGCAAATGTCCAGCCAGAGAGTAAAAAAAAGCCAACCGATATTGTTAAGACCGTCTGCCCGTGTGAAATGTAGTCCGATAAAAGTGATAGCCCGGTGTCCACGTCTATTAGCAGAGAGCAACTGACCTATTTAGCTCCCCTTACAGGTCTGCTGAGTTATATGCTCTGTTATAGCAGGCAGACATTGGGTCATCATCAATATGAAAAGGGAAAGTAACATGTATGAGTGTGGGTTAAACAGATCATATTCAGTGCCCATGATGGAATTACCCACAGGAGGAGGAAGAGATCAGGGTTTTCTCATGCGTGGCTGTAAGTTGATTCACATTACTTGGGTTAGCCGAGGAGGCCTGAGAGCATAAAAGGACCTTGTCTAACTGTCCGTGTAGCTCCCTTTGTTTACTAGAGTGCTGGTTTTTGGTTAGCCTCACAAGACCTTCCCTGAGTTCAAAAGTTCTTTCACACAGCGGAAACTCCTCAACTAAAGGTCACAGCTTCAAATTAGCATTCAATTGCACCCTGCACACAGCTCATCTTGAATCAACTGTCACATTATTGTCACAAATTTATATTTTTAAAGACAACTTCATTCGTGTAAAGCTATAGCCTAAGGCTAATTGTGGCAAACCTGTTGGTAAGTTGAGGGAGAATCCTTTAAGCCTCGTTCGGATGGGCCGCAGCGGAAGGGATTTCTATGATCCGGATTCTGCAATTATTCCTAATGTACAACCCCACATGGCTTATGTCTAATTCAGACTCGCAAAGATGGAAGCATGTCATCCATCAAGCTATTTTAGGACTTCTGGTTTAGAACAGGAAAGAGAAGGCAATTTATCATGTTACAAGCCAATATGACTACAGATTTCTTCACTAAGAGGCTAAAAGTCACCTGATGCAACTGAGAGCCCCTGGCCCTGACTGCTGGAGATCCGCTGTCTAGCGTGAAAATCATTGGCCCACTTAGCAGTCACTAGTGGTAGTCCAAAGGGGTCCGAAACCTGGATCTGTGGAGCACCTAGTGATGCAGTTAATGGTTTATGACACTAGAGTACATCTGCGCTATTAATCTAAGCTATACACAGGAGAGTTTTTAGACTTCCTATTGCAACTCTATCACAAAGGCCTGGCAGAAGGCAAGATTCAACTAAGTCACCTGCCAAAAGGATATTGATTACATAGTGTATAATTATACAGCTGCACCTATAGTAACTGTTCTGGTCAACTGCACCTGTGTCTACACGATCTGACAGTGGATGTTCATGGTGGTGGTCCTGTCCTATCATGCCTTTAGGCTTTTGGACTGTTTCTGCACAAAAATGTCAGTCACAGAAATTGTGCAGATATTGGCTGTTTCCTCCTAAAAGGTGGAAAATCCTCCTGCTCTCCTCTTTCCACCACGAAAGCTGAGGTAAAGCAGATATATATTTTAAAAGCAGACGGGGGGTCGCTGGAGCAGGCTAAATGCAATAAACTGTGAACTTCTCTTTCCCGCATGCTGAGCCAAATGATAGACTCTTCACAAGGTAAGGACAGGGTCAAGAACAAAGACACACAAGGGTATGCATCCAAGACAGATCATGTGCACAGTGACCTCCATACATACAACCTTCTTCGTGTTCAGTCTTGCAGTCAGAAGTGAAATTGATGGTAGTTAGTGCTCCCAGCCTGGCAAAGTCCAGTGGGAGTGGGCCTGGGAGCTTTGGTTGATCTGACCCCAGATATTGGTGAATGAGGGGGGCGGGGGCGGACATCAACCTAACCTGGCTCAAGTTCACGCTGGAGTACACTGCCAGACATTGGAAGCTTCTCCACCCCCTTCTAACAAGGTAGTTCTTGCCTCTCATGTGTGTGACCAGTATGGAGGGAAAAAATGGCAAAAAGAAGAGGAGAAAAAAAAAACAGTCTTGCGCCACATCACCCCCAGCTGGTCTGAAAAGAAGCAATGGGGACGTTTTTCCGAAATAAGCAGAGGAACTAGGTCTGTGTGAGTTCCCCTATCTCTGGGTCATCGTCTCACTTTCAGCATGAAAGAGGAGCGTGGACTCGCTGGCGCAACCTCATTCTGCAGGCAGGCCCTTATCTGGGCACTCTGAGCCAGACTTGGCCGCACACCGGCCATTTGCCTGCTCTACCTCTATGGAGGCAACCATGCAAACCTGAGTCTGTGTATCAGATCGCCATTATGTCACTCATCTATATGACTACGGAGAAGTGTACAAAAGAGAGGGTTATCAGTGCAAGTGATGGGAGTTTACTTACTTACTTGTCAGCTGTGCAGTAGGGACAAGCCTCTTGTCTGGTAGTGGAAGTTGTCTAAGAAACTGACCTGGACACAGTCCACAACCCTACATATCAGCACTAGCCTAAAGCTCTCACTCTTTCACTTTCACTCTCACTCTCTCTCTTTTTCTCTCTCTCTCTCTCTCTCACAAACACACACACACACACACACACACATAAATATATAAAGAAATACTGTAAATCAGTATCTGTAATAAATCTTTTGAAATCAATTTCACATCAGATTCATTTAACACATGCTTATATTATGCTTATATTATTTAAATGCAAGGAATGTTACAGGAGGAAAAAAAGTGTAAATTGAATTTACACCAGACACTGGGGAATATTTAAAAACATGTTTGCTTTTCCTAGCATTATCATATGATATAACTTTTTTTTGACCTTTCAATAGCTGTTGAACGCTGAAAAAGATTGAATTATAGAAGGCTAGTCCACCTTTTTACAAACCAAATCTAAGCATTAGAGGACATTTCATTGGATAATGTGGAAAAAGCCCTCGAGCTGAATGCTTGCTATAAGTAGAACACAATCACATCTACTCAGCACAGCCCTGCCATGATCAATGCACAAACTTCTGTGTATGTGCTGGGTCTGTTTGGGAACCAGCCATGGTTTTGAAAAAGTAAGTCACGATGCCCTTTCTCCTCACTATTTACCACATGGCGCCAGTCCCTCTCTCTCTCTCTCTCTCTGTCACACACACACACACACACACAAACATGCACACACACGGGTGTTTGACTGTCTGCAACCTCGCTCCCTCACTGTTATAAAGACTTCTGCCTTCTATTCTGTCCCCACGCTTTGTCACCAATATCCACAGCAGCGTCTATCTGTGCTTACATAACACACGTCTGCCCAGGGTCCAGAGGACAAAAAACGATCAAAACAAAAGCTGCTGTTATATTTAGAGTATATCTTTGAAAGAATCACGTCAGCCATGAATTCCAACGTACAACTCCTGAATAAAGACCATGCTTAGTGATGTGGAAACATTATGTACAGCTGATTTTTGTTCATTTTTTCCCCCTCAACTGTCTTTCCTGACTCAACACCCACCCTCAACATTTCCCTGACCACACACTAGTCAAAGAGATACTTTTGGAAATGTTAAAATGTAGACATGATGCATATATAAATTATACAGCTGAACCATTTTCATAAAGTATAGATGAAGTTCTCATATCTGAAAATTGCACATAAGACAGAATTTTGTTTAAATATTCCGGTAAATTACTATATTGACTTAGAGCTTTTTCCATACTGTTTTTCTGTTAATACACAGAATACAGAGTATCTACAGAAATAAGAAATTTGTAAAAAGAAAAATATTGCCTTATAAAAACATGGCTGTATGTTTATATTTTGCTTTTATATATGACTAAAGTGATAATTTTATTAGAACCATGGGCAATAATGGAAGTCAAATATTTTTATTGATTTCAGTTTTATTGGAAAACAAAAGAAAATAATATATTTAACATCAACACCAATATATTCACTAGTTTTGTTCTATTGCACAATATAAAAACTGTACAACCACTGGCTTGTGCAGGATGAAAGGAAGACTGGTCTTAAAAAAATAAAATAAAAACATCAGCCAAACCTTGAGTGTGAGTGGACATTTGTAGGGGAAGAAATACAAGTTTCTCCTGTGTTTTTTTAAAAACGTATTTACCGTTAAGGTCCAAAACTTCTGGCATTCTCAGTCACCACCTAAGCGATACAAAACATGACCCTGCCTTTCTCTCTTTCACACACACTGACTCATAGACAGACAGACAGACAAACACACACACACACACACACACACACACACACACACACACAAACACACTGACTTGGTGTTGTATTGCTTTTTGGCTTTTCAAGCCTTCTTCTGTCTGCCAAAGTCTGCTGTCTCGGAGACAGATAAAAAGAACAAGTCACAGGTCCATTCTGATGAGCGACACCCCTACAGCGTTTAATTCGTCACAGGACCATTCACATAGAAAGAGCTGTAGATCCGTAGCTGCACAGCTTTTCAGTCAGGAAAAAATACTGCATTGTTATCTGTACTCTCCCTACATAAATATACTAGATTACAAGTGACTGGTGTCTATTTAACATGTACAAGGACAGCTTACATTCTCAGTTTAACTAGAAAATAATGTAAAAGGACATAGGAAAGCTTATCCTTATTATTTACATTTGGCTCAATAAGAAAATAATCTCTAATATGATCTACTCAATGATGGGACAAATGATTTTTTTTCTATAAGAAAGTGCACCATTGTGTGGTTAATATGCTGAAAAACAGTTACCTTTACACACTCTTTGAGGTTAACTTGATTGCTAAAAATCCTGCATCCTTGTTTTTCCTTGACTTGACAAATATGTAACTTAGCAGCACTTGATTAGAAACATTCACTTGCTCGATCAGTTTCCCACCTCTGGGTTTTTTGATTGCACGGGAAGCTCTTTCTGCTTTGACACAGACTGGCCCCAAGACTCCTGTATTGCACGTTTGACGCTTGCACAAGTTACTTGCTGTGATTGTGGCCAGCTTTAAATATCCACTCCCACTTAGGGAGTTTGTTTTTAATGCCCATATAGATGACATCTCTTGCTCTCTCTCTCTCCCGCTCTTTCTGTCTTTCCCTTTCTCTCTCTCTCCCTCCCTCTCAGTAGATGCCAAACACATAGCCTCCCACTGGTGGCTGTGTTCAGGAGCAGTGAAGACTTGCCTAAGGGCTCGCATTTCAAAAAAGATGCTATACTTAGACAAGATGAGGATGGATTGAGTAGCATAATGCACAGTTCATGCGAGCGGGAACAAATGTAGCAACACACATGAACACGCTATGTTTTTGACGGACCTTTGCATGCAGACATATTCTCTCTCTGTCTTTCTCTCTCTCTCTCTCTCTCTCTCACACACACCCCCCACACACAAACACACACATACACTTGTGAAAGGAAAAAGTGTAGTTTACGATGGATGTTAAGAGACCAGCTCGTTAACAGGTGACTGCAAAGCTAACAATATATTTTTTAAGAATATTTACTTAAATACTTCTTGGTGTCGGATCTTTCTGAGTGATTGTCTTTGCTTTTAAAAGTATGTAAAGATATCCCCCCCTATACTCTTCCTGGTAACAAAATATAATTAGCTTTGGCAATCACAGCGTTGCATTATGGGTCTAAGCATTGTGAACAACAAACCTAACCAAGCCAAGGCTCACTCAGTGTGTGGACACATAGATGAATTTAAAACTGACAGGAATATCACCTAGACAGCTATTCTATCTCGACCTTTCATGAGTATGGGCACACCACCAGTGAAGCAATTTATCTGTCAAAGGGTGCCATGCGACTGTTTCTAGTTCTCCTTGATAATGAAAATGGTAAAAAAAGATTGACATTTTCAACACCTTCCACACTCACAAAGTCCCTTATTATCCGTCAATCCAAATGGATAACACGTGTCATCAAACAGTACAAAAATATGTGTGAGTGTAGCTTTTAAAACTACTTGCAGGTATTCAGAAACATGCAGAAAGACATTCAGATTGCATGCTACCCAACCCATTATTTTTGTCGTTACCCTGCATCATTGCAAAGCATTTGCAACAACACCATACCTGAATGCATTAAAACAACCAAAGTGTGACCTTGTGTTTGACAAAGTGACATAAGGAGAGCAACTTATACTGTGTCACAATCTCATGGTCAGCCTCATGCACAGTGACCTCAGAGAATCATGCAATCCCATGGATATCCTGGTCTTTACTCTGCACAGACGGGCTGCAGGATACCCGGTCAGAGAATGATGCTGACACGTCAGTCCTGTCATTGCTGCAGTTAGAACGTTTAACAGGATTCCAAGATTCACTTTTGGTTGGTGTTTATGTACATTTGTTTGTATTTGTATTGTTTTCAGTGCATCCAGTCTATCATATCTCAGACTCTCGTCTCAGTGGCCTTGCGTCTAAAGGCACTGTGTCTTGATCAGACAGAGAATCTGCACCGGCGTCCATGTTCGTGTCCTCAAGTTCTACACTTGCAATGCCCGTGCTCTTTGCTCCTTCAATGTCCTTATCCTCCTCCTCCATTTCTTCTGCCTTTTCTTCCATCAGGGCCACCTCATTCTCATAACAGAATGAGTTAGTACTCGACCGCACATACTTATTCTCGGCTAGGTCTTTGGCACTACAAGCTGGTGTGCTGGGCACCTCGTAGGTCTTGTTGAAGCGCGAGTAGTCCACCTTGTAATGGTTCTTCTCCTCAAAAAGCACCGGCTCAAACCGGTGGCCCCAGAGGACCTCGTTGGCCAGGTAGGAGCTGCGGCACTGCGTGGTCATGGCCGTGGCCTCCACCATACCCTCCAATATGACCACGATCTCAAACTCAGAGGTCTCCAGCTCCTGACGGTTCATCTCGTAGAAGGGGCTGTCCTCATCGATCTCGTGGACGATGGTGATGGGTGACACCAGGAAGATGCGGTCAATGCCGCTGTCGAAGCCCACGTCGATGTCCATCTGGTCAAGCGGGATGAACTCCCCTTCGGCCGTCGTGCGTGACTTGAGGAGCTGCGCACGAACGTGTGCCTCAACCAGGTGGCTCTTACGCAGGTTGCCCACACGCCACATCAGGCAGAGCTTGCTGTCCCGCATGGCGATGGTAGCATAGTAGCTGAAGATCAGCGTCTCGTTCCTCTTCTTGGGCTTAGCCATCTTGGCCATGACCGCACCAATGATAAAGGCGTCAATGATGCAGCCCACGATGCTCTGGAAGACCACCATGAACACAGCAATGGGGCAGTCCTCAGTCACATACCGGTAGCCGTAGCCAATGGTGGTCTGCGTCTCCACGGAGAACAGGAAGGCCGCCGTGAAGCTATCCACATTCGACACGCACAGCTGCTCGCTCCCCTCCAGGTCCCCGTACGACAGCGCCACCAGCCAGAAGACGAGGCCAAAGAACAGCCAGGAGAGCAGGAAGGAGAGACAGAAAATGACCATCATCCAGCGCCAGCGGATGTCCACACAGGTGGTGAAGATGTCGGCCATGTAGCGCTGGCCCTTCTCGCTCATGTTGACAAACTGCACGTTGCAGTGGCCGTCCTTGTTGACGAAGCGGCTCTGAGGCTCGTGCTGCGTGTGCACCTTGCCGCCTGCATTGCCATTGCCGAAGCCGTTGGGCATGGCGATGGTAGCCAGCTTCATGCCGTCCTCGTCAGAGGAGACAATGCTGTAGCGGTGGGCACGCACACTCCCCATCGCGTCTTCCTGCGAGGGCTGGGCCACGTCTGCTTTGGAAAACAGTCTGAGTTTCTGGAAGAAGCGTTGGAAAAACAGTTTCGAAAGCTAGTCGGGAACCAACACGCACGAAAAAAAAAAACCCACCAGCGCAAAGGAACTGGATCCTGCTTCGAGGGATCCGGCTTGCCCTGAGGGACGTGCAGCGCAGCGGGCGGCAGAGGCACGGGAGGCAGCGAGGGCCGATCAGGTCTCTCTCATGAGTGCCTCAGACCTCGCCGGCGGAGGGCCCTGTGGAAATTACAGACAGAGAAACGCCATGTTACACTAATTGGAGGAAACAGGAGGAAAAGATCAGTGGCTTTGGGTGTATGGTATCGCGCCCCTTGAATAATGCATTCTTCAGTCAAGTATTGACGACATACGATAGCATATTTCAAATGAATAAAAGATACATTGACTGGACACAGTAACATAATAACATTTTAAGGATTTTATGCACATAGATATCCTTTAAAACGGTAATAATTATTTCACTGGTAGAAGGTTGTATTAATTTTTCTCCCGGGTGACAACTGAGGGTCACATTACAGATTATGTGTGCTCAATGCAATCCAATAGGAAACTGTGACGAAGGCAGACACCGCACTAAAGGATGCTGACATTTAGAATTAAGTCAAACATCAACAGAACAGGGAAATTAACACAGACCCTTAGTAGAGGCTTTCTCTACAACACCAGCTGGGTCTCAATGTATAAACAAGTGCAGCAGACTGGCACCATTTTACTCAGGGCAAACTCACTAACATGGAACTGGTTCAATCACATTCTGCTCTCCCTGAAGCTACGCAAAAACGATAGGTCATGCACCTCTGAGATACAGATGCTCTTACATCACATAACGGGGGACAGAGTGGCCGAATTAACAAGCAATCGACCCCGACTCCCGGCAGATTATAATGCACCATATAGGGCACATGATGCTCCATGAACCATATACACAGTGGCATGTATTAATGCACAATTACCCGACATAAGGAACAGTTTAAGAGGTATATAATCTGGATTGGAACATTGTGACAGGTCTTGACACACTGAAGTTTATTTTTGCTGGCTTCTTGTCTCTGACAAGATAATTTTTTGTCCTTTGGTCCTCTAGGCGTTTGAGTGGCTCATATGGAACACCCATTGCGCTCATTTTCAGCTCACATTTCCCCTGATCCTAATTAAGTGCATAAGGCATACAGTTTTCTCACACCTTGCAACCTGTGAAGAGATCACAAGTTGCCGCATATTTCAAGGCAGACTCAGGTGTTGTATGCTGCAATTATCACAGAGTGGAGGATGAGTGACAATCATTACCACAAGACTCGGTGTTACGATATAGATAAAATAAGGCCAACAAGTTGTCAAATATAAATAGTTCATCTGACGTTTTTAAACACTGTGCCTGATTGATCCACTGATATAATCCTGCCTGGTTTTAGCACACTGCTCTGGAACACATGCACTTGTGAAACAGCCCTAATTAAACATGTGACTTGGGCTCTTCTGGGAGAAGCAGGAGCTTGTTGACACTGAGTTTCGTCTAAAGGGACGAGTCTGCCCCATCCTTTCCGCACCAGGACCCACTATAGCTAAGTATGCATGGCCGGATACAGTTACTCTCTGGGCCACTCTTCGAAGATGTAATTAGAAACCAGTCTTGGTCACACTCACAACTTGATAGAGACTGCTGGTGTATCCACTACACTCCCCACAGGCAGGTAATAATAATAAAAAAAACAGCTTTCAACACTGCTGGTAAACACTTCCACAGCTACAACAGAGAGTCCTGTGACATTAACATCAGATTTAAAATATCAGAGATTGATGCCAATGGTAACAACTCCACTATTCCTGTCACACTAAATGCTTTGTTAGTGACAACATAAGAAAATCACTCCAGCCATGGATATAAAGGAACCTTCAACTTCAACTATGCATGTTCAGCTTTCCTTTACAAGCCATAATGATAATATATGATTCAATACACATCTCCACGTTTGTTTATTTTTCTTTTAAGCAAATAGGCATCTCTGCATAACAAGATGGAAACTCGTTACGTAAAGCAACTGTATTGTTTTCCTAGGGAAATCAATACATTTCTGCCCAACGTGCAGTATAGTTGTCCATTTCCAAATGACCTACCAAAGATGAGGGTTTGAATGCATGGGTCTGTTCAGAATGCAAAACTCACTGCTTTTCCTGCGCCCTCATGAAAACAAATTCATAAAAGTATTTTCAGGGAATAGTACAACATTGTAATGAGTGAACTTATTACCGCTGTAAAACATGCAATGACTTTTAAAAATGCGTGTTAATTATGCAGTAGAAAAAACAAGGTAAATATGCCTGTAAAAATATTAATGAATAATTCCAGCAGTTCTACTGTCTCTATTATTAAAAATGTATTGGGTATGTATGTAAAATGTATCTTTATGTCTTTCACAACGACCCTTATTACATCTAATAAGTCTTGAATAAATGAAACCACGCAAATGTAATAAAATCTCTTCCTATGAAATAGCTATCCCATTGAAAACAGAATAATTATGCGCTTAATCTTTATACTCATTAACCATTAAATAAAATGGTATTGAAAGTGACACCTTATGGCCAGTGTTTTAAAAACATTTCAACAGTTTCGGTTCCGTTATTTTTTGCCGCCTCTCAGATTTCCATTTTTACCGTCGACTTGACGTTTGGCGCTTACCTGTTGAGTGCATAGGGTGCCACATCTCCGTGGTTTTATTTGGAAACATCCCAAATCTGTATATTTATCCACATTTAGTTTTCGAACTTGTTGCTGTATTTTATGAGATAGCAAGTGCACATCACACGAACGCCCATTATCACACCCTCGCCAGCACGCTGTAAGGAAGATACATTTACCAACCAAGTGCAACTTTAAAAGGCGCATGTGCCTGTCCCCGCCCCGTTGCGTGTTCATCCAGCTGAGTGGACGGCTGAGAGCGTAATTCTAGAATCTTGTATCCTTAAATGTCAGTAACCTGTCGGCTGTACGACTGAACAATTTATTTATCATGTGATTTGCATAGTCGATATATGCAGAAAAAAACTACTACTACTAATGACTTTCCTGTAGGCTATAGCACACACATTATAACTTATTGTGAATGGCAAAAAAAACTAATATGTAGCGGTTGTGATAATGATTTGTTAGATATGGAATGACACCAGAAAATATTCACATATACATATTTACTATAAATATTTTCAAGAGATGAAAGGGTTCATGTACAAAATCTTATATACAGGTGATTTAAAAAATTCTAAAATATTAACATACATAGGCATATTTACAATCTTTTGCCTTCAAATTTAAGTGAAATTGCCATCAGTCAGCAGGTGCCTCTGCATGTGGCCATCTGTAATCCTGGCATTGTTCCGAGCTTGCAGACTTTGTGGTTACAGCAGATGCACAGTAACCTACATTTGCAAAGTTTTCCAGACTATTCTCCAGACTGTTTACCAGTCTACAGTGTCTGGCAGCGACAACATTGAGGTTGTATGTTAAATAATTTTAAGGAGAACCTATGTATGTAAATGTCACATAAGATGCTACATAATATGTTACTCAGTCCTTAGGAGGTTACTATATTTAGTTCGGTGTATGGATGTGAGTCCTAAAGCCAGGCCTCTTCAAGCACAAGTGTGTTAGACTTCTTTCTCTGGCAAGTTTGCAGTTTGTGTCGTGTTGCCGGCCCGATCGATTCACAGCTGCCAGGCAGACCCCGGGCCCTGTCCCTCTCCTGTGCGCTCATCATGGGGACCTGCACCCAGGTGGTCTGGTGGAAGAGTGAGTAGTCGGCATGGTAGTGTCTCCTCCCCAACCTCAGCATGTCCTGGAACTGCTGACCCCAGCGAATCTCCTCGGGGGTGTAAGAGGCACGCGTCTGCCGCAGCATCCCTGTGGAGTCGTCGGTGTACGTGAAGGACACCACCAGCTCCAAGTCCTCATCCGCCAGGGCCTGGGGGCTCAGGCCATACAGAGGGCTGTCGTGGTCCAGCTCGTGGACCACGGTGACAGGCGTAGCCAGCGAGAGAAACTTGCACTGGAGCTTCAGGTTCTGGTAGGCCAGGGTCACCCGTCCCTTGTTGAGTAGACAGTGGCGTACAAGCTGACCCTGGGCTTCACCCTCCAGGATGTGGTTCCCTCGAAAGTCACCAATGCGCCACTGGAGGCAGAGGGCCCCGTTTTGCAGGTTGACGACGGCGCACTTGCTGAAGCCCACAGTGCGGGCCCTCTTCCGGGCACACGCCATCTTGGCGATGACCACGCCGATGACAGCTGTGTCAATAAAGCAACTCAGAACGTCTTGCACTGTCACGACCACTATGGCCACCATGCAGGTCTCGGTCATGCCGCGGAAGCCATAGCCGATGGTTGCCTGGGTCTCCATGGAGAACAGGAAGGCGCCGGTGAAGCTGTGCACATTGGCCACGCACGGGGTCTCGTTGGGCTCCCCCAGGTCGCCATGGACGTGGGCTATCAGAAAGTAGAGGAGCCCGAAGGTCAGCCAGGATAGGATGTAGGCCAGGGAGAACACCAGGAACATGATCCTCCATCGGATCTCCACCAGGGTGGTGTAGATGTCCACCACATAGTGGCCCCACTCTTTGGAGGTCTGATGGAAGGACACATTACAGTGGCCATCCTTCTGCATGTAGCGCTGCCTCCTCCCAGCCTTTTCCTTGCATGCCCTCGCTCGAAGAGCTCTGGAGGTCTCCTGGGTGTTGATAATGGAGTCTCTCTCTGGGCCCATCTCGATTGCGCAAGGCAACACCATGGTCCTGCCTCCGTAATCCCTGAAATAGGACAAGAAATTGAAGTCAGCATCCCTGATGAGACTTACACCCTTTGAGAGAATTTGAGTTCATTTTAGCTTTAGTGACAGTAAGTGCCATGCTGGAGTACTTAAAAGCAGAAGCAGAAATGTAAGATTAAAAAAAAAGAATTTTATTAATATTTATTATCATATTAATTATTATAAGGCATATATTGGCATGACTTGAAGACTCAATATGATAATATGATAATATCAATATGATAATAACTATCATAATTACTAAAATGATTTTCTGTATTGGCCGGGCCCGTTGTAAACATCACAGTGTCAGTATGTATATAAGGATGCATAGGAGATCTAATGAAGCATACACTTGCATGGGCAGATGTCTTCTACGTTGTATGTGTTACTCTCTGTTGTGTTGCTTCTCAGTGCTATGCCCTCTTTTACTCGTTTCCTTGTACTGTTATTCACTTTTTATTTTATTATGTGAGACCAAGGGTGAGGGTTGAAGGTGGAGGGAGGGGTGAGTCAGTATGGTACCAAGTGCTTTGCACTGACAGGGGTTTCACTGTAATAGAACATAATGGCCAACACTATTTTTATCAGGGGCCCAAAGTTTTTAGCACCAGCCCTTGAAACACCATGACCTTTTTTCCTCCAGTTTATAAGCTGTACAGTTTGTATTAAGTGTCTTCAGAGAATGCTATACTATTCCAGGAATTATTTAAATATTAAGTATTAGGGTGTTACCAATTAACAAAATCAGATGACACATGATGATGGAGAAGCTTTGCCTTGATCCATGACTAATGTTATGCCCTAAGACAACTAATTACAACAGTCACATGGATCACGTACAAAACTGTGAGTTAAAACTGCACTTTGGTGGTCGATCTGTCTGTCTGCCTCTCTGTCTGTCTGTCTGTAATGTCCCAGGACCAAGTGCAGCACAGGGTGTCAGGTACAAAGAGTTTAGCAAAAGTTTTTCCTCATTAGAGGTCACCTGTATGTAAAAACCTGAGGTGTTTAATGGTCTTTAAAAAGCATACATGCTCCTCGGTCACACAGGCCCTGCGGACTTCTTGTCACACTTGAGAAGTCATGGGCATTGGGACCTTGCCATTTCTCCGGCTAATGTGTTACCAGGAGTGAGGCCAGCGGAAACAGTGCCAGCTGCAAGCCTCTTACAGTAATACCAAAGCACCATGCCACCATGGCACAACAGAGACGAAGACAGCCATGCCCAATACGTTCCTTTCTGCAAAGCCCATTTAATATTTTGTCAACCAGCTAAGCAAGTGAGAAAGGAAATAGAGCACAAATTACGGTGAACGCCTGTTTGTGGAAACAGTTTGGGGTGAAAAAAAAATTTTTTTTTCACTACATGTGTCTCACACGTGGCTTCCTAATCTCCAGTATTATGACACACTTCCCACCGATGCGCCCCCTCAGGGAAGATGTGCTCCCAACACGTCATTGCCCGCTAACAACTGGAGCTCAGCACAGAGCACATGAACATGGTTTTGATCACCAGAAGTTCAAACCCAGACCAAGGTGGTTGGTTTTCAAATGTCGGGATGTCTTGTTTTTTTCCCAGAATTTATAGCAACAAAAAATAGCAACATATGTTTGCTTGCAACTGTATCTGTTTTAGTGAAGTGCATCACACTGTAGGATCAATGATTCCATGTGTTAGGAGACATGGCAAGAGGTGGAGATCCCGGCTTCAAAAAGTAAAAATCCTTCCACATATCTGAACCCACAAATAGTGAAACGACCTGTTACATAGGCAGAAGGAATACATGGCAGGGTGTTTTTTTTAAACCTGGATGTGTAAGAGGTTTTTGCTAAGAGCCAAATATAGTATGTTGGATACTGATAAGGCTTCTTAGCTTTAAATATGTAAATAATTACACACTAACTACCCTAACAAAAAGCTATCTCTGAAGTTTCCTTAGCAGTCAATCTTTAACCTTAAAAGGTCTCAGTGTGCCTGCTACAAAAAAGGCTTTGAAATGCAGGTCAGGTTAGTGGTCACCTGCATAAAATAAAACCCAAAAGCACAGTTGTGGTGTTTTTCAGACATACTCTTTTTGCCTGTAAACATTATGTAAAAACATTTATAAGAGTGCTGCACTAGTAAAATTGTCAGTTCTACCAAAGATAAAGATTCCTGAGATTTTAAAAAAGAAGTCTCAGAATTTCCTGGAGCTTTTTCTTGTAAAACAAGGATATGTCCCCAGAGAAGGTGTTTCCGTTTGTTGTTAACCCTGCACGTTATATTGATCTCAATGTGCTGCTTTTTTTAGTCAGGTTTATTACTTTATTGAGCCGACTCAAGGCTGCACTGTCTTATCGCCTCTTTTGTTCAGGAATGCTCAACCCTGGGCTCATTTAGCAACACAAACAAAATGTGCTTGTTTTTTTCCTTGTGTCATTTTTCACACTCTCATGCCAATCACTGGAGAAACGAAGGTCACCAACAGGGCGAGACATGCGCTCCCTGATATGGACTACTGTCACAGACATTATGTTATAGATTAAATGTTACACCTAATGTGATATATATGTACATATATATATAATTACATTAGGTGTAACATTTAATCTATATATATATATATAACTGTAATTATATAATATATAACTAATTAATACCCTTTTCTCCTTAACTGTAACAGTCATCAGGTTGAACAGGTATCAATTACCTCTCAAGTATATCCACGGATTTGCTGATTTCAGGTGCAGAACAGAAACAGATGGATGTCTTGTTATTCACAGAACAGTGCAGGTGTGCTGGACAGGGTCTTTCAGTTCAGTTCTGAATGGTGAAAGAAAAAACACACAGAACTGTCAGAGCAGGGCAAGACTGGATCACCCAGGATGTGCAGCAGGATGCACAAATTATGTCTAACTCCCTTTAACGGAATTGTGTGAGAAGAGTTCTGTAAATGATTCCAAATGGCATAAAAAACACTATGACATCACTTACTTTAAACTGTCCTAACATAATAGTGTGTCAGTCTCAAGCAGTCCACTCAAAAGAATAGATACATCTGTTCTTGCTCCTGGCAAAAAAAAAAAACAAAGAAATTATTATCCAAAGTGCTGCAGTTGTTTCTGAATGACCATCACTGTGAGTCAACATGCCCATGTAACGGGAATAAATCACTTACCTCTCAAGCAGAGCTTCTGTCACGATAGAGCTGAACTCCTGGTTAAGAGTGAGTGTGAGGTTCCGTCCTGCCTTGATAACACAAGAACTGACCCTCTCTGGGGGCAGTACAGGCCTGAAGGCAAAGTCCCGGGTAAAATGTCACAAGAACTCTGGCAAATTTGCATGTCTTCTTATGGGAGCGTAATTGTGTCAAGTTTCATTAGTTTACACCTTTATGACGGTCGATTGCATCACTCAGACAATGGCCTGCCAATACTGCCGGTAAATATGATAGCAGCCCAAGACAGCCATTGCATGAAGACATAAAAAAGTTTCCATGAGCCTGAGATCCTTCCTCATTACATCTGTAAGGGCCATTCCTGAAGGTGATAAGAGCTTTTTAGCACAGTTTGTCCTCTAAATCCACACAGTTCATTAGTAAACAATTTAACTGTTGCATCACCGAAGCCCATGACACCCTGATAGGCCCTTGTGAACATTTGTTGTGCTCTCATGGCTTCTTAACGGAAGCTAATAAATGCCAATTCTGACAGAAATGAGCGACAGATCAATGAGGTGCCGCGTGGCGGCCTGAGTTGGTACACAATCTTTTATTGGGCCCATAGAGACATCTAAGTAAATTATGGCCCAGTCAAGATAAAAGCTGCAAAGTCTAGCACCAGCCATAGAACATTTACTCACTTTGAGGCACGTCCACAGCCATATCTATTTTAGGAAACTTAATAAAACAATTTACAGCTAGCAAATGAACAGTGAACTAACAAACTTCCAGCCAATTAGACAGTATATAAATAATAGCAATTTTAGTATTAAAAATATTAGTCTGATTGGAGAGATTCTCCTTGTGTTGGTTTAAACAAAGCATATACGCAGTATGGGTGATATTGGCATAGTAGCTTGCTATTTGATACTAAATATACTGTCAGTACAATCCCAGTGCACATTACAACAGAGTCATTCTTTCTCCCCAAAAATAGCTATGGTGCTGCTCAATAAGTTATTAAAATTGTAGAAAAGCATACAGTACACAATACTTATGTCATCTGAATGATGTGGGTGTCTTCATTCTTATATCATTAAACAAACTACTGCATTCTCTTGTACTTTGTCTTTATAAAGCATAGAGTCAGACAGGGCTACTTTAGCTCAATTCACAAAGATAATCTGACTAACCCATTTCAACCCCTCTCTATTTTTGCTAATTTTGTGGAATTTAAATGTTGGAAATATCTTACAAGCCACCTGACTGGAGAGATGAATGTGACCAACCTTTTACCAAGTCACATGTTTTTGCCTGTAAACCAACCTAAGCACAAAAAGGTATCTCCTGAGTCCTTGGTGACCTTGTTTGCCCTCTTTTTGGGTGATAGTTGTATCCTGAGTTTGCCCCAATATATATATTTAAAATTATGTGTTTACTTACAGGACATTTATTTGGCTAGGGGGATTGTTTTCATGGTAACAGTTGCTTTACATTACATGTAGCGTCTGACATACTTTAACAGGTCTGTTTCATCAACACCAATAAAGCACTAAGGGTCCCTGAGACAAAGGCAGTTGTTGAAAAATATCTGGCAATCCATTAGCAATCAAGGTCTATTCTTCAGCTTTGATACATTAAAACATACCAAGCTTTAATGCACCTATGTATACATTGATAATCCACAACATGTTTGATATCAAGTCAGTGAACAAATTCAGTTGAATAATTCAGAAGACAGCCTTCTGTGATGCACTGTAAATGTGGCCTTGGTCAGGATGAGGCAATAACAAGTCAGCAGTAAGGCAGGCTATCTTCATTCCATGTAATTATGTTAGAGAACTGAACACATCCTCCAGTAACTAAACTCTCTGATAATATCAAATGTGAAAGTTAACTGAGAAAGTGACAATAATAAGTCTGTGGTCAAAATACTAAATGTCAACTGTATTGTCCTTGTTAAACAAACCTCACTTGCTCGTCAAGGCCAATTGCCATTCCACCGCATTATACATATTTCATTCATATTGCAGGGTACTTCATTCAGACTCAGAACTCCCTGTCAATAGTTTTCGTTACCATCATGTGGTTGACCTCCATTGCCCTCTGTCGTCTTTTTCCATTATGGGGCCATAGCCGGCAGCTTCAGTGAGCCACTCCAGTGTGGAAGAGTGACCGGCAGGCAGTCGATCACAGTGTTTTGCCTTTGCTCCTTTGAGAAGCGCAGTACCACACTTATAACCCAGTGACTATAAAAGCATTCTATAAAAAGGGCTTTAGATTAGATGCAAGCACAGGCCCTGGGGGTTGCAAAGCTACTCTGAAATACACAGAGCAAAAAAACACGCACAGTCCATCAACGTCTAAGTAACGTCTGGTAGAACAGTTGGCTGAACGATTATCTGCCGCCTCTCTGAGAGAAAAAAGGTGATGGGATAAGTTATTTCATCAGCTTGGTTTTGGATTCTTCTCATTTCTTAAATCCTAAATAACTTTAGAGAAGACACAAGATACTTGTGCATCTAGGAATGGTACCTTCAGGAGAAGTGATTTAAGCCTTCCTAACTACTACTACTTTTTTTGTTTAAAAAATAAATAAATAAATAAAATGGTTGTACTTGAAGTAGGTGGTGATGAGTCAAAGTTCTAACAGTGAGCAAACCTGGTCTGGGGTGAGAGTGGTAACCATTTGTCGTGTTGTAATTTGTTTCTCACTGTCTTTACTGGTTCTGTTGTGGGGATGCAGGTGACCAAAGATGTGACATCGGAAGATACCATGGTTTCATCCTGGTCCAGTCTTAGTTTCCTGATCTTGTGTTTCCTATCAGGGGGGATAGAATAGTGGCAAAGAGGTTGGCAATGTTTTACGCGACTCACTTCAATTCACACCTTGAGACTCATGTGACCCTTTGTGATAATGGGTGTGGCTTACAGCTCCAGCCCCAGTGATCCAGAGATGCCAGAACTGAAAAAGCCTTTTGGATGAAAGGTGAAATGTCTTCAAGCTACTGAAAGAAGTCCATCTGCTTACAACTTAGCTCATTTGATGTTCTAGCGGTGTTATTATATGTATTTTACTCTATGTACTATACAGGTTGGCTCAAAAGCAGTTTTAAAATGAGAAGTTTAATTGCACCACATGCCTTGTCCTCTATTTGAATGGGAGCTCTCCTGTGGTAACAGCCAAATATACACACTACAAATCACCTCAGACTGTCTCCACAATAGGGATGAGTCACTCAGTTGGATTTGTCAGTCACATGGGCACTCAAAGAAGAAATAAGACAACTTATCATATCAACAGTTGTGTTTTTTTTAACACAGAATTCTCTCAGCTTTTTTAATCTGAAGTCCATATTCATCATATATTTGGCTTGAAAAGGCTGTGGGTTAATATGCATATTTCTTCTTAAACACAAACATGATACATTAAAAGATGACAAATGTAAAGGGAGGGTTTAAAGACCCTTAGGTGTGTAATCATTGTGTAAGAATTGTCTACTTGCTAAATTAAAAATGACATCAACATAAAGACTAAATATCATCATCAGCCTCAAAACAGATCAATGTATCACAAGTTGATACATGTAGGGACCTCATGTGGTTCTATTCAAGGATTTGAACAGTTTTAACATTTTTATTTGTATGGGCGAAATCAAAAACTTTTCCATTCATGGGAAAACTGTAGTTTAGATTTTTGGGAATCTCTGTGCTGTTAACGACCATAAGCATTGATTGACTTCTGAAGCAGCAAACATCAATAGCAGTATACAGTATCACCTAAATAAGGAAAATAGACTTCCATTTTAATTCAGATAATACTTCAAAACCCAGGATAAAATGTGAGGACACATGAGGTATTTACAATTTTGCTCAATGATGTCACAACCTCTGCGTGTCTGTCTGTAGGATGCGGTGTCCCTCTCAATCCTCCACCTGTCAAGATAGGCTCGCCTGTAAGGCAACCAATCTGACCATCTAATTTGCTTTCATTATCCAAACATCTTAAACAAATTGTAAAGCAGGCTGTGTAAACAATGATGTGTAGAGAAGCCCTCTGTAAATAATATTCCACTCGCTCTTTCAGTACCATAAACAAAGCAGACTAAACACTGAATCCTACAATGGAACTGTAGATCAGGTTTAAGGTTTAGAATATCATAAACCAGAACCTTTGTATGTCCGCTGAGAACGTTGTCATCTTTTGGCATGTATGCGTGAGTGGATATTTACCTGGCACAAACAAATTATATTGTGTGTTTGTGTTGAATGCTTTATAAAAGTATAGAAAGAACTGCACCCTTTGATAGAAAGAACTTCACCTGCTGAAACGGATCACCCAGGTGCACAGGTGAGCAGAAGCCAGTGGAAATGGCCTACCACACAGTAGTCTGAACATCCCTCATCTACTGTACCTATATTCAGCTGTCAATTAGCCACACTTTGCTGAAGGGGAGTGTGAAAATGGATTTACGTCAAGTTCTTGGAGGAATAATTTTGTGTGTCTCTGTATCAGGTAAGAGTATGATCTCTGCAAATCAGTGTAAGACAGAATGTAACCCGATGATTTCTGCAAGTCAGTGAAAGACAGAATGTAGTGTATGTATCAATAATAGCAGCCGTTATGGTTGAAGAAGAGTAAGGAGGTAATACGGTGATTACAAAAAAAAGGTCTTTGCTTCTTTGATTTTATTGATTGGTGTTGGCTGTATTTGCAGGAGCACTTTATTGGAATAAAAGCAATGTAAATGTTGTCAAATTTCTCACAAGTCCACATGTGTTGCTGTTACAGTGGCAGATCAGAGTAATAGCTCATGTGTAACTCGGCGATGTTTGGCATCATGGCTGATAGACAAGAGCCTTTACTCTCAGCCACAGTCACCATCCTGTGACATCACTGTCCATATATTAAATCTTAAGTATAGAACCATATCGGTGGTAAGTGTTTTCATTCTTATATGTTTACTTCCTCCTTGATATGTTTAAACTAATTATACCTTTTGTCTCCTTGCCGCATGTTGCTATCTCCAAAATTGTTTTTTGTGTATTTTGTTGTTGTATTTTGTTTATGCACAGGACACAAAACAGATGCATTTCTCCAGCCAGCTGTCTCTGATAATGGTAGGTGTTGTCTTGCGCCTAGTTGTATATAGTTTTGGTTATTTCAGTGATTTATTATGTACATATATACATATTATATTTCGTGCCTTGCATATTGTGTATCATGTCACATAACGAGTTTAGTATTATATATCAGCTGTTTAATATTGATTGAAAAAAACACCTTAATACATTTTAAGCTTAACTTTGTTCAGCTTAACTCTGTATCAGAGCATCTCTACATTCTTTGCTGAGAACAGAAATGGACGGATCCAGAACTTTCCTGGAACCAGACGATGTACAACGTTAGTCTTGTGGTCCTTCCAGCAAATAAGATTTGGACGCCTCGACTCACAGTGGAAAATGCGTGAGTGCATTTTACACTACGTGGTGAGAGCCTGATAATTAGTGTGTAATATGTTCTAATGTTTTATCTGCTTGTTCACATTTCTTGCAGAGTGTCCGTAAGAACCAAGGCTGTCTCCAACGACGTGGTGGTGGGGAGCAATGGAGGTGTTGTATACAAAGTTGTTATGCATACCACAGTGAAATGCACCATCAATCTCTTCAACTACCCCTTTGTCTATGACTTTTGCCCTGTGGCCCTAAATGGCTGGACGGACAAGGAGGGTGGGTACTGACCTGACCCTTCATGCATGCTCTAGAAAATTACTTCATCAAAGTACATAAACACTGATAAACATTAAAAATTGTTTTAATCCCATTCCCTCCTCCCTTCATGCTTTGTTTCAGGATGTGGGATGCATCTGAGGTTTCACAAGCTGAACTGGACAGATGGAGGTGCTGGAGAGTGGATTACAAAATCAGTGAGTCTGAGTGGAATGAAATCCCAAAACTACCTTAATGTAAGTCATTACTGCATGGCCCTGCATCTAAAACTTATAAAACAGTTATTTTTTGCACTGACATCAAGTCAAATATAACACTCTAAGTGGTAGCACTAGAATTTCTATAAGACTAAAAGAGATCAACAAGCAATTGTATAATCTGATAATACCAAAGGTTTGTTGCTGTGCCAAAAAACTATGTGCTGTTGTGTAATGTATTTTACTACAGTTATTTTACCTAAATGTAATGAAGGCGTATGTGCTTAGATACAAAGGCATAGCTAGCCAAAAGGACAACACAGACAACTCTCTGGGGTCCCCAGGGTTAGGGTTACAGTGCCTCAAGGGTGTGACAACCTTTTAACTACAGAGGTAGCGGTGCAGTTTTCAACTGAAGTGGTGAGTTTTTTGTGCTGGGGCCCCACTGGTAGTCTAGAATGGCCTCTGTTTGGATCTCATAGGTTGAGCTCACAATCAGCACATTCAACGCTGTGGTGAGCCTCATCATGCCCAGCGTCCTCATCGTTCTGGCCGACCTCCTAAGCTGCATGCTGCCCCTCAGAGGCGGCGAGCGGAACAGCTTCAAGGTGACGCTGGTGCTCAGCTTCACCATGTTCCTCCTCCAGCTCACCAATTTACTTCCTGACACAGGCAGCTGCAGCCCCTTGCTCCGTGAGTTTGCACGTTACTACCTCACCACACTGACCAGTTTTGCTTGATGAAAAAAACCCATAGACACCCAAACATACAGGGTACTTTCATGCGTTACTTTGTTACTCATGATACAAAAATATGAAATATGAACGTGAGGTGTTGAAGTCTGGTCTGTTCAGGACTGTGTAGTTTACAAGCTCTGTGAAAGGCCCAGGAATCCAAGCTATATTTTTATGCACCAAATGTGTTTTTGTTGTGTTTTGTTGTTGTTGTTCACACACATTAGGTTGGCATTTCCTGATATGCTACCTCCTTCTGGTAGTAAGCATGCTTAGCTCCTTGGTCCTCACTCACATGGCAGGCGGCTGCAGATTCCTCTTCTGCCTGGGTAAAAAGGTTACTGAAGATCAGATGGACTGGCTCCACACACAGCAGGGTAAGGATGCACTTCTCTTCACACCCCCACCACACCATGAGGTCATGTACCTACTCAGTTAAAGGAAGCGTAGGAGAGCAACAGGGAGTCAAACTATTTACCTGACTGATCAATCATACACTAACCAAGTGTAGTAGTATAATGTATATACTATACTTTTAATCAATATGGACAAGCCAGCATCTGCTTTTTTCACCCTGCTCTGTGAATAAGTCACACACACACACACACACTACCACATAGCAAAGAAGAGCCAGCTAATCAGATTATCAGACGAGAGATCAAACCAGACTCTCTTTGTAAGTCCAAGGCCCTAACTAGTAAGCTGTAGCTGCCTCTTAATAACCTAATAACTGAAAGGCCTAGAATCTAAAATGTACGAGTGTTAATATGAAATGACTACTGCACCAACGATTCTTCATGGTTAGACAGTAACTGACCACAACAGATTAAGTATTGAGGTGACAACTACAGTCTTCCAACAGGCAATGGCACAGCCACTGATGAGGTGCAGGATGACACCATTGACACGAAGGGTGATTCCATCAGGAAAGTGGTGTCTTTCCTAAAGACCAAGAGGCAACAGGAGGAGAAAGAGGAAAAGGCTCAGGCATTTGCTGAGAAGTGGGACAGAGTAACATTCCTGGTCTACTTTTCTCTCTGCGTAATATACATAATTTGCTTATCATACATTACTACTATGGAATTCTGCAGCTCAGACAACCTTAACTTCTGGGTTGATGAGTAATTTGTGCACCCTGCAATGTCTGCATTCTAGTTGGGTCATACATTTCTAGCCCTTTTCAGAATCCCTTTAGAATACTAGAATCAAATACTTGAGATGGTAGTAGGGCTGATGATGATGATGCACTCATATTAATGAAAAGCTCTGAAACAGTGTGGTTTATTTATCAGATTTCAGCAAGGAATATGAAAAACATTGTAAAAATACAAACAAATTCTTGTCAGAGAACATGGGAAATGAAGTCAAACAAATCTGAGTGCAGGGATGTTGGATGGCATCTAAAAACTGAGTTCTGATTAGGTTAAAGATTTAAAGCACTGCTGAATCATCTCTTCCACCTTCTCAGGAGAGTACTTGTAATATCTCTCTGGGTGTCTGGAGAACTTAACATTCTTGTATCTGTAAAGATAAAACAGTTCTGTAAACCATGGGGTAACAACGAGCTTTTTCTCCCCGTATGTAAAATAAAGGTGGACCGTAAACCCTGACAATGTGAGATTTTTTCATTTAGTCCATAGACTGTCACTAAGCAGATGTTAAATGCTAAATATAACTAGATGTACACAATAGAAATAGTAATTATTTTGACCACTGAGACATCGTTCTTACGTCACAATTTCTAAAATGGACACCTTTGTAAAGAATGGCTGCATCAAGGACCACATTCGCAAAGTTATGGAAGCAACGTTAATATTATCCACTTGGTTTGAGCTTGACTCGCCTCTCCAGAAAGGCCCTGTAGTCCTTGCCCACCATAGAGACCACGGCTTCGCACAAATCCTCTCGCTGGGTCTGGTCAGGGATGCTCCACTGGCTCTGTGCTGTAAGCATGTCGTCTATGCTGTCACTGAAGCCCTGATGGTAAGACAGCAATCCAACATGTTTTTTTGAATACATCAACAGTTTGAATACATCAAAAGTTAACTCCTGCATATGTAATTTATTGTACATCCTAGATTTAATTTCAAAGGACATATCAGCATCTATTTCATAATGGAGTGATGAAGAGGACGTAATTTTTGTACCTTCAATTTTCTTTTCATCATGTGGCGCTCCTTTTCCTTCGGCTGAAAGAAAAATGAAGAAAATTAGCACAAATAATAAAATGTAAACAGTTCTGCTAAACATGTCCATTACCCTACCACTTTGAATACATTACCTTTGAGCCAGACTGTACAGAGGGCATTCCGTCATCACTCAGGTATTTGGTAACCTTCGACCAGCTGTAATATGCACACACACACAAATAATTCCTCAATGGAGTTCTAAAAATCAAACATGTCCCATTTCAGACTCATTCCCTGTCCTGTCCTGGCCTGTCACCTTTGTAGATATTTCTGCCTCTGTTCCTCCATCCTGCCCTCCCACACAGCCTGTGGGGCATCAGTGCTGTCCACCCACACCTCTCTCAATTGGGCCCTGGGGAAATAAAATGCTGTTCACCAATCTGCATCTCTGCTACATCACTGGGACATGAAGGCAAGCCAACAATTGGGGCATCTAATCGACTGATTTATCACAGTCAGATTTATTTCATTTTCACTGAGACAATTAAATTACAGTTAATTCGGTAAACAATTAATGTGGAGTCCATGTCAGAGTGACCTAGCTGAATTAGGTTTATTACCTAGGGTACTGACAATAAAAATCTTCTCTTCATCCTGATAATGGAAGCCCTTTGGTCTATTATGTTGAACAGTATTTTACAACAATTAAAAACATGTTAATTAATGTCATTGGGGTGTTAAATACCCTTCAGACCTTTTGCGTAAGTTATGATAATGGTAAAAAGCATGAACTGAAGCATACTTTGCAACAGCGTTGTGAATGTAGTTGGAGTTGTTGAACAGGAAGATGGCCTTCAGAGCAGAGTCCTCATATACAGCAGCCATGTTCTCCAGACTCAGGAAGAGCTGCTCAAGCACTTCAGCTGACAACCAAACGCAGGCAAAGAGAGAGAAAGAAATAGGATGCTGTAAAACTCAGCCTTGATAACTGAAGATATCCATTTGTGAGAGCCCACTCAAAATTTATGGTGAATGTGATGTGGTGTTAAACCACACACATTCAACCTCTATCCTAAAGTCGGTGTCAATTTAAACAAAAGTGGGTAATCCAGAAAATGTCAGATATGATCCTTAGATTCCTGAGGAAGAGCCACATGGCTCAAAATGCCACTTGACAATCTTCTATTTAGGACCTGTATCTGCATATTTGACTTTTTATGGTGAATGTAAAGCATGCAAAGATCACATACAGATGAATGGTCTCAGATATTTGACGTCATCATTAGGGGCTCCACGGTCTCCTCTCTCACTGGTTGACTCTATAAAGTGTAATGACAACAAATATTTGCTGATGTTGATTACAGATGTTCAAGTGATGGTAAAAAAAAAGCTGCG
Organism: Setipinna tenuifilis; assembly: GCA_030347295.1. NCBI lineage: Eukaryota > Metazoa > Chordata > Actinopteri > Clupeiformes > Engraulidae > Setipinna > Setipinna tenuifilis. The sequence goes on along the minus strand of CM059266.1, from coordinate 26,497,546 downwards.
AACTTACCCCTTGATGCAAAGAGTTCTGCTGTGGTCTTCAACTGGACCAGCTGGCTCAAGAAGAGAATAACCTGGTAACAGTGAAATAACACACAACCACCTGACTACACTGGTTTGTAACATGGCTTTGTTAAGGTTTTACTGCATACATCTCAGACTGCCTCAATGAGGTTAAAACAACAATCTGAGATGAGTGATTCCATAATGATGGTGTCTGGCTTACATTGCTGGTCAGCTCATGAACCGTACCGTCCTTTGGCATCTCTCTTTTCTTATTCTGTTTTTTGTACAAATAACAGCATTTCACAGTATTATACATTTTAATTACAGTATTCAAATAATTTTAATTACTCACACCAGTGACTTATCCCTCCTATTGCAACATACCGTAATGCTACCTGGGTACCTTGCCAAGGTCTGGAGAGCAAATGTTCCAATGGACTCAATGAGACTGGGTACCTTATCTTTTGTGTTACTGGATGTGTACTAAAATCACATTTTCAGAAACTGGGTCAGAAATCTCACTTAAATTCAAAAGTCAAAATTTTACTACTCAAAGGATCTCACCTTCAGCACTTGGATGATATCTGGCTGTGCAGCTTTGAGGTGTTGAAGAGCACGGAGCACTGACAGCAGTGCACTGTAATCATGGCAGACATTCACAGCATGGCGCACAGCAAAAATGATACACTCCCCATCCTCAATAAGGACATCCAAAGCTTTCTGTGGGTAAGCAGGTGGAAAGATGGTTGGACAGATGGATAGACAGTGCTAGCATAATCAAGCAACATTTCTGCTTTTCTTAAGCACACAGTGAAGCCTCTTACCTGCACCAATGGGTCAAAGACCCTCTTCCAGTGGGTCTGAGGAAAGACGTTGGTGAGTGCAGAGAACTCTACTTTGGCTAGAAGATTAAACGCTTTGATGCACTGACTGTAGGACTCAACGTCGATGTCACACCAACCCTCCTTTCCTTTGGGTAGCAGAGAAAAACACCACAGCAACACAAAACCTTGATTTTCAGCATAACACATGTTTTAACATATCTATTATATCTTTATCCGAACTGTTCTTGATGTTTACTTTTCATTCTCATCTTATGTAATTGTTTTTTTGTGACTATTTCTCATAGTAATTAAACAACAAAGAATAAAGGCCTTAATATAGTTTGCTGCTGGGAATTGACTTCACCGCAACACCATGTGTTCAGTCTGACCTAGTCTCTTGAAGATCCTAGTGATGGAGTCCTTCAGAGAGCTGCCTATGGAGGAGGAAGATGAGGAGGAGGAAAATGAGGAGGAAGAGGAGGACACAGATGAGGAGCACGGGCTTGTGGAGGAAGCGCTCGTCTTGCGCAAGTGATCTTTAAAATCCTTCAGGGACCGGTTGAGGCGACGTGACCGTGCTCTGGAATACACAGAAAAGATGTCTGCCAAGAAAAGAGAGAGCAATCTCAAAAAGAGGACACAATATCACGGTTTTTGCACTACCCACGTGAAAGTCAGACTAATAATACATTTGTAAAAATATTCAAATTTTACTTTGGCATCCTCGTTCACTGCAAATCAGCTAATTTAAACAGTGACATTGCCATAACAATCAAGATCAGCTGACAATGAGGCTTTATTTCTAGTCAGGGTCACCTGACTCTCTTCTCTCATACTCACTGAACGGTGGTTGCAGCCTTCCTCTGAAGAGGCTGTGCACAGGTTCCAAACCTGGGTGTCTGTCAAGTGAACGGGTCTTCATCTTGTTGCTCATCCATGACACCGTCTTCCTAACAAAAGGGCTTCCAGGAAGAGGTGCCTTGAAAGTGTTTGGTGATTCCATGCAATCCAGAGAGCGTGTTTTCAGTCGGCTCTGGCTGCTCATGGCACCGAGGGGAATCTGCTCTTCAACAATGTCTGGGAGTCCGCGGGGGTGAGCTGGTTGAAAAATAGCAGCTGGTGACAGCAGGTAAAATGTGACATGGGCTGGTCGTGTACATTAACATCTACATGCCTCCAACATTTATTGACCTGATACCAGTCACAGCAGTTTTTGTTTAACTGTTTGGAAAAAATGGCTTAACTGAACATCATTACCTATTTAAGTATTTAACTTTAACTATGTTATTTCTAGTTTTACACTCTTGAAGCTAAATTATAAAAACATTATGCAGTAAGGAAGATACGGTCCTATACTAAAAACAGTGGCAAATCAGATATACTTTTAACACATTCTAAACAGCAGTGAAAGCTCATGTACATTTGACAAAACTGTGGCACTCACAGTCTTCCTTACAGTGAGGCAGAGGCCGCAGGGCTGAGGGTCGGTCCAAAGAGCGGGTCTTCAACTTGCTGCTCAACCATGATGCTGTCTTCTTCTGCGGACTTGCCCAGGTGTCTCTGTGCAAGGACATGGTTTTCAGTCGTTTCCCACTTTTGCCCTTGGGAACCAGGGGAGAATCCTCTTCAATGTCCTCTAGCAAGAATTTTGAACACAACAAAACAAACTTAACTTTTTGTCATTCTTGACATCTAGAAAAAAGAAATTCAACTTGGAAGCTTCTATTACCAAAGATGCAGTCGTCCTCCAACAACCAGGTGGAGATAGCAGCCATATCCTGGAGCACAGGCATGGGAATGCCTGCATCTTCTATCTGGGTGTCCAACACTTCTTCTGGACCAATCAGATTGAGGATGTCCACTGGAGAGGCCGGGTTACTGCACGTCAGCAACAACCTGCTGAACTCTGACTGCAGCAGCTCCTTGGCTGCATTCAGCTTCAGTCTCTGTGGGACAAGCCATAACATCTTCTTAGCCAAAGTTACTGTATTACTCATTTGCATACTTTATTAATAAGTGTACATTTTATTAACATAATGTCTGGCATACATTTGTGCCAGCAGAATTACTGGTGTAAATTAATTGTACATCTCCAGAATCTTTGCTTACCAATGCTTTAAGTTCAGTACCCTCTGGAATCACTTTCTCAAAGTACTCGGCAGCTCTCTTGATCTTATCTAAGCAGTCCAAGTAGTCTTTCAGTCGTCCTGTAGGTCTAAATGAACAAACACAACATTTAGACACAGCTAACACCACTAGGTTTTATTACCCCATAAAAGAAATACAAAACTTTATGATACAATTAAACAAATGTAACTTACCCTTGGCTAAACATCCAGTCAGTAGGTCTGATGACTTGGTAATGGTTAATGACAGGATCTAGTGCTGACAGAGTTAGATTTGCATTTAATTTCAGCTGTTCTAATTTCTTTGTTTCCTCAAACATGGCCATGGGTTTGATTGTGTTCTGCAGGGTATCCAGTCGATCACACATTGACGTGAAGATTGGCTCCTGACAAACATAAAATATTTGGCAACCCCAAGGATTATTTTAAGACAGTGAGAAATCGTTAACATTTAAAGAGGAAAAGAAAATTGGGGATGTAGAATACCATCTCCATGGTGAGTTGGTCATTTCTTTCAAGAGCATCCGTGACGAAAAATAGTAATTTTTGATGCTAAAGTGGAAATAAATCGACATAAACATGTGATTAACTGATTTACTTGCATGCATACTGCTACATGTGCTAAGTAGCCTAACTAACGAACAAGCTAGAGAAGTTAACATTACAGACCTGCTTGAGACACCTTTCAATTTCGGCTATTCTTTTATTAGTTTGTTTTTCGGCCATGGTGGCGACGTAAATAAGGTGTTATTCTTTATGTATTTCCAGATGTCCGTTTTTTAGGTCAAGAACAGGCAGATTAAAAAGACAATTGATTTCATCCTAGCCTACAAGTTGACGATCAAATGCAGCATCTGGCGAAACACCCGGATGTTTGTAAGAGGCGAGTAGGCTACTCTGTACTTGTAGCCTACACTGACCTTTCAGACCTCTCCTTTCACATCAGTCGTGGCTACAAATTGGCGGTATTCCTCAGAACACGTGATGCCCTTTTTATCGTAGGAATAACCAACTCCAAGAAGGTTGCAGATCTAGCCTAAAATCCAAATCTGTAGCTACCACGGTGATGAAAATATCAAGTCTTTTCCAATGTTTCTCCAATAACTGTTTAACATTTATAGATATCATGTTGTCCATGTAAGTGAACAAATGTGCTGTGTAGCCTGACAAAATCTTAGGTCATATCAATTATAGGAAAATGTACTAGTCATCACTCTTGCCAAAAGCTGAAGTCTTGATTTTCTGCATAAATCATGTTGGATGGTCTAGTAAAGTGCCTGTTCAAAGATATAGTTAGGCCTACATCCTAAAGCCGTGGCAGAAATGCTTAAAACTATTCCCTGGAGACATTCTGCATGAGCTCAGCTCTGACCCAGTATTTACAAATCTACCCCCCAATAGCGTTAATTACAAAGAGTATTCGGCTATAGGTAAGGCAACTATAATTTCAATTGTAATCAGTTTGATGTGATAATATCCCGGTATATGGTGCTGGATAGCCAAACTCATTATAAATAACTTAATGAAAAAGCATGGTTGTGCTTAGGATGGGATTAAAATTCACACCAATGTTTATTAGGCTATATCCTATATCTTTAAAAAGCCAAGGACCTATTCACAAATATCTGACTGGTTATGCTTGCTGTTGTTAGTTGCTGAACAGGTTCTGGTTTAGTATTTTTTAGCATTTTTTCACTACATCTGTTCCACTTCATACAGTGATGTTGGGAGAGTAATACCTCCTTAATATCACTCCACCACTCTGCTTCTGGCCCTTACATATTAGTGTACTATAGTAAATACCATAGTAAGTTACCACACATTAGACATGTTCCTCTCCTCGTGCTTCATTGGCTCTGGGAGTTTGTTAGGAGGAGGGATGCCATTTGCTGTGTGTTGTGCCTGAGCTGAGAGGGGTGTGGTGACCTGCTGGAGTCTCACTGGTGATGTCCATCTGAAAACACACTTGTGATTGGGTGAAGAAGACTATGCTAAAGCCTCCCATATCTCGCACATTAGAGATGGAGATTGGCACCATCTAGCCAAAGTCTGGTAAAATGTAAAGCTGGCTGGTACACTTCGGACACAAAATAATTTTACTTTTTAGTGGCTTGTGAATTTTGCCATTTATCTGTCAGTGACTAGTAAAGGTTCACATTTTGTAAAGTTAATTTCTACTATTGGTTCACATGTATCTCTTATTCTTAGGTCTCTTACTGGATCACTGCTGTGTGAAAACTAAGGAAAAAATAAAATGACTTGTTTGTAAAAAGTTCATATTAACACTGGGTTTTTGCTTGGGGAAAAATGCAAACAAAAAAGATCAAAGACTTTGTTATATTCTGAATAATTCCCTTCCTTCGTTACTAAGTCAATATGAACTCATAAGACATTTAAGGTAACCAAAGATTGCTGTGGCTCTACACTGCCACCATGTGTTTTTACCTATAAATGCATTTTTATTCCACATGTCATTGTATGACATTGCACATAATTATACAAGTAATGTGTTTTTTAAATAAACACAAAAATGACTTTGCCTTAGTCAATGCCCATTTCTCTTTTTCTTGCCCTTCTTGAATTACAGCTATATTATAAGGTCACTATCAGGTTCTGATAACGTATATGCCTTTCATTGAGTCACTCTGCATGCTTTGTATACATTAAGTAGTTAGTGTATTCGGGTTTATGTAATATTGGCTACCACACTGGTGTGTGGTGGGGTTTATGAGCTAGTAGGAAACTAGATGATAAGGGTGTATAGCTAAAGTTTAGTTCAAGTGCTAAAGAGAGACAGAGAGAGGGAGAACGTGTACATACAGTATGTCACAAAAGTGAGTACACCCCTAACATTTTTTTACTTTTTAAATTATATCTTTCCATGGGAGAAGTCTAAAGATATAATACTTTTCTACAAAGTAAAGTAGGCAGTGTACAGCTTATATAACAGTGGAAATTTGGTGTTCCCTCAAATTAACTCAACACACAACCATTAATGTCTAAACCATTGGCAACAAAAGTGAGTACACCCCTAAGTGAAAATGTCTAAATTTTCAGGAAGTTGTTGAACAGCTTAAGCATTTTACCTTGAGATGCGTTATTTATTGATTATTTAAATAATTTGTATTAGTATAGCATACATTTTTATCTTTGACTTATAATATAGATTTAAACTAATCAGTCAATACACCATATGAATATACATGTTCAGTCAGTCATTAAGTGAATAGCGTGTTCTTTTAGATGTAAAACAGCTAAAATGTAAGCCAGTCACTGGGGCAGTTTAGCACAACCTCTCAACGCCATACATTACTTGAAACAAGGAATAATTTGTTAACATTGTATGCACCTCTTTTATAGATGAGATATTATGCTTTTAGTCAATCACAAATTTGACAGCTGTAATGCATTGTAAGACAGAAAAATTCAACTTAAGAGTAAAAAGTGATCCAACTGGCCCCAGTCTCCCTGTAGTAAATATCATATTCAGATACTAAGAATTGTAGTATAGTATAATGAAATAGAAACTGTAGTATTCTGTATCAGATACTACATTTATACTTTATTCACTACACATCGTGGTGTATTGTAGTATACCATGTTATATACTATTTTATGGTACAGTAAATAGCCTCCTACATTGTTAGCCTGGACTGTAGTAGTTAAAGTAGTTAATTGCATTTACTGTAATGACTTTAGTTTTACAGCATTGCTAAAAAAAGTAATTAATTTTTTTTTAAGTACAATACCCTTATGCAGTACACTTATTGCAATACTATGATATTTATTGCAATATCAAAGTATTGCAATAAATCAAACATGCACATTGTAATTGAATTGATGCATTGTAGTATACTACAGTAAACTGTAGTTGTAATATCACATATCACCACAATTCTTATTCTCCACAGTATTGCTGTTTTTCACGTCTTGTATTTGTATTTAACAAATGGAGACCTGAGGAACATGGTTCATTCATTGATTTCTTCAATAATTCATCTTACATACACTGAACATACATCAATATTCCCAGTTAAGACAAATAGGTTAAAGTAAAATGTTGTCTGACCTATGCTTAACAGCGTTATTTTTCTGAACAGTTTGACTTATCTAAGACATCTAAAAATACTGCAGGTGCATTGCTTAATTGCTGTTCACATCATTGATAGTTTGTAGAAAAGTGCAGCTAGAACAATGTAGTCTTCCTAATTTGGATCAATAGCTAAAAATGCTCTTTTAGAAAACTAGTTACAGTGATATTGCATATTTCATTGATATTAGTATAAAATGGTTCGACCAGCATTGAATCTATTGACTTGTAACACTGATACATTTTATAACACTAACACCCTCTTATATTACTGCATTTACAAACCCCTTATTTCACTGTTATTATACTACAAAAGCTCACATGAAAAAGTAATGGAATTACACTCGTCTGATTATACATGGCCTTGGCTCCATGTTTTTTTATAATCAGTTACATAATCATGAAGTTGTAAGTGCAGTCCTGATAAGCCATTAGGATCCTAACAGTAACTTTATGTTTCACATGATCATCCATAATGTTACAGTAAAAGTTAGTATTCACTCATCCTCATGGATTATCCACTTTCCCATCCCCTCCAAAAAGCTCAAGCATGTTTGTTAAGAGTATGTGCGTTCATCAGTGGGATGCCCGAGAGCAGTGCTTGAGGTAGGAGTCGCGTCACTGTCAATGCCAATGTTCCGCTGCACCTGCTCTCTGTCCCGCCATTGTCCATTACTTTCTCCTTCACAACTCATAGAGGTTGTCATGGTCACAGCATTCCCATTCAATCAGCTCTGAGCTCTGGAACCATAAAGCGATCTCCTTCTGTGCCACTTCAACAGAATCAGACGCGTGGATCACATTCCTAAGAAACATACAACAAAGCACTATACAAACACTTACAATCAAGCACAGTCTTGCTGTGACTTGCTTCCACTGACAGCCAGCCCAGCACAGCAACACAAGTAATCATAAATGTGTGTGTGTGTGTCTGTGTTTTTAATGTACCTGCTGATATGAATGCTGAAATCTCCCCGAATAGTCCCAGGAGGAGCCTCAGTGGGGTTTGTGTCTCCAACCAGCATGCGAGAGGACCTCACCACATTATGCCCTTCCCAGACCTAAACACACACATACACACAATTATAAACAAACAAGAAACATGCTAAAAGATTCAAATGCATACATACATTTAGGCAGACACATGCCAAACCCAGAACAATAAAATGCCTGTTGAGAATTAACTTAATTATAACAAGATGTGTTTACCATTTGCTTTCTCTTTAGCTTTACTTTGCGTGTTTGATTATATGATTTGACTATTCAGTATCATTTTGGGGTTTTAGTCAGATTACATGTATATGCACAATGGTCCTTGAGTAAGAACTGTGGAATGTGTTTGTTCTTTACTTAACATCACTTCACAGAGCATTTTGATCAAGCATACTAATTAGAGTGCAATTGTATTGTTGACATTAGACTAATTGGTGTTATTGTTGTAAGTTGACATTAGACTAATTGCTTTGAAGTTGTTGGCATCATCACCCTTTAAAAGAGAGTAGTTTAACTTTAAATCTTAACATTCACAGAAAACCTTTAATAGATTACACTTTTATATTCCCAAACAGCCATCCTTTATATATGTGATCTTGACACTGCACTGGATCTTTACAGGGTTAGTAGGCATTAAAGTGGCTTGAACAAAAGTGAATAAAGCTGTAGCTCTTGTGAATTTTCAAGCCAGATAGTGGATCTGGCTTTGAATGACTGAGTGGAGCCAGATAATTATTCAATGTCAACAAACCAACCAAGGCGGTGAGACATACCAAAAAATCCCTCAGGGAGGGCCTTGCAACTTCATGCTCAGCTCAGATCATCAGGCGAAACAGATGTATTTTGAGGTTATTCTACTTTCATCTTAAAGTTTAATTAACACCTACATTGCTTATTGCATTTTACAGGTCTTGCAAGAAAATCACTGTGCTACTTTCTTTGTAATTAAGTGTTTACCGAGTGTTGGCCTGGCAAAACAATGAGCCAAATGAGGCAGTGTGGCCACACTACAGACCTAGTGCCCAGGCTATCTGTTTTGAGGCTGTAGGTAATTTGCTGGCTATAGGGGGAACCAAACAACAATCAAGAAGTACAAGGTACTAAACTTAACAGATGTTAAGCAGATATTATGTAATGATTTCCATGGTAGAAATTACATTTAATTTATAGACAAACACATTTTAATAGGAACAGAGCAATTATCTGACAGATCAAAACTCATTCCACCTAGTTCCTGCAGGGCAATACTGCTAGTGTTGACTGTCAGTTGAAGCCTGAAAATGTTGCTACAGAAATCAGATCTGAATTCTGCCCTGTGGTGTCTGGAAGGGACCCAGGGTTTATCAAAGGTCAGGCAGCTTTCAGTGTTAGAAGAAGAGACCTTTTATTAGACATACTTTAAAACATTTATATTTGAGCACATTTGACATAGGTCAAAAATTAGGATGAATAAACAACAGGATGAAAATGGTGAAGAGTCCAGGCCTCTGACCTCATCACACCAGTACAACGGTCATTATAAAAGTGTTAAATAACACTTGTCTAAGTGATGATTGAGGTAACAATTCCATTTTTATTTTACCTACCTTAAGTTCTACTTGCCTTAAAGGAGCCCTATGTAATTTTGTGGCCAAAACTGGTACTGCAATAGCATAAAAAAAAAATCTTGAGCACGGTACCAGGGGTTGCCAGCTAGGTTGCGAAAGACGTTTACTATAAGGAGCTACCATGGCAAGCAACGAGTCTTAAACATTTGCACGAATGTATTCCGCATGAATGCACAGGCTACCATAGAAAGTTCCTTTTTGTGCAATTAAGTGGATCTTCTTCCACTGTCTCTGTCATCTTGAACAACCAAAACATTTGCCACAGAGAGTATATATCTAAGAGCAAATTACACCATGTCAACATTTCAATATCACAAATGACTCTCACAGGGTGGTATTCAGTTCATTTTGATAGGGTATTGGTCAGTCTGGATAGTCAATCTGGATAGTCCAAGACCTATACTGTAATATGTATTCTTTTAGGATTAGTAACGTCCGACCTGTGTAACACGTACGTAGCTGCAGCTCTGTGGTAACTGGCAACCTGGATGCCAAACGGTACTGACTGTGTGATTGGCAAATAGGTGGAGGGTGGCGCAACAGGCCAAAAAAAAAATGTCAACACCATTACTGGCATGCTGCAACTTAGCTTTTAAAATGAGAATATTTTGGCTGGACTAGTATTGTCTGTGATATAAGTATTTGAAATTAACATGATTCCTTAATGTCTGTTAATGTATCAGGGGCATTTTATGATTACTTTTAATACATTTTTTACATATAGGTCCTTTAAGTGCCGCTTTTGACTCTGAACATCATTTGATACAGGTAGGCTATACAAACACAGACTTACAAGGTAAATGATGTTCTAAGGACATCAGAAAAGCATGTTCCTCTTCCCCTGAGTCCAAGTGTTTGTGTGTGTGTGTGTGTGTGTGTGCGTGCGTGCGTGCGTGCGTGCGTGCGTGCGTGCGTGTGTGTGTGTGTGTGTGTGTGTGTTTTCTTCTGCCCCTTACAGCATTCATGAAAACATGTCACTGCATGCCATCAGAGCTCAACCCTGAAATGTTACAGTACTACACATTGGCTTAGACAGACAACTGAAGGATCTCTCACCATGGCAACCACGGGCCCTGAGGTCATGTAGTGCAGCAGGCTGGGATAGAATGGCTTCTTGCACAGAGATGTGTAATGCTGTGACAACAGCTCCTCAGATACCTGACACAAATAGAGCACGAGACTGGTTAAAGAGCATGTGGCAAGACATGTTTGACTACTGTGGGGGTGTAAACAGGGGTGTGCTATGTGCATTCCTTTCTTACCCGTAGCATTTTCAGACCAACCAGCTGGAATCCGCGCATCTCAAAGCGCTGGATGATCTGACCAATGAGACGCCTGTGAACTCCATCAGGTTTGACAGCTATAAGTGTCCGTTCTCTTACACCTGCGTTGACAATAATAATCACTCACAACCCACACAAACAACTGACATACTGCTAAACATCACCATTTCATCCGACCACACACACATACACACACACCCCCATGATGTTATTTGAAAAAAACAAAAAAAACAAAAACAAAACAAACCTGATCTACTGATGTAATTCCAAAGGGCCTGACATGCATGTGCTATCCACGTTTTCTGTAACACAATTAAACTAAGAGATTCCCACAGCACCAAAAGGCACCACTTGAACGATCAACTGTATTAGCCTCGGGAATGCAGTCACAGCAACAGTAATATTTCAAGTCTGTTATTTCAGCACTGCATGATCAACAGACAAAACATCCACTAATTAAAGCAGAATATGGTCATAATATGTCAAGCCCACATGCCAACTAGGCGCAGGCGCACACATAAAAAGAAGACTTAACTAATCTTATGTGGCGTTTTTAGAGAGCACCTGAGGACAACTACAGAACTCCAGAAGTAAACTGTTTGCAGGCCTTGACGAGTTTAATGCGTCGAATGAAAGGCACTTGTGACAGCTCAGATATTTGTGTTATTGGTATTTGTTCAGACGTGTGGTTATTCTTCGGTGGAAGGGTTAGAGAGTATTTTTTCCATAATACAAACACTAGTAAAAAAAAAAAAAGTTGTATTGCAGACCATAGCAAGATCACATTGCTCGATACTACATGATTCAATGTAGTCAGCTAAATACAAACCTTTTAGGTAAGGGTAGGGAATATCAAGAGAACGCGCAAGTATTACCTGAGGTATTGCTGTTGTAGCGCGCGCTCTCGTACATGAATTTTGGGCTCGCTTGCAGTCCATTTATGTTTTTGACCTGATAAGTTACACCGCGAAGTAGACATCTGGGGAAAAGCGCCATTTAAAATATGTAGTGCTTAATTTGAAAGCAATAACAACTAAAGTAAGAGTCTGTCAGCAGCTAGACGTTTTTTCGCCTTCACTTCTTCGCGCAGTTTCCTGATAGTTTGCCAAACTTCAGTCGCCTTCACAAATTATATAGGGGCGGAACAAGCTCGTGCTATTTAACTCTAGGAGTCCATGAATTTTGTCCCTCGTGTGTGTGATTAGAAGGCTGTGATCATTAAACCATCATTTGTTACCAATATAAGGCACAAGACAGAAAGTAAGTCTACTGTAAAAGTAAGTAAAGAAAGTAAGACTACTTTCTGTAAGACAAAGTTTTACAGTCTACTCAGGATAACTCAGCAGTTACTACAAGTGTTTTTTTTTTTCACAGTAAAACAAATACGCATGTACAAACACAACAGGTCATTTACCCCAGTGGTCTGTTTAATCAGCCAATCGGTACATCACTCCCGGTGGGAAGACTGATCGCCTCAGGTCAGTCGTTGTGTGTGTATATGTGATCACATTTTAGCGTTAGATAGAGTTAGTGGGTGACCATGAGAAAATAACACACATGCATACACACTACATTACATACACACTGTAATGACTAAATTGACAGTTAATTCCCATTTCCTGTTTAGATGTTTGCTGCTTCAAATGTCCCCAAATCTCTCTCTCGCACACACACACACACACATACACACTTTGCAAAGTGAGATTGAGATAGACTGGTTTCATTTCATACCACTGGGAATTTCTCACTGTCTGCAGTAAGAAGCACAAGATCAGAAATCAGAAGACATAAACTTAGCATGCCAGTCTCAAGTTGGACTAGCACAGACTAGTGACTTTTAACAAGAAAAGCATCTTTCAAGGTGGTATCTGCAGTGCTAGCAGGTGTTTCATCCATGAATTTAATATCTTAGCATGTTCAGATTTTTAGGAAGAGAAGCAGTTCTCCCCTACCATCAGTGCTCTCCAAGGAACTCCACAGACATGTTAAAGGGACAGACTGCCCCCTGTTTTTGTTTCCATCTCAGACTCCAAGCTGTGTCAGAATAGTATTTCATTTGTTTTTTTCTTCTCCTCATTTTTTACCAGATATAGTGAGCTAGTGCATCATGAGTAGATAATAGCTGAATGAAAAATGTGTTCAGTGTACCAGTGTACAAAATACTAACATTTCCCGAAATTCCCTACGTTTAATGTTGCCGTTTTAAAACATTTGCAGGTATCCAAGATAACAAGCTTTAATACCTCGAACCTGTTTTCATTAAAAAAAATGTAATCACTCGCTTATTAAAGTCACTCACACAGGACACAGTAAGTCTTCCAATGTTTTTTAATACAAAAACAACTTTATTTGGGCCTATTTCTCCTGATGCATCAGGAATGGAATGATATGTAAGCATGTCAGTCCGTCTCCATGGAGATGAAGTGAAGTGATATCTGAATTAAAAAAAAAAAAAAAAAAAAACCTTGGCTCAGCCCCCAAACACCTCATGGAGCTTGCGTCAGTCCACTTACCACTCCAATACGAAATCAGACGAGAACCACAATTAAAATCGCAGATCAGTCTGTGCCTCACAGCATCACAGCAGTCCAGCTCGGGGGCAGCAAAGTGTCATTGGGCTTTGGCCACATGATCATTGGCAACGTGAAAAACAAATAATCCCCTGCAGCAAAAGGGGTGTGGCTCACAAATAAGAAGAGTCTAGACACGCCCTCTTTGGGACACACCCTCCCCAGTCAGCTCCTTCATCTGGGCTAGACTCTGGGAGGGACTTGGCCACATTTAAGGCGGAGTCTACGCAAGCTGTAGCTATAGTTTCAGTGGCATGTGCGGGGCGTGTCGCTATAGCTTCAGCGTGCCAGGTGGCAGGCTTCCATTGCACAGTCTGTAATAACGCAGGTCATTCACCAACCGGTAGACACTTTGTGTGAATGATGGCAAATCCTGCAAAGGAAAAAAAACATTCACAAGAAAGTACAAAGCATTTAACATGACATACACTTAGTGAAGCTTCATAAATTATGGCTCAAAAGTCCTTGGGAGGGCAATGAAAAGCTTGTCTGTTGCCTAGTCAAAATCTCTTACCCGCTCGGGGGTAAAGTTTCGGGCAAGCGTGGCACGCTGGTGGGGGTCTAGACCCTGGCAACCGTTCAGGAACTCAGGCAGGAAGGAGGAGTAGAAAGTGTGGAAGTTGACAGCAGCCATGTTGTACACAGCCACAGTGATGTCATCCTGCAGCAGGTCATGACTCTTGTGCAGGAGCACCTGCAGCAGCACGTTGATGAAATGGAAGAGCATGGAGCTCTGGAACAGCTTCTGGAAAGTCGCATACAACACACGCACACAAATCCAAAACATGAAAGAATGTCAGTGGGTAGGTCTGGCTTCAACGCCAAAACATTCTTTCATGGAAAGTGTGTGTTTCTGATGACCGACACTGACCTTGTGATACAGTTTGTGCTTGGTGTTGAGAATCTCAAGATAACTCAGGTTCTGCTTGAAGATGTGGATATCTGGTTGCAGGAAGGATTGGCCAAAAGCCTACCAAAACACAAAGCAAATTTAGTAATAAATTTAATAGAAATATGTTGTGATTATGTTTTTATGTTTTGATTTTGTGTTATGCCTCTTGCCTCTAGAGGAGGAACAGGACTTTATAGCATTTTGCATTTGGTGCGAGGGATGTACCTGCATGGCAGCGGTGAACTGGGCCTCGTTTTCCATCTGTTCTCCCGCTCCGACCCGCTGCACACTGCTCAGGACGGAGCTCTTGAAGAAGAACCTCCAGTTCTGGTGGAGAATCTGAAACAGCAGCTCAAACATCTCTGCCTTTACATCCGGACAGGAGCGCTGCAAAATACACACACACACACACACACACACACAGATTGTTTCATTTCTATCAAATGCACATTATCATTGGCACACATCAACCCCTTGCACTCTCATACAAACATACACACACAGTACTGTTTAAGTAATTCAACTGTTTACAAAGCTTGACTGGCTTATGTCAATAGCTGTTTTTTTTCACACAACAAACAAGGCAGGCAGGTAGGTCTCACCTCTGCCACAATAGGATACACCTGTTCCATGCAAAGACTGAGAATGCTGGGCAGTAGTGGTTTAAATGTATGTCCAGGCTCCTGAACCACCACCTGCAAAAAAAACATGTTGTGTATATCATGATGCAACACACCTTTAATAAGTGAGTCATTTGCTTCTTAACTACAAAAAAACATGTGACAACATTATGCATTATTTATTAAAAAAAAGCAGGTGCATATGGTTCTACCTGTAAAATCTTGAGAAATTTCTGGACCACTTTCGACCCAGCGCTGCCCTCCTGCAGGATGCTGATAGCCAGCTGCTCCCTGAGTCACATGACAAAACAAACTAAATCAAGACATAGCTCTTGTGGCGGAGCAGAAGAACCTGAGCAATCACATTATTTCCCCTCACACTGGCACGTGAAGCCTCTAGTCATGGAGTCACGTTCAAACTAATTTAAGTCAGAGCCTGGTGTCAGCATTATCAGAGTGTGAGACTATTAGCTGCTAGTGTAAGAAATTCTCCTCTGACTTCTGACTCTAAATTGATGTAGTTGTCTGAAAAGTGCTGAGCTAAGTTAAAAAAGCTAAGATACTATTATTTAATACCAACACAGTGCTGTGAACTTTTGAACTCAGAACAACTGTTCTTTCATGATGTGTTCATGGATCCACTGACTGTTGGTCTCCACCATTTTTATGCCACACACCAAGTGGTCCATTAGTTCACTAATGCAATTAGAACTAAAATAGAGCTGCACACGTGAGTGTGTGTGTGTGTGTGTGTGTGTGCGTGCGTGCGTGCGTGCGTGCGTGCGTGCGCGCGTGCGTGCGCGTGCGTGTGCGTTAACCTTGTGAACATGCTGAGGAAGGTCTGTATGATCTGCTCTGTAAAGGCCACTCCCATCTGCACGCGCAGAGCCTGGAAGAGCGTGAGGAAGAAACTCAGCATCTCATCCGTGATCTCTGAGGAGAGGGAGGAATAGAAAAAAAATCAGCATGATACAACGTAATAATACAATAAATACAATTTGATTAAACAGCACCATCTCCACACGATATGACATTGGTAGAGGATTATATCTGGTGCTACTGTTCTCTCCTTACTGAAACTATGGACTTAATGTAGAACGTTAGGACATGGCCAGTGTGTATTGCAGGCTGCTGCACAGCAAACATTTGTGACCCACAGGTGTGACTGACTTCTTTCCCAATTCCTATGATTTTAGCTCACCCACCCCTTTGCATTTTCAGTCTGCAACAATGTCTTTAACCACTGGATGGCACAAGAACACAGCATAAGATCAGCCACTTGACAACCTTTTCCTGGTCACACTTTATGTGGATGATCCTATAGACTGTTCACAGATACTATTAACTCAACACTATTAACTCAACCATCTGTTGAAACTTTGCATGTTGTTGAGGTTAGGGGTTTGATTTGGTTAAGGTGATAAAGTCAGTGACAGAGCATGTGAACGGAGCTGAGCAGCGAGAATTTCAGCTCCTCGCTCACGTGGGTGTTCGCTCCTTCCCTCCATCGCTCAAAGTTGAACCAGACCGCTCCGCTAAAAGTCCACTCTCCGCTCACCCAAAATTTCATTCAGCTCTGGTAAAATCGCTCCACGCTCACTCAAACTTTAGAGAGAGCCTGTTGATTAAAACCCTTGAAACTTCCTTTTTCAAAAATCATGTAACGGATACAAATAATTCCATTGTGTGATCAACTCACATGTGTATCCTCTTAGTTAACCCTATAATTTAGCAGGTTATATGTTGAATGATCGCACAGCTTTTTAACTTTGAATGCAAGTTGTCATATTTGGCTGAACAGCATATTTTAAAAATGCAGTTTATAGTCCAAGTAGATCATTCTAAAGAAGGCTTTATCCAGTTCTTTCTTTTATACCCCAGTAATGGTTGGGGCTCTGACTGTACCGAAGAAACTTTCAGTCCCTCACTTTGAGTCTGCTCTTTTTCTTTCTCTATGCCTAAATACAAAATGACGGGCAGGGTTAAGTAGGCTACATTAAGTAGTGCCATTTTAAACATATTCAAAATGCTCACTGCTCACAAGTCTGTGTGGTCGTGGTGAGAGCAGTATCGGAGTGGAACTGGAGCGAAAGGGAACCATCGCTCTGGCCTTTTGATTAAAACCCGCTCTGTGCTCCAACTATATTTCACACGACTATATTTCCACTTTACGTTCACTCCGTGCTCTGCTCCGCTCACATTCCCTGGTCAGTGGCAATAACCAAACTGAAACTGAATCTCAACAAACCATCTGTGATGTCTATTTGGGCAGACTATCCAAATACAGTGTTACCTTTCTTCCCATGCACAAAACAAATGTCTCTCTGTGAGCTGACACTGAAATGATTGTCAGATCTGTAGCCTGGGTTGCAAAGGATGAGGAAGTGCTTCAGACCTGGTTGCTGGATGTAGAGGGGAAACAGTGCCAGGGAGACCTGCACAGACTCCTGGAGGCTCTGGTAACAAATCTGCCGCGACTTGGTGGACTCCCCAGAAATACTTTCCACAAGGTCTCTTAATACTGACAGGGTCTGCTGCATGACAGCTTTGTCTGTGTGAAAGAGTGGAAAAAGAGAGAAATCCTATAACACAACAGCAATCGGAAGCAGGAAAACTGGGTAGTAACTGTGTAAGAGGAACAAAATGTGAGTGTTGAAGCAGGTCAGTGGGTTTAACTGTATGTGTGTGTGTCTGTGCATGCATGCAGGTAGGCAAGCATTAGTCAAAGGCTGAGAGTGCGGGCCGTGTGGGGCTGTAGGAGAGCGTGTTGTGGCCTCACTGTTGTGGTGGTAGGCGGGTGGGCGGGGCTGGAGGCGGTACTGCTGCGTGAGGGCGCTGACCAGGCGGCTGTGGCTGGCGGAGCGGCTGGGCCACTGCTGCTCCGACTCCGGCAGGCACGGCCAGGGCAGCAGCAGCATGTTGGACAGCGCTCTGCACACCAGCACATGCGCCTTGGAAAGAAAAACACACATATACACACACATCTATACATATGGATATAAATGACACATCAGGATGATACTGTTTGCAACTGAACACCAAAGTGTGAGTGAGTGAGTGTGAGTGTGAGTGTGAGTGTGTGTGTGTGTGTGTGTGTGTGTGTGTGTGTGTGTGTGTGTGTGTGTGTGTGTGTGTGTGTGTGTGTGTGTGTGTGTGTGTGTGTGTGTGTGTGTGTGTGAAAAGGTGAATGCGAGGCATTACTGTAAAGCAAGTTGAAAAGCACTAAAACAAGTTTTTACACAAAACTTAAAGAAACACCTTCAGTAAATGCTTATAATGACTAAGCAGTCAGCACCACTGACTAAATCAGTATTGGGTGTAAAATTATAAAGGATCTACTGCCTACAATAATATCAGTTACGTATTGTATGTAGGTATGTATGTTTGACTTCGAAAAACAATATTAATCTAAGTTTACCTCTCTTGATTTGCAGTAGATTTCTGACAGAAACACACACAGACTTACCTCATGGGTCAGCTGGTGGTTGTGGTTCTCTGTAATGAGGTTAAAAACATTTTGCACAGCTGGCAACGACACTAAAAACACTGGCCGCACAGTGGTCGCCATGGAGACGAGGAGATGGCACGCGGATAACAACAGCTTCTCTGGAACCTGAAAACATGAGCAGATTGACACCGACTCCAGCTTACTGAAATGGATTTTTAAATGAGAAAGTGCCCCCTGTTGGACAAACTGGGTAAATGTGGAAGTCCGAGAAATGACAGACATATTAAATGGAGTTGCAGTAGTAGCCAGAAAAGACTGATGGAATTGTTGGGATGTTGTTACCTTGGCACTGATAAGGGGCGTAGTGGCAGCCATGCTGGATGTGATCAGGTTGGCGAATCGGGTTTGGTCCTGCTGTCGCTGCACCTCACTGCAGAACTGAGCCAGCCAATGGGAGTAGGCCTGAAGTGCTGCCAAGGACTGAGCATGGCTATGAGGAAGCAAACACAAACGTGCACGCACATACACACACACACACACACACACACACACACTGTGTGAGTACAGTTGATGTCTCCTTCAGATGCAGTCGAGTGTGAGTGCAGGAGCTCATGTGAGATACTTACACATCAATGAGGTCTGGCTTTAAAACCGACGGCACCGCCGTCTCCACATCGTACAAACTGATCTGGGAACCATAGCATGTGACCTCCACCAGCCTATGGGAACAGACATTGACATTGACATTTTCATTTCATTTCCATTATTGATTGATGGTCATTTTTATACCACGATTTTTATAAAATGATTCTGGAGACTCAGTCAGCATGGTGGTTGGAGGATCAGGAACAAGGTTTTATTTTACATTAAAGCATCAATGGAGAAACATAAGTTTCATAGTGACGATTCACTCGTATCTCTGAATTATGCTTCGTCCACATCACAACGCTCCTGGATTTTTTTTGTGCTGGTTGAAAAAAATTTGCGACCACATAGGTTGCGGATCAATAAATATTCACGTCCAGATGAGAATGTTGTCTTTCCAGAACGTGTGCACATGGGCAGGGAGAGAGGGCAACTGTGCAATGATTCATTTGAAACATGCAATGGTGAGTCAGAGACATTCAAACAGCAAATACTCTCAACAGGGGGTGTAACCCTTCGACCCACCCTATATTGATATGTATTAAGCAACAGTATATGAAAATGGTCTTTTGTTCCAACTTGGCTGCTGTATGGGGCTCCTTCAGGATGTCAAACATCTATATGTTAGAAGTATGCAACAGTTCTTAAGACGGCCAAATGAATGGGACAAACAATCAAGCTCACAATACACAGACAACATCTCACCTCTTAAGAGACACAGATATTGGAAAATACACACTTAGGAAACTTAGGAAAAGTTCTAAGAATACAAAATAACTTAGGAATATAACATAATAATAAAGAAATGTGTTAACATTAAAAATGTTATGTACAACATCCTTATTATTATTCAGATTCTTTGTGTGCAACATTGTTTGTCATCCCCCCATCTGAATGACATTAATGAGACCAGTGTAGAGACACCATGGAAATGAATTTCTATAGGGGGACAATTTACTTAATAATTTTGGTCATCCACAAAGAGTGGCACACATAACACAACTTTGTCATGTGCAAACAAATAGTCATTCTTTTGGAGACAGCATATTCCATAACTCATGAGTTAGATCTATAAGTGTCATGCTGTGGTAAGTGGCGTTTGTGGTGTTGGTGCCGGTCACCCACCTCTGCACAATGGCCAGGGCGTCGGAGGAGCGGGCAGTGAAAACGTCTCCGGTGAAGAACTCGGCAAGGCGGCCCACGGCCTGCAGCAGGGAGCTGAGATCCCGCAGGGCACAGTGCAGCTTCCTGCAGTCCGCCTCAGCAGTGATGTTCAACCGCCGACCTGCACAACACACACATACACACACACACACAATAAGAAGGACTGCAGAATCAGAATAGTGTAATGTACTATTTGAAGCACCTTGAGCTGCATCTTGTATGTATGAACTGTGCTATACAAGTAAAGGTTATTATTATTATTATTTGTAATAACTAAACCCAAAAACAGCACATACACGAAATCATTACTTTTCTCTATTATTACAATTTTTACAACTGAAAATTGTCAAGAAGTTATTTGTGTGCTCTAGTTTCTTTTGGGGTTCAGCAACCACAAGGGGCCCTTCATACATGGCCAATACACACAAAATCTTTATAAATACACACCAACACATGCTGATGACCACATGCAGATATGACGCAAACATGAATGCAGAATGGTCATATAAAAACAGACTAAAGAGTGCACAGACATTGAAAACCACACAGTAAAAGGACTGACAGAAAAATCAACAGAACTGAGGCATATCAGTAACAGCAATAACATGAACACACACACACACTCAAATACTCATACACAAACAGATGCTTATCGTCCTCTCACACACACATACACAGCTAACCGATACTGTAAAGGTCTGTAGCTCACTTGTTCCAGTGGTAACAATGAACTGCTGCAGACCAAGGTAGATATCTAGGTCCTCTTGAAGCACAGGAAACTGTTTCAGAAAAACAGAGAAGTTACGGGACAAAAAGAGTGAGAAGTGATAAAACAAAACATTGCATGAGTGTCAACATAAGATGACAGAACATGACAGAAAGTGACCTTGGGTTTTAGAAAGGGCTATGTTGTTATTGTTATTGTTGTTGGGGCCATTAGTATTTTTGTACCACAAGATTTGAGTAATGCAGACACACGTCAAACAAGAAGACCATAAATTAAGTTGGTCATAATCAGGAAGTAATAACACTTTTCAAAGCTCCGAGACAGGCATTACAGAAAAAAAAACAGCTGGTTGTCAGCTTTATAATGTTGATTTATCATATGGGGTAGCACAGCAGTGTTCATATGTTGTGACCCAAACAAAATGTCTTTGAATTGTTTACTATGAAAAATATGCATACCGGATTTGACCTTTTTCATCAAAACAAACTATTAAAAAATCTGTTTGGGGGCTAAATAAAAAAAGGGCAAATA
>CM059266.1:26323523-26471023 GCA_030347295.1 Setipinna tenuifilis | reverse complement strand
CTAAATGTGGCTGTGTTGGTGCGCCATGTTTGAGGTGCGATTGGTTGTTAGCTGCCTGCAAGGGTAATGCTATTCTACCAAATGCAGTGTCAAAACAGATAAAAATGTGAAACAGTATGTAGATTAATCAGTTGAGTTGAAGTGTCCATTCATTGTATGTGAGCCTACAAGTCTGATCAATAATTATTAATGAGGCGGAAAAAAACTCAATGTGGATGTTGTGCACACCTGTGCAGACGTCACCACACACCAGGGTACAAAAGCACATACTTTGAAAAACACTAAAGCATTGCTTTAATCAAGGCCCTCCAAGCATTTAACACTGCAGCCCGCTTGTCATATTTGGGTGATCACCTAACACTGAAGCAGAAGTCGTCTCCAGTAAAACACTAGACACCTCTGCAACAGTCTCTCAATGCCACAAAGCCATAGAGACGTAGTACCTTTCAATCAAATCAGCAGAGCTGCACATCAGTATGAAGAATGGTAATGGGGGGAGGGGCAGGAGGTATAATTAAGAGCTCACCGACGCTGGCTGTGTAATAGAGTTGGATTTCTTGCCGGTACTTCCGACAGAAGTGCCTCTAGCTTGTAACTGGTTTTAAAGGTCAACAGTGAAACAAGAACTCTGAAATCCCCAGCCTCCAGAAGCCATAGGCGCTCATTTCTTCTGCACGAGCAAGTCAAGTCTTAAGAGCCGTCTCACTACAGTGTTTTTCTCCTCCCATTTATTGGCAAAAAAAGACGATAAGATGATGATTTTTTCTTAGCCTGCTATCGTGACACCAACATTAAACTGATCTGACACCCTGACCGGTGGGAAAAGGTGGGAAGTATTTGCCATTTCCGGGACACTGCACTTTGACCACGCTTCAGTAGTTAAAGGGACCTCAGGCTCATGGGCCAAGCAGCCATTGCAACTATAATCTCCCTGCTGCAACACCAGGAAGACAGAAGGAGGAAGCTTAAGAGGGAGAGACACAGAGTCGGAGTTTTCTAAGTGCAATAATACAAAAAAATGACATTCATGACATTTATGTGCCTTAAAGTTGAGACGCTGCCTGTGTGCAGCTGTGCACATCAGGTCTGACACCGACTCAACCATCCAACAAAAAAGGGCTTTGCGATTGTTGCCGTCTTTGCTAAAGTACAGTGACGATGGTCACAAATAGATCAACAAAAAAAAAACAGGTTATTGACCAACAACCACTTTTGTAACACATCACTGTCCTGTTGCTTCCGAGCACATTCTGGCCATCTTAAACTTGCACAACAAACAAAACTGGTTCCACCACTGTGGTAAAACTCAACTTAAAACTCAAGCTGCATTTAAAATGCAGGACGTTGCATTTCTAGGATCTACCCAAAACAATTAACTATTTGCTAAAAAAAATGGACACCGGGCAATATGTGTTTAATAACTTGAAGCTGCATTAAATACAGGACCTACCTAAAGCTATTAGCTATTTGCATAACAAACCTTACATACAATAAGTACAGTATTTTAAATGCAGACATTTATCGATACAAATTGGTGCACAAATACCATGCCAGAAATTAAGTTAATATTGGATTAAATTGGGTACAATTTGATCAAGCATACCTGTAAAGTGTTGCTGAAGAAGTCATGGTAGAACATGGGCCAGTCTTGCCGGCCGATGTCCACGATGACTTTACACAACTTATTTCTGATGAAGAACGGCAGAACTGCATGCTGGGAAAGGAGCAACTTGGGAAGACAACTGCGAAGCTCTGCCTTCTCTTCACTTGCCACTCCGACCCACATCTTGTTCACCAGGTTCTACAGAAGACCCAATAAGAGTGCACTCAATAAATGACCAACCAAACATGATGAATGACATGGCTGTACATGTGCATGTGTGAGCTGTCATTCTTATAAACCACAGTTAATGGTGCTGACTAGGGCTACAGATCCCAGTGTTTCACCTAGAATTTTGTTGTAGCAGTGGTGCTGTTAGTTGAGAAAGGTTGTTACCCCAACTACACTAGGAGGGTGTGAAGCGAATCTGAAAACAATAGCCATAAATGTTTACTTCTGGCAACGTCCGAGTTAAATAAATAACCCAAATCCTATTTCTGAACCAAACCCTCACCCTGTGTTTCTGATGGCATGACCACTACAAATCTGGCACCCAGGACAATAAAGTAGCAGCGATTGTTTGGGAATTAGACTAACAGACTGACAGTACCAGTACCACATCCATACCTCCAGTCTTACAGCACCTGCTATGGCTTCAATGTTTTATTGTGTAATGGATAAAGCTTCACACCCAGTTGAAAAGTACACAAAATTAACCCCAAACATGTACAGAAACTATTAAAAGCAAAGGTCAGTCATTGTAATCTTTTGGTCATTCTGGTAACCACTTGTCACGGAAACAAATGTTTATTTGTAACCTTTGCCCTATCCGTTTCACTTTTAAAACAGAGTAGTCACAGTAGCCTTAAAAACAAGAACTTGGTTTTTAGTGATGTTCCACTGTTTAACAAACATTTAACACATGCATACAGTACATGCATCTGCAGATCTATTCTGAGCTGCAAGACACACAATCTGAAGACAAACTGACTTCCTTCAGTCTAAGCCACTACGCAGAAGCTGCCCCAAACCTACTATTACCAATTTGCTTTGCAATGGGTCAGAAGTCGGTGTGCGCAGAGCTACCAATCTAAATGTATGTTGGCTTACTCTGCACTCTAACATCTCCAACACTTAAGTATAAACAACAGCAGTTTTAAGTGTGAAATATAACATATGCATGTCTATAAATCTGTGAGAACAATTCTGCCCTACAAAGCCAATAACTACATATTTTGTCAAAACTCAGTTTGGACTGTAAATTGACTTTATAACACCTATTTTGTCTTGTGACTAAATCTCTTTTTTTCTTATTATTAAGAAATGATGTAAAAGCATTACCACTATTATACCTCTCACCACGCTTGGCTGGGCAGTATGACCATTTTGAAGGCATTTTTCTCAGTTTCAGTGTTTGCATAGTTACTGCACTTGGCCTTTGCAGGGCAGAATTGTCAGTACATAACATTCAATGATTATCTCTTCAAATTCAACTCAGGCGATATGGCATGTAAAACTACATGATGGACAGTGAGGTGCAGATAGGTGAGGTGAGGTGGGTGGCAGTGAGGTGGTGAATGCAGACAGGCTAATGTGAGAGTATATACTAACCTCAAACACAGTAAGGCTGTACATCATGACATACTCGTTCCTGGTGTGGGACAGGAAGTAGAGGCAGTGTCTCCATGAGCCCGCCTGCGATGCGAAGGTGTTAAGCAACTCCTCTGTCAAAAGAACATCACAACTAAGCATGACACAGTGCCTCAGAGAGACTATAGTAACCAGCATGATACCAAAGACATGAGTATACTACAATATAATTGTGTGTGTGTTTTTGTGTGTGTATGTGTCTTTCTATCTGTGTAAAGATCAGTCATTTAGACAACGGATGGGATTACAAGTATAACAATCACATAACCCAACAGGACCAGGGGTTCAGACAGAGGGGATTGGGACTTTGTGTTTGCTTGTAAGAGGCCTGATTACATTTCCTTAATCTCTTTAGCGGAGTGGGAGGATCCATATAAAATACAGCTTGTGCTGTCTTGGTATGAGATTAACCGACTCAACTGTTTTGACAACCAGTCTGCCAAATGGCATATGATTTACTGAAGTTTCCCAAGTTACTGAAGAGTGTTCTGCAGTTTTTCATACTTATTATTAACCCTCCGTGATTTCTATGGATTGAAAACTGCATGCATAACTTGAAAAAATGTTATTCTGGTCTGACTCTATGATACTGTATGACAAG
Organism: Setipinna tenuifilis; assembly: GCA_030347295.1. Taxonomy (NCBI): domain Eukaryota; kingdom Metazoa; phylum Chordata; class Actinopteri; order Clupeiformes; family Engraulidae; genus Setipinna; species Setipinna tenuifilis. The sequence continues at coordinate 26,467,172 of CM059266.1, read as the reverse complement.
AGTCAATCATTAGTAAAGGAGGAATGGGCATCCCTTCTCTTCCTTTTAAGGGATTTTAAAGAGTAAAGGTATGACCTTACCTATCTCTCTCTTCCGTTCATTTGTAGTACAGCTGTGGAAAAACTCTGTCATTAGGCTTTCAAGAGCACACAGCGAGGCTTCTTCAGTGGCCTGTGGGCAGAAAAATGAGAGGTATGGAGGGGAAGAGAGATCAAAGAAGGAAAGGAACACCACATCAATTTATTTGGGTAATCAACATGGACATTAAAGAATCAGAGGCCAATAGCAACGCGAGGTGATCTGATTATAACGTGTGGCGAGGGAGTTTAAAAGATTCAGAAGTTAAAATGAGGAACAGGGTTTGGTACTTCTCAGCTCAAACCTGCGAGATCATGCGCGCTCATACTGATGTGAATCTGAATCGTCCTAGCCTGGCTGCGCGTAAGACTGAAATTCTTGAAATGAGTCACGACATGTCGTGAATTGCTCAACTGCGCACATTCTTCAGGGTTCATGACGTGACAACACGAAATCGCCATCGATTATATTTCCTGTACCAATGAGCTTCACACATGATCCGTTTCTAAACGGAGAAACGTACTTGCAGTGACCCGATTTCGAGGGGAGAAGCCATACTCCGTTATGTGACAGACCACACCTGTCAATAATCATGGCGATACTCTGCCAAATCAGTGCCCAGACCTTAGGGCTTCGAGAGCATTGCATCAGCATTCAACATAGCCCGTTATCATATTTAATGGCCATATAACAAACAGGGGCGCGGCGGGCCACAAAATGGCCTGCACAAGACAAGCAGAAATACTAACATTGCTAAATCAAACGCTGCACTTATTATATTAGCAAAGAGGCTACTGTTATATTACATGGGTTGGGTCAGATTTGGTACTCACCATGACCGGGTTCAGTAAAGTTGAGCGCCCGGTCGCTGCTGCGTGTCTCCGACTACTGCGTGTTAGGGCACTGTCTCATGCTGTTGTAGAGGAGCGGGGCCCTTTCCAGCATTCACACACGCAAATACGGCATCACGATTGAAACCTACTGTAACAACGGCTTACTGACACACAGTAAAGTACCACCGCTCGACACAGTGTTGCGCTCAGAGGTTCGCTTGTTGATACTGTTGCAACACGGGGCTGAGTAGGGGTGACAACAAGACCCTCTGCAGCGCAGCCCGGATGCACAGAGCTCAGGCTAAGTCTAAAACACAATACACTCGCCGCTGTACTCCAGCATAAAGACAGCAGCACGTGGGAAATTCAGTCGGTGATTCTGGGTATCCAAGCGCAGTGGGTTGATGCCTCTGCAGCGAGGTATTTGCTGGGTTCGATTAGCTTGCGCAGGCCTCGAAACAGCAGCTTCCTCTCTTTGCGAATAACCCCTCCTCACCGGAAGTGAAATCTTAATCTTGGGCCGGATGGAACCGGCCGTAGCGAGACGTGTGGCAAGAAAACGTCCGCTGTCAATTTATTCACACCTTATTTTTCATAAACAAGGCCACAAGAAGTGGCTGAAAAGCCTGGGAATGAGGTCTTGTCATGGTAACCCGAGCCTGTCGAATGCCATGGTTTATTCTGTCTCCACATCTCATTCTGTCATCAATCAGGAAATACACTACATACACAGGCTGGTGTACTAAGCTCCTGTTCCCAGCCTATATACTTCAGACTATTCTACTAAAACAGGAGAAAAAATGTTAATTAACACAATGCTTTATAAGCACAACATAATTCCTATTAATATTCTGTTACATATTCACATATAAGTGAACATCAAGTGGTATTACATCAGTTAAAGGAACCAACAGCTTTCATATAATTGTATATTTTATTTGTCACATTTCACATTTTGTTGAGACATTTAGAGAGCTAGGAAATTGTTGTAACATGTAAGAACAGCCTTGACTGTGCCCCATTTTTTGTTCGTTTGTCTAACACTTCAGAGGAAGTGGCTAACCTGAGGTTGCAGGCAATGCCTGTGTCAAAGGCAGAACCTTGCATGTATCCTAAAATGAAACTCATATCTTCATTGTCAAAACAGCAGCATAGACCCTTAAACAATGCATTTTAAAAGACTGATAACAGGCAATAAATACGAATATCAAATACATCTATCCTTGTAAAATTGCATTACTCATTAAAGTATGCTTGAAACAAAAAAAAAAAAAAACAGTTGACTTTATAGACTGAAGGCATGTATAGTCAAACAACTCCACAACATAAGTCTGACTGCGGTAAGTTACATACAGAGCTAGTTTTAAATATTTCAAAGGAAGTTGTAGATGACAGCATAAGCCCTCATTTTAGCACTAATATCCCCCTGTCTCTTTCCTTATGTGAGTTTTTAACTCTGAGGAAAAAAGAAAGTTAAAGAGCACCAGTGCTTCACTTTTCATAATTCTGTGGTAAAATCCAATGGGTCAGTTTCAAACTTTATGAAATACATAGTCTCATGCTATTATTGGTGTGGATGCTCTGCCATTGTACAAAATGTGTTGATCCCTGACAAACTCATACAGTAAATGCTATCTACAGCCTGCAGAGAATACAGAGAGGAAATGGCACTACATTCATCTTCCAGTTCATGACAGTGAAGGCTCTTTTTGAACTTCTTGTTTGTGGTGTTGTCTTAAGGTCTGCATATTATAGGCCCAAGCTCGGTCAACACCCTCCCCCTCTACTTGTGATGGTGTCCAATCAGGGAATGGGAAACGGCCAGCAACAACCAAGGCATCATCAGGAAGTTCCACCAGTAATTTGTCCTGCAGAAGAGTGAGCTGAAATATACATAGCCATGAGTAAATGTGTACATATATACACACACACACATACACACACAAGCACATGAAAGGAGAGAAACAGTAAAATGTGCATTTGAAAACAATATAAACAGTTACCACACTTGGAGCCAGAAACACCGTCACATTCTTACATCTGGAGAGATCAACCTGCAAAGGCAACAATCAGAGGAATAACCCTTCAGTAAGCCATATTGTAGTTAAAAGTTACCAGAATTACACACACACACAGACTTTTTTCATTTAATGATAGTGGCTTTCTAACCATCTACTTACAGTCAAACTTTTACTACTATGCATTAATATGATCAGTTCTCTAACAGTTAAGTCGTTAGAAGGTGTACCATGATGAATGCATAACATATCGTAATAGGGCACTAACATGGTTTACATGTTACTAACACAATTTATAGTAATGACTTACCTTCCATAGATCCTCCCGCCGATAAGACACCTTCCCATAGTGTCCTGCTCTCCAGGCATGGAAGTTAGCAAGCCGCACGAGCCAAGGGTTCAACTCATACCCAACAGCAGGAGAAAAGCCTTTTTTGTATGCTTCAAGCACCTGAGCAAATGCATGCACACTGTAAGACAATACACAATGCCCTGATTTTCAAAGTAAAGCAGTCACTTTCACTTCTAAAATAGGGTCTGAATGATCTCCCAAATGGTAACCTTATCATGGTAATAAAGAAAAGGTCCACATTCACTAAAGACACACATAGGTGTGGGCCACTGAGAAACATTACAGGCAATGGGTCAGAGACACGTAGTTATCACATAGCATGACAAAAGGTCTCCAGATCTTCTTGAAAGAGAAGTCAAATTCATTTGCATTAAGAACACAGGAGGAGGCTAAGCAGTATAAATAGCCTGGGTTTAAGATGCGTGTTCTTTAAATGAACACATCTTAATCTGGAGTATGATTTTATACTTCTACACTGTCTTTACTACAATAAAACCTACTGCTGCATCAACCAAGACAAACACCCTTTTTTCTCTTCAACACACACAGTAAATCTGAAATGTTCACTCGTTTAGTGCACTATGTAAGGGACAATTTTCAAGGTAATTTTCAACATCCTCATCAGCAGACACCTTACAACACAGCACTATAGCATGTACGTGTATGACTTAAAATTAATTTTAAAAATGGTTTACAGAGCTGTAAACAAACTGCTAAATCATACATGCTACAGTGCTGTGTTGTAAGGTGTCTGTGGATGATGATGTTGAAAATGACTTTGAAAACGGTCCAACAGAAACTCTTGTTTACATGCATTGCTGTTCACTACAGGTGACCTCATACTTACAATCCTTCCATCTCCAGAGCCAAGATCAGCCACATTTCCTGACCTGCCATGTAGCAAGGTCATGACATTTCGCACCTGAGCCCTGCTAGCTGGCAAGTAAGGCACCTGCCAAGAGTAACAGTGAGTCATTATAAACTACATACTTTAAATATTATAACTGTAATTGGTATGTGCCCTATGCTTAATGTGTAATGACACATGTAACAACCACCTCATACACACACAATAACACTGTACTATAACACAAACTCCAGTGTACGAGTAGTCTAAATAGTGGAAATACCTGCAGTCTAAGAGGAACTCTGCGGAACCCCGGCATGAGGATTCCAGCCCACATGGCATAAACAGCTGCTCCTGTCCCAGCAGCGATCTGCAGGACACCCCAAACCCCCAGACGCCTCTCTCTGACCTCAGAGAGGAGTTCTTCTGGGCCGTCTGTGTCCATATCTTAAACACTGGTGAAAAGAGGTCAAAACAAACACCAATGGTAATTTATACTTTAAAGATTTTAAGTGAAAGCCTCGATGATTACAATAATAATGTTTAAAACCAAGTAAAACAACCATAGACACAAACCAGCGCCTTAACGAACAAAGACACTGTGATATTACATTGTAATTAGCTACGTTTGCCGTTATAACTGTACCTTTGCAGGGTTAGACCATGGTCACAACGAAATGTTTACTCTGTGGACAAGCTTGTCAGTGCCATCACAACTATCGAGTCTGTGGAGTCATACCAATGAATGTGATACCGTGTCATTAGTCTGTTTAACAGCACATTGTCTCTGTATTGCTTTGTGTACCAGAATTTAGAGATTTTTACAAAATGACCTGTTAACGTGCAACCAGAGAACACTCAACAACCTTCAGGAGTGAGCTTCGGTCCATCCTTAAAACCTGCCGTGACTCTCCCGTTTCCCACAAAGTGAAGAAACAAAGTTCCGACCTCAAATCCATGTAGCACATAATTATAGTCTATAGTAATAACACTGTGTTTGCAGTGTGTGGGCGCATAAATAGAATTTTGTATGAAATTATGTCTGGATTGTATCTCAAATGCTCTTAAAGGTATTTATTCATCAGGGTGTTAGATGTTTTACAAAAGTTGTTTCACAAAACTAGCCTGAAAAGAACCAATTACAGAGAAATATTTTTTTACAAATGCAGTTCTCTTGCTCTTATCACAATTACTAACCTGCTGTATGGTAAATTTCTGTGGTTTGGGAAATGAAAGTTCCGCCTCTTGATTGGTGTGGCCTTTGTTCATTGGCCTGTAGGCTGAATTTTGTAGGCTACAACATCTTGGACCGGTGAGGACGATGAGCAGGTTGCGGCTACGAAATATGTCTGAGCGAAGTTGACAAATGGGACTTAAAGTGAACTGCATATTTCTTTCGGTCCTGTCTGCCTGGTTATTGGTCGCACGTGAGAGCGAGCAAATATCTGGCGATGACGGTGGCTGGTAAGTTCAACTGAGTTTAACCTCGAGCTACAGTGTTTTGATGTTATCTGTTTGGCTAGCTGGTTAGCGTCACGTGCAGTAAAGAGCATCTGCTTGCTTTAAATTTTGTCTTTCTAAATCACCAGGTCATCGGGGAACCACAGCTTCACAGACGAAGGGCCCTGTAACATCGATGTCAAACATCATACGTCTCTTACATACTCCCAGTTTGTCGAGCAGTAAGCATATGGCACGGTTTAATTGAGCCAGATGAAAATGTTAGTAATATAACTGGACAAAGCATTGGTCACGAAATTGCACGTTACATACCATATGTTCTTTGACAGGTATGCATACACGAAACCTGTGATTCTTAGAGGCATCACTGATAATACGGTAAGAGAGGCTTATGGATGGTACCAAAATGCTCTTCCCATACTTTTTTCCCATCTGATGCCGGGATTGCAACCTGTAATGCATTACACTGTGATATTTGCAGAGGTTCCGATTCCTGTGCTCAAAGTACAATCTTCTTAGGGAGTACCGTGAGAAAACAGTGAGACTCAGCACAGCAAACACACATTCTTACAGGAAAGGTATGATCTATTCATTTGTTCTTTACCCCTCCATCCATCCAGCAACACCGCAAAAGGAGCTACTTCTGAGTGTTGTATTCTGTCCCTACAGTTGATGTTCCCTTTGATGAGTTTGTACAGTTCCTGTTAAGACCTCAGTCTGCGGACACTCTGGGCAGTGGTAAGAGTCTAATGATCATCACAGACCAATGACAGTATATAACATTATATACACTCAGTGTCACAGACACATTGGTGTACCTTTACTTGTCCCTTATAAATACATGGAGGTTTCGTGCACAAGCATTCCTGCAGTAACTCCTTGATCATTTTTGTCATTGTTTATTCCAGAAACACTATACTTCTTTGGTGACAACAACTTCACTGAGTGGCACGCATTGTTTGAGGAGTACAATACACCCCCCTATAAAATTCCTTACACCAGCCCGGCATACAGCTTTGGCATTGCAGGTACATTTTTCAGCTTGCTTGCTTTCTAGCAAGTGCTTGCACTATGAGGGCAAGTGTCGAGCTACAGTGCCTGTCAAATAGCGATAACATGTCCACTTCAACCATGATGTTACTTTCCCCAAGAGAGCAATCGGTTGTGCTAAAGTCATTATGTTGTTGCTGGCACTGCTATTTTTTGCTATGATGATTTTTACAGTTGCACCGACGTGTCTTATTTCCTGTCACAGGTCCAGGCACGGGTGTTCCATTCCACTGGCATGGACCAGGCTATTCCGAGGTCATTTACGGCCGTAAGGTAAAGAACACATCAGTAGTCATTCATCACTAGTGTCTATGACTTCCTTCAACGTAGCCAGCTGGGCTTTGCACCTTCGGCCTTTAGTTTGACAAGTGTGAAATCTTCCAGCGCTGGTTCCTCTACCCTCCGGATGAGGAGCCGGAGTTCCACCCCAATCACACCACCCTGACCTGGGTCAGAGAGTCCTACCCGAGCCTGGAGATTCACCAGAGGCCTCTAGAGTGCACCATTCGACCGGGAGAGGTGAGGACAGATATACAGACTAATCTCTCTCTATAGACACATGTGACACTGGTGAATTTTTAGCATTGTATCATTCGTTTTAAAACAGACACACACTTTTTTAGATTGTATATAATTATTTCTCACTGAGTACATTTTACGTGTTATGAGCATAATCTAGACTAGAGCACCTTTTCGTTATGCTTCTTTTAGGTGCTGTATTTTCCTGACCGCTGGTGGCATGCCACACTGAATCTGGACACCAGTGTTTTCATCTCTACATTCCTTGGTTAATCTCTTAATTGTCAAAAAGGGAACGTGCTGAAGGGTTACAGAATACATGTTACTGGGTTACATATTAGGACTAAATGCAGTTGCAATATAAATCAGTGGTATTAAGCATATGTTACATTTTTGTACATTAATGGGTTACTCAAAGGAGAGGTTCACTGTGAATCAATCCATAGCCCTCTTGTTTAAGGTCACAGAGTGCTGTTGGTAGGAAAAAGAACAAAAGATTTGATGCAACATACATCAAATAAGAAAGTGGTAGCGAACACTGCCTGAATAGGGCATAGAAACTAACTTTCAGTTGTATTTCTGTATGCCACATCAAAGTGCCAATACCAAATGCCCCAGACTTATCTAGTCTGGAGGACTACATAAGTCCTCCAGTTTTCCAAATGATTGGCTCTGGGCAGCGGAACAGGTGGGAAATTTGCAGACACTCTCCATATTGGCGTTACGAAGTGTCCCTATGCATTTCTATGGATGATTTCTCCTATGTAAGAAAGTCTCTGGCCCCATTCCGTTAGTGTCAGCTACCAGTTCATTATTCAGTCTACATTCCATCAAATCTCCTCATTCTTTTTCCTACCAACAGCACTCAGTGACTTCAAACAACAGGGCTATAGATTGATTCACACCGAACTTCTCCTTTAAAAAATGAATTCTCAGCTCACATAACTATTTGGTGAATTTGTGCAATGTGAAGTGCTGCTTCACAAAAATGGTTACCTGGGCTGATCTAAGAATATGGTTGATGACTGCAGGTCCTCACTTAGGTGTTAAGCAGGATATGTTTATGAATTGGGTCTACTTTAATGCCTTGTTGGTGTGATTCATCATAAATCAGCTATTTATTTAGTGTATAATGAAACGCAACAGGTTGAATCTTGTGCAGCCCCACTTCTTTAAACAGCAGCCTATACGAGTGCAACAGTAGTCTGCTTCCTCATCATCAACTGGAAACTTCAATATAATACAAAGCATGAAAGTACTTCACTCATATTGAGTCCAATGTAGTCCAATACATTTCCAACCCCAATTTAGGACATGAATCCTACAACCTGTAATGAAATAAATTCTAAAAGTAACCCTCCCAAGACCAAAAAAAGGGTCCATACCACAAATGTTTTCACTTGAAATATACGGCACAGTGTGTTTTTTATGCAGAACTAATGATCAAAATAAATGAAGTCTTTTTAAAAATCAATTTTATGAATATTATCTTCATGTGTGGTCCTGACCAGACCGTTGGTGTTTTACATTCTTGTTAAACTGCTTTATCTCTCTAATCATTTGAGCAATCTGAAGGCCATAGTTTAGGATATGTGTCAGCAGGTTCACAAAGCTGTATCTGTCTTGAGCATCTTGCGCCCCACAGCTCATCACAAAACACAGGCAGAGGAAAATCAAGATGAAAATCAAGGTATTTTTTATACGAAAATATCATAAAACAAGTATGATACACATGTATTAAATGTCACATTAACAAGGAATGTCGAGATATAACAAACAATGCCTTAAGGTAACCTTACAGCATATGAATTAATGTTGAAACTAAAGTCCACCATCAGTCATTACATTTAAAGGGTGTTGGATCTGAAATATAAAGTGACTGTCCTTTGGGAAGTCTGACTTAAAACTAGAACAGGTATTCAGTTGTGTCTGTTGCATCATTCAGCCAGACCCATGCCCTTGATATATTTTGTGTGCAATAAAGGACACATTTTACTGGCCAGAATTTGAGAACAGATTAGAAAATGTTTTCATTGCATAGCTTTGGCCCTCAGAGAGATAACCGCTTTTGGCACACTGATGTGCCACACACAGATGCACAATTCCCTACTGTGTGTGTGTTTATGAATAGTGGGTCCTCACCAACAGGGAGGCGAGCCCTAAGGAGTTCACCGAATCACTCAATCACAGAACAGTTCATAGCCCTGGTGTAGAGGTGTAGTCATTGAAGCAGCCCTGGTGTAATGTGCTAGGACATTCTATGTCACTTTACTTCTTCCAGACCTGCTCGCCTGCAATATAGGTTTCTTGGACCACCAATGTATCATCCAAGACAACAAAGTCTGTAAACACACACACACACACACATAAATCAAATTTATAATTACAATATTAGATATAAGACATCACATATATATGTCATGTATAAACATCATACAAATGAATAAATGTCATATATAAACATCATACAGTGAGCCAGAACCACACAGACATATCCTGACTGACCTGCATCAGTGTTGAAGTCTAGTGTTCCCTTAAGATGGTCCAGCCTCAGCAGTTCTGCAGGGCGAAGAGAGGCAGCCTCCAGGGCATCCTCCACTGAGCAGCCTGCCAGCAGTCCAGAAACAGCTCAATCTCAGTGACCACAGTTTACTTCCCCCAAATAACATCACACAGGGACTTAGTCCCATGTATGATAACAAGAAATTGATATGAAAAAACCTGATTACTAAATGTTAACTAATTGAGTATAAGTAATTGTCATAAATACCTCACTAATGTGTTCATATACACACACACTTACCAGTTGCTTGTTTGAAATGTCTCACACACATGTCCATAGTAGCGATGCTTCCACTTAGTGTGTTGGTTCCTGTATCGAAAAGACATTAAGGGTACATTAACCATCACACTGGCGTAACACACATGTAATCACTGGTATATGTTGGTAATAAGCATGTAAGTTAGGGACAGGTGAAACAGACCTGCTACATAAGCATGAAGACCTTGGATGTCTATTTCTTGCTGCCCCAATGTGTGGCGACCAGCAGGAAGACCCATTGCTGTGACAGCATCAGTGACCAAAACTAACCCTAAAATTCACACACACACACACACAAACACACACACACACACCCACACACACACACACACACGTCATGTCAAGCCTCAGGAGATGTTAAGTTGGTGCATGAGCTCATGAATGAGAGGGTGTGTGTGTAGGGGGGGGGGGGGCTGTTTCTGTTGTGTAATGTGCAAATCGTTACTAACGTATAAGTTGAAAAGACAAGGACTACTGTGCTATGCACAGCCTGACTGTAGTTTTGCTTAAGATTAGCATGTGTGATTGAGAATGTGTCTATGAGTGTGTGTGTGTGTGTGTGTGTGTGTGTGTGTGTGTGTGTGTGTGTTTGTGAGTGTGTGTGAGTGAGAGAGAGAGATTGAGTGTGTCTGTGAGTGTGTGTGTGCGTGTGCATGTGTGTGCGTGTGTGTGTATACACGCACCTGTAGGATGAGCTCGGTGTGCAATACGGAGTGCTGCAGGGTGTGTGTGTATTCCATCTGCAATCATCCCATAAAAAACTCTCCGCCCCGGAGGCACTTTTTCACTGGTTAACAACCCCACAATACCCGGATCCCTGTGGTGGAACTGTAACAAGACAGGCAAATGATTACAACCTAAGTCAACAGTTTGTGACAGAAAATACATACGTTTTTTTTACATAATAAAAAAGAGAGATACCGTACTTCTTTTGATATCTTACAGTAATAACACATAAATTGGTAGGAAAATGTAATAGCTAGCTTTGAGGATTTCTATTATCTTTAAATGCAATGGCAATGTGGTGCTTTGCTACGTCTTACAGGCAACATAGCATTGAAGAGGTGGGTGATGAAGGAGGCTCCCTGAATCACAGCTTCCTCAGCCTGAGATAAATCAGCCATAGAATGGCCTGGAGAGACAAGACAGCTTCAAACATTTGAAAAGCTTCAAATCTAAATCACAATGAAATAAATCAGCAATGCAGAAAATGGCAAAGGCAAACAGCTATTACTGCAGTATAAAATGTTCAATAGGTCAAAATGTAAGCACCATTACAGAAACATTTACAAGGTCATGTAACCACAGAATTATGTCAACACCCTGTCACAAATCATTGAAGCAGTAATTACAGAGCAGTCACTTTTTCTGTCTCTTTCTCTCACACACACACACACACACACACACACACACACACTTATCACTCACCCACAGAGACAGTGATGCCCCTCCTTGCCAGATCCTGGATCACAGGCCCACTGTTTTCCAGCTCTGGAGCCAGTGTCACCATGGCAACATTATCTAAGGGGCCATAGGTCTCCATCAGATCAGCCACGCCCCCAGATTTAAAGGAGCGCAGGAATTTCGGTGGGTGAGCCCCTTTTTTCTCCTTACTGATGAAGGGACCCTCAAGATGAACACCTAAACACACGAGTACACAGCGGCAGAGCAGCTTGTAAGTTGACTGGACTAGTGAAATATGAATGAGTGTGTGAAGACCCATTGCAGTAACAGCATCAGTGACCAAAATCAACCCTGAAACCGCACGCGCACACACACACGCACACACACACACAGTTATACAGGAGACGATATGCAAATAAAATAAAAGATAAGTTAAAAACTATAAATAAGCCAGTGCCTCCTTACTAAACAAGACCCATGCTTAAATGTTTCTCTTACATTCATGAGAATTCAGCAATTCACCAGGTGAGTTGTACATGCATGCGTACACATGATAAGACTATGCGGTAAACGCATGAAGCACAAAGTGTCACCCACATGTGTCACAATATATGTATATTTGACATAAGCGTATGAATATATATGTCAGTTTAGATGCATCACCTTATACTGTGGACCCAGAAAGCAGATAGCACAAGCTTAAAAGAATGAGAGAATCAGTGAGAGAGAGAGAGAGAGAGAGAGAGAGAATCTTAGAGATAGTTTTGTAATCTTACCAACTACTCCGGCTCCGTGGGGACCCCCATTCTGCACTTTGATCTGGGGGACAACCTAGGGGTGGGGAAAAGAAAAGAATGTTTATACCATACATATATGATGGAATGCATGAGTACAAGGTTGAATGAATTAGCCTACTTTAAATATCAGTAATACAGCACATAGAGACACTATCTTAAATGTATATAAGTATACGTGCCACCATGTTGTCATTTATACATGTATTCATTTCAAGGATGCATTTAACAATTGGGCTGTGCTGTGAAGACTCATAACTATGTTTCTTCACTAATCTGGATACAACAGTATGAGTGAGAAATACGTACGCAAACTGAGACCATTAAAGAGTCATGTCCTAATTCACTAAGTTAAACAGTGAACCTGTAACGGATGTTACGATACCTGGTGGTACACTGATGGCGGTGAGGTAACAAGGGTGGGACAAAAAGAAGTGACACCATGCTCCAGAATCTTTTTCGCCACCAAGGACACACCACTACTGATGTCACTGCTGGCCTGAGAGAAGTCTACACCATATCCACCTAGGAGGACATGGAAGACATCAGGCATGCTATGTCCAGTGTTTATGTATTGTGTGTGCCAGTATCGTATGAATTCTGTTTAGGTAACAACTGTTACGCTTACCATTAATCTGCACGTCTATGAACCCCGGAGCAATTATTTTGTTATTACAGTCGATTCTCTGGTCTGCAAATCCTTGCTCGTCGAAGAACAGCTTTTCAGGATCAAGAATCTTGCCCTCCCTCACCCAAAGGTCCTCCCTAAACAAACACATCACGGAACACACACACAAATGTTAAGAGTTATACAATGTAACAGTATGTAGAAAAGCAACTTGCCTATATTTTTTTTTACTGCATGTCTGTACCTCTGTATCTTGTGGTCTCTTAGGATTCTGCAGTTAATAAACTGAGTGATTGGTGCATCTGATACGCTCTTGTTGGACGGCATCCTGCAAAAGAGAGACTGCCTGCCTGGACACACAATCACTGCAATGAAATATGTTATGCGGTGAAAGAATGAGAGCAGCACGGTTTATGGAGTAATATGCTGTTAAACTTTACAATCAGTACCTGACACACCCAATCAAGATTCGAATGATAACAGAAACTAGCTATATAGCTTATGACTTTGACCCACAGCACTATGACATGAAACACTCCCAGCATTTAGCATACTTGACTAGCATACAGTCATGAACTCGTACATGACAATGCACATCTGCCAGTTTTTTAAATAGCCTAGAAATTTTGCTTAAATGTGTTTTCAGTGACGAGATTTCACTTTGTTCCAGAAATTAAGGCATAAGGAAATACATTTACATGCACAAATAGAAAGGCTCGCTTTAGGAGGTGACGTGTTGAATTAGACAAATAATTTGTTTCATCGAGCAAGTTGTGCTGACAAGCTCACATGCCACTCACCTTAAAAAACACACTCCCGGCACGAGCAAATCTACACAAATAGGAAGTGAAGAGTCGTGTATCATGCGCCGAGTCAGCTGACCGGGGGGCGTTCCCTGGTAAAAAAAATAAACATACTTTTCTTCCCGTAGGCCACACGGTTGCGCCAAAGACACCATTGTTGAAAAGTGTGTGTGTGTGTGTGTGTGTGTGTGTGTGTGTGTGCGTGTGTGTGTGTGTGTGTGTGTGTGTGTGTGTGACGAGGAAGGGATGTTTGGGAGTTTTGTTGACAGTAACTGACAGCTCTCCAAGACGACCACGCCCCTGGTTATGACTCCCACTTACCTGCGTCAATGACAAAAAAGGAACAGCCCCCTAGGTTGATGCAGTCTTGTACTCACATAATAATGAGAGAGCATATATTTATGGATGTTAAAGTGTTGTGTTATTGTGTGTGTGGTGGTGGTTGGGGGGGTGACACAGACCCTTACAGCAAGATCTTGCCAGAGATCAGAGGTGACACATTGAGTTAATTGATTAGCCTAATTAAATGTGATGAGTTGCGTCATTTGAGCAGTATATGACGGAATAGGGAGAAAAAATCCTCACACACTAATATACCCACTCACACTCTGAATGAAAGTGTGATGGCTTTTTTGTCACGTTTTTACTTCCTTGCTCTAAGCAATAACTTTTCAGAGCCACATTTTAAAATTGCCTTTATAAATATTTGATGAGGAAAATCATGTTTACTTCCAGTGATATTATATCATAGTTTGCAAATAGGCTATTTGTAAGATGATCAGTTGTATGTAGCCTGCAGACTACAACTATAATCTTCTGAAAGTATGGACACAATTTCCATCTCTGAAAATAAATTTTCTACATGATGGGCTGTAGAAAGTGGCTGTGACAAACTGGATTTCCCTTTTCTTTTACAACCAAAACAACTTGTGGTAAATGACTGGGTCAAAAGTGTTCCTTTGGCAATTTAAAGCAGAAAGTGGGATCAGATTTTTTATCTTGTTTCTAAGTTTGATATGTTTGACCTACCTCAATGCTTTTTACCCTTCTACAATGGTATTTTAACAGATAACACTGTTATCAGAAAAGCATAAATATTTATTATGTGGATTCAGCTTTAGTACTATTGTGCAATGTAAGTCAGTAAAATGCAGTACAATACAGTTACAATACTAAAGGTATGTGTTTAAGTTGTGCAAGTCATGCAAGTGTTATGTCCTGATTTTTCTTCATTAAATCACTTTACATACTAATTGGTCATTTCACATCCCAGAGCCTGCAAGGCTCATGTCTCCTACTGTGAGGAAGAGATAGTTAAGTAGAATTATGAACAGATGGATGGTGACACACTTTCCAAACAGAAATATTGGTACACTTTTGGCTAAGTTTTATTTATTTGTTTGTTTGTTTATTTTGCAATGTGTTCAGCCCTTCTTTAAACATCCTATTTTTTAGGTACCAAAATGACATTGGTTCAGATTGAAATTAATTTGTTAAAAATATTATTTTACTAAGTTGATAATGAGGGAGAGTATTAATTGTGACAATGACCTCATCATGGCGGTGTCAAAAAAGGGACGGTGTCTGCTGTGCCCTTTTTGTTGTCCAGGGGCTTAGTGTGGGTGGACTGTGATGGATGCGGTGTGTCACATCTTGGAGGGGTACACACGTAAACCCTGAGAAGCATCGAAGACACGCCCTTCAGTAGATCCTCAAATAAATAAATGGCAGAGGTCCAGTGCGGACACTTTGAAAATCCGTCAAAACCTCAAATAAAAGCTTCATTTCAAAATAGAAAAAGCTTGGTGGCATACCTAAATATGTCTAGGAACTTAACTGAAGACTGTTTGAAGATTTCTTTTATAAGGTTGCAGTGCTTAATGCGCTAGCTCTTACAAGTGTCTTTTTTACCATTCATTGACATTCAGGTAAATGACGCAGAGCGCTAAGACTTTAAATGTTATTAAAAGTATTTTAAGAAAGCTACTTGTTTGCTGTGCATATCCGTATGTGCTGTGATTTTTAGTTTTCATACACTTTGACTGGCGGAATGAGAGCTTACATTGCGCTCACACTTATGCCTCTCATCGCGCGCCTTGGAGTGTCTCAGTACTTCCTCCGTGTGCGGCCTGCACCCAGTGACCACCTACCGGTTCTGGACCTTAAAGAGGACTTCGACGGAGATGGTGAGCCCACTGAGAAAGATCTATTTGTGCCAAATCTTAAAGGAAAACTTGGAGACAACTTTGATTCCACTCGGATGTCTATTGGTCCGCCGACCCAAGGAAATCTGTCACGCGTCACTCTCACTGGACATATGCCGCGGGAATTTCGAGAGCTGAACCTGAGAGGAAGGCTGTATGGCCAACGTCTCACAATGAACAGAAGAGCGCGTCAAAAGTTCCGTCGGTGGTTGTGGGCACATACGAATTGCCCTGTCTTGCCGGTGTGGAAGGATCTTGGAGTGCGCTTCTGGCCACGTTACATTCAAGAAGGTCGTTGCACTCGCAGACATTCGTGTTCTGTGCCGAAGGGAATGTACTGCAAGCCTCGCCGATCCGTTAGCTTGACGCTTCTCCGGTGGCGCTGCAAGGGCTCCTCCAATTTCCGCAGTTGCTCGTGGATTCACGTACAGTATCCCATAATATCTCAGTGTGAGTGTTCATGCTGAACACCTGTCTGGAACACAGAGCATGTTCTAGTTATACCGTGCTGCTGGATAGTTTACAGTGAGTGTAATAAACCATGCACCAAAACTGCCAACCTATTATCAATCTCCATCAGAAAATGACTTTTCAGACGACCTTTAACCTTTGCCTCCAAAATGGGTCATATTGCAAAGCATTCGGATATGCATGTTATGGCTGTACTTTTGTGAACTATTGAAGGATATTACTTGGTAATCACTGCCGTAGAATAATGTTTGTGACCAGGCATATATATTCATAATAATGACTTAACAATTCATGTGGCACTCTTGTTTGAACATTTTCAGCCTGTCATGGCTCTGTCTGTAAATGTTTAAGTCATCTCTATATACAGATACAGCTAAAGTAAGATGTGTTTGAGCAATTTTCAGCTTTACCTTGACTGAACTTACCTCATTTAATTCATATACTGTCACAATGTGGGGTGTGTTGGGGGGCGGGTTTAAACATTAGTGTTTGAACTACAGTGTATTTGAACTGTGATGTATTTCAAAAAGTAAGCAATGCATGGTATGATGGCCTAATTGGTTGTCATTTGGCTTATTAGAAACTGTAGTCCTTATAGTTACCGTATCAGTGTCAGTGGGGACTTTCTACTTTTATCATGATTGAAAACAATTGCATAATTATTTATTTGGTGCATTGGTGAGATGGTCATTCTTGAAATGTGTTGTATATTGTGTGGTGAGAAATAAATGTCTCTGAAAATGTTACATGGCTGTTTTGTTCTGAGTTGCTCCATGTGACAAGTTATGTGGTTATGGAGAAGTGTGTGTGTGTGTGTGTGTGTGTGTGTGTGTGTGTGTGTGCGCGCGTTAACACTGCAAGTTCTCATTCTCATTGGCTTTTGTTCACCTGTTCTTCTATATAAGAGGAAGTGAGTTTCTTAAAGCTGGGTGAAATCTTGGCTTTTGAAACCAGTGCTAACATTATCTTTCCAGCTAGTTTCTCCCAGACACCATCCATTAATTTTTTTTATGGAGAGCCAGATAGCCTGTGACACTACTGATGCCTACGGCAAGCAGCTGCATTCATTGTCTGAAATTGCCCCTTATTGATGTTACATTACAATACATTACCTTACATTTCGCAGACGCTTTTATCAAAAGCGATTTACAATAGAGGACACAAATGTATCTTTTCATTTACAGTTTTTTAAATGATTGCTTTCACACTAAAATAAAAAATGCCACAATTTTTGAAACCTAACACTCAAACATCATGATGAACTGAGGATGAATTAAAAGCATCACACCTTAGAGTCAAGGGCATAAGTGGGGTTGGGTGACGCACTGTTGTCCTGGAAGACTTTGAATCCGTTGCATTTCGTTTTCTTGTCAAGAATCCAGCTGATAAAGAAGAACCTGGAGGAAGTCTTGGCCATAGTGGGTTTACTGGGAGGGAAGGCTGTGCTGCCTTCTGTTCTTGGCTCCTGCAATGGAGTTGCTCAAAAGTGTTCCTCAAGTTCCTCAAAAGTGCTTTGATACCTTTAGTACGTTTTAATTGTGTGTGTGTGTGTGTGTGTGTGATCTGCATGTTTGTATGTGTGTTGATGGATAATCTCTGTGTCACGTGCAGTGCTCTTGTCAGGGCTGAGTTTTAGCAGTTCCATGTCCTCCATGCTGGGTCTCCTTCCAGTTCTCGGTTGAGTTCCTGTGAAGTGATTTACACTGCCATACAATTAGATATCAAAATACCACTAACCCTAACCCTAATCTTACATCATGTTCTTTGTGGTCTAGTG
This sequence comes from Setipinna tenuifilis, assembly GCA_030347295.1. NCBI lineage: Eukaryota > Metazoa > Chordata > Actinopteri > Clupeiformes > Engraulidae > Setipinna > Setipinna tenuifilis. Next base: position 26,449,112 of record CM059266.1, on the reverse strand, counting down.
ACTCCTAAGAAAAAATTGTTTGTGCGATTAATATACAGTAAGTGCATCAAAGACAGTTTGACACATCATTGTCTCTTATAACTTTGCCATTAACCCCCGAACAATTTCCATTAGTTTTACAGTACAACACGTTCCCTGTCTTTGCATATTGTTTTTAAAGACCAAATAAAATCAAAGTAAGATTGTGTCTAGCTGCTCATACCAACGAATTCATGAGTTTTTATGCATAGCAACCACCTCATCACAAAAAGCAAGCTTGTAAGACGAAGAAGAAAAACAAGACCAAGAAATAATCCTTCAAACAGTAATAGGGCTTTTCTCTACAGTCACAGTAAGTCTCACTTCTCATTTTTCAACTTGTTTTTCTCCTTAACCGCATCTCCTCTTACCATTCAACTGTGACGATGAAGCCATCTGTCATCTTGTTGCTCTCATTTCACTCGCTGGTGTGCTGACTGCAACAGTGAGGCTGTATCATTCAGGGCTTAAGCTACTTCTGATATCGCTAATATATCGCTAATTCAACATCAAAGTAGCATAGACACACATCAGGAGACCATGGACTACCAAAATTCTACACTTGGGAACAGAACAGAGAACCCCATAAGCACAGGTGAGAACTTTAGGAAAAAATAGGATGTGTTATGAGCAGTGTTGAGCAACCCAGCTTCAGATGTTACAATCCCATATCAAATATTTGTTCCAACCATTTACAGAAAAATCCTGTTTTTTTTTCTTGCACCGCCTGTGCACCAAAATAGGTGATTTTACAAATTAATAGATTTAATAAATAGCTGGAACAAATAGTGGGTATGGGATTGTAACTTCTAAACCCAGGCAGGTTATGAGTTTGTGTATGGTTATGCTTACATGTAATATAGTTTAAAGCGAGATAAGACAGAGACAGCACAATTTACCTTATCTGGGGACTAATGGTTTATCCAGCAGGTAGGGTAAAGGTATATTTGTATGTGTATTAGTTGTGCACTTATCTGTCACTTGCAGATGACAACAGCAGGCAACAAAACAGAACGTCAGACCTAGTTACCAGCCCAGTGATAGAGCCACTGAGAAAGAACACAGAGAATGCTGGTATTGTATTCGTCCGTAACTTTTATTTTTGGTAAATCTTTCATTTAAAAACAGTTTTCTGGATAATCCAGCTCTAATGAGGTTTGCTCTCTATTTTTGCATTACTCCTTATTTCTCTGTTTGTGTATCGATGAATCTGTATGTGTGTCTGTAGGACCCAGACCAGACTGGTTGCTGTACACTGTGCCTGGTCTTGCTTTTGTAGTTGGAATTGTTTTGTTTCTCTTGGTCTTCAAAACCCACAGTGAGTATACTTTGTAGGAACTAAATACACACACACAAACACACACACAGACACACTCATTTCTGTTTCCTCTTCCTGTTCTTACAGACAGAAGGACAGGTGGATATTACCACAGGGACTTGAAAGGATGTTCTTCCGTTAGACAAGTAGAAAGGTGAAAACTGCTTTTAGTTCTTTAGTTTTTGACTTGTAAAAATGCAAGGACATTACGTATTCTTTTTACCATTATATATAGCTTTTTACTGTGTATATGTTTGAATTGTATACATTCATTTACAGTGATGATTCAGGACCAAGATATTTAAATAAAGGTAAAATGTAGTTCTTTATTTAGTTCTTTCAATCTCTATTTTCATAGGTGTATGTAATTGTCACACCCATTAAAAATGTTCAATGTCAGATGGTTGAACATATTATTTATGCATGCATCATGCATGTGTGTGTGTGTTGCAGCTGACACCCAGTCATACGAAAATGTATTGGCAGCTATTTACAACAACCAAGAGGGGGTCTGTTACTATGTACCTGAAGACAATGGTGGGTATCTTTGTGCAGGGTTTGTTTGTATTAGGCCGTGAGCCAGGACCCCAAAATGGACCCCCCGCAATCGAACGGGTGGGCAATTTCTAATCTGTTTTTTTGACTTCTTGGACATCTCAAGTAAACATTTTGGCATGATAACCACTGCAAACAGGTAGCTTAGTGGTAGTTATCATGCGTTGAAATGGTGGACCAGTAAAATGGAAACATAAAACCTATGCATTGTGGTTCTTTGTTATTATGCAGTTTGGTGACCACACAGGGTCCTTAAATTACCTCAGGGATGTTTTCCCTTCCATCAAGAACCTACAGGGGTTGTTAGACCACACTAATAGGCCTAATAGAATCACCTCAGCAATAGGTGAATGACAAAATGTGATAAAAATGAGAACATATGAAATCTGTTTTTTTTTTTTTTTTTTTTTTTTTTTTTTTACTTTTCCTGCAACAAGAAGAACAAACATCATGAACCAATACACATTAGCATGTGATAACAATACACATTAACATGTGATACCCATACACATTAACATGGCATGATAACTATTGCAAACAGGTAGCTTAGTGGTAGTTATTATGTATTGAAATGGTGGACCAGTAAAATGGAAACGTGAAAACTATGTATTGTGGTTCTTTATTATTATGCAGTTCGGTGACCACACAGGGTGCTTAAATTACCTAAGGAATGTTTTCCCTTCCATCAAGACCCTACAGGGGTTGTTAGACCACACTAATAGGCCTGATCTGTTGTTTAGGACTAGGTGTTGATATCCCAGTAGATACCTAAGGCACCGACAAGACTCTGTGGCCATCAAGTGAGTGATGGCATCCTTTGGGTTCTCAAGTGGGTGCCCTCCTTCTTGGGTGTTTCGCTGATAGGCCCACGAAATAAGACTCATGAGATGTAAGTGAGTTGAATTTAAATAGGTTTATTTACAAACATTTGAGACAGAGTGCACTGACTACGATTCAAATTTAAAGGTAAACTGTGTAGGATTTGGTGCCACTCAGGCCAGAGTAGGTATTACAGCCAAAGATGTCTATGATGTGTATGACTGGTAATTCAAAATGTCACATGTACATGGAGAGTCTTCCCCCTTTTCATGTATATAAAAATGGAATTTCGAAGCCAAAAGGAATACTTAGAATTGATGATAATAGTAAATATTCATGAAAAGTCTAATTTGTAAATGGGCAGCATAAATTTTGATAACGAACTACTAAAAAAACTACACAGTGCATCTTTAAGTGTTTGTATCGTATCAATAACATTAACATTAACAGCATCACGTCAGACAAACAGGAAATATGCATGAATATACATGAAAGAATACTTTTCCAGTTGGGCGTTTGTTGGTTGCTGGGGCTTTAAGTGTGTCCACTCAGCAACATTTGATGAGAGGCTGCACTTTTTTGTTGAGGCTGTTAAGACAGATCTGTTGTGTAGGGCTAGGTGTTGATATCCCAGTAAATACCTAAGGCACAGACGAGACACTGTGGCCATCAAGTGAGTGATGCCATCCTTTGGGTTCTCAAGTGGGTGCCCTCCTTCTTGGGTGTTTCGCTGATAGGCCCACGACACCTCCAGAAGGTTCAGCAGTGAATCCCAGCGTCCCAGGTTCACTCCCATCAACCACACACTTGGAGCCCCAGGTCAGGTCTTTCCTCCTGCTCCACAGCCACTGGTTCCCTTTCTCAACAGCCTCAGCAAGATCCTTGATTGCCCGCCTGTGGGCCTTCGCTCGTACCCCCATCTCCCTGAGTAGCCTAGATGTTGAGGTGGCTATGAATCCCCTGCAGCCTACTTCCACCGGGCTTTCCCTCACGTTCCAGCCTTGTTGTTGGGCGTCTGCTGCGAGATTGGTGTATCTCAGCTTCTTCCGCTCATAGGCTTCCTCTACTGCACCCTCCCATGGTACCGTGAGCTCAATGATGTACACGACCTTGAGTGAGGAAGACCACAAAACAAGGTCTGGGCAAAGGTTGGTGGATGCGATTTCCGGTGGAAAGCACAGCTTTTTGTCCAGGTCTGCCAGCATTTTCCAGTCCTGTGCTCTATCCAGCTACCCAATGTCAGCCCTGCTGGTGATGGTGAAGCTGGCTTGACCCTCCCAGACAAAGAGTGCTGGCTGCCGGTGGGATGGCGGGGGGCGAAGTGCATTTGCGCTCACCCATTGCCATTCCAGCACTGCCGCAAGACATCTTAACACCTGGTTGTGTCGCGAGGTGTAGCGACCTTGGCTGAGGCTAGTCTTGCAGCCCACTAAGATGTGCTTTAGTGTTGCTGGGCTTGCGCAAAAGGCACATGTGGGGTCGTCACCATACCATTGGCTTAGGTTTGCGGGGGAAAGTAAAACATCGTAAGCAGCCCTGATGGTGAAGCTTGCCCTGAATGCCTCCATCTCCCATAGATCTTTCCAAGAGAGACTCTTCTCTACCCCTTCCCACGCCATCCACTGACCTTGCTTTGCCTGTGCCACGGCTTGGGTGCGCCTTGCTGCTTCCTCTTCCCAATGTACCTCTTGGACCACCAGCTTGCGTCTCTGAGCTGGATTGGCCTTGCTCCAAGTTGGTCTGCTAGTACCAAGGCCAAGACCGCTCCTCCCCTCCTGAACATGTCCCACGATGTCACGGTGTTGGAGTGCTGCCTTTGCCTGCTCTGTTGCAGCCAGCGGGGTCCACTTCCTTCCGGTGGCCAGGATGGGTGCTGCTTGGGCCACAAATGGGTCATAGGAGTCTTGGAGAGTGACCTTGGCGCACTTGTATTCCTCTACCAGCTAGCAAGCAAGCAAGCAAGCAGGGGCACAATAATGAATTAAAATTATGGGAATTTTATTATTATTATTATTATTGTTTATTATTATTATTATTATTATTATTATTATTATTATTATTATTATTATTATTTATTAGTGTTTATAATTTCAGCCAGCAAACATAGCAAAATTAGTTTGGGGTGATGCAAACTGTATGACCGACCACAGCGAATTTCCGAAGCTAACTAGGCAACCCGATGGAATTTCAGATGTTAAAAGTCAGTTATCTTTTAGGTAATGACCTATGGCATGGTTCAGTGAAAAACAAGGATCTTATTTTCTTCAAAAAATTGCAGAAGAGCCAGAGTTGTTCTGTGATTAGGTAAATCAAAATACAAAGTCAATGTCTGTGGCCTGTATGATTCACAAAAGAGATATGTCAACTGTAATGTTAAATTCGATTTCCCTCCTTGCTCACTCTGCACCAGTAGTTTGTGCCAATTCCTCTTGGTTAATAACAACTTATATACAGTACAGGGACTTAAAAAACTGTAACAGAGATATTAATCATCAGTAGAAGTACCTAAATTGCTATATGTGCAACATCTAAGAATGGGCACTATTGCAGTGTGGAATGCATATGGTTCAAATAAGAAATGCATGACAAATATGATAAAGCTACTGTTCTGCCAAGGTTATCATACCATTCCAAAGTCTGGACATATATAGCAATAATAAAATACCAACAAGAATTTACCCACCCTTTTGATTGCGAACGGTGGTCTGGCTCATGGCCTATGTGTGTATGCGGGCCTCTGTATCTCCGTTTGTGCACATGTGCATCAGAAAATGAGTGTACGTGTTATGTATAGATATGTGCATGTGTGTAAGTCATTTATAGATGAGGCACCTGAGTCATTGTGATCCAAACATCTATGTAAGCAATCAGAAATCTTACATTTGCCCTCCTCCTGCCCCCAAGACTATATTACCCCTGATGGTGAAGAGGATGCACATGAGATGTTTGCTCAGACTCCAGATTCTCTCAATCTACCAGACACTCTGACCGGTAAATCTGCAAATGTAATCACGTACTAATTTATAAACATGTGGAAAATATACTCGTATTTCTCTTGCTCATTTCTCTCGTGTTTGTATCTGGATTTCTGTCAGAAGGAGAATCCTATGAGAATATGGAAGGTCTATACGCTCAGCCTCGTAAAAGGCAAAACACGAGTGAGGAGGAAGACGGTGAGGAAGACACACAAACAAGCACCTGCTTGTAAAGACAGGAACACACACAATGTGTGTAAAGAAATACACACACATACACACCTGTGTGTAAAGAAAGAAAGAAAGACACACGCACACACAGAAACAAACAAACAAAGACAGGAACTTACACATACGTACTCACACACACACCCTAAATGACACAATATTAAAGTCAGTCTCTCTCCCACAGATTACCTGGATCCTGATGCAGAGGAGCACCAGTGCCAGGGCGGGTTAAATGTGCCACAGGAGCAAACCGACACTGGTGTGTGTGTGTGTGTGTGTGTGTGTGTGTGTGTGTGTGTGTGTGTGTGTGTGTGTGTGAGTGTGTGTGTGTGTGTGTGTGTGTGTGTGTGTGTGTGTGTGTGTGTGTGTGTGTGTGTGTGTGTGTGTGTGTGTGTGTGTGTGTGTGTGTGTGTGTGTGTGTGTGTGTGTGTGTGTGTGTGTGTGTGTGTGTGTGTGAGAGAGAGAGAGAAAGAGAGAGAGAGAAAATTCAAACAAATATGTTGTCGCCATTAGGCATTAGGTTTAATACAGTACAGGTCTGTTTCCCTACCTGTGCCTTACCTTACCTTTTTCCCACTCTAATCCCTGGCTTGGTATTTTCATTTCATTTCTGGTACTTCCCCTACACACGCTACACAGTCTGAAATCTGTTTTCTGATTGGTTTTTAGATTCATACGAGAACATGGAGCAACATTTTGCAGCACATTTACAAAGCAGCGATGGTGAGGAAAACTGAATATATAGTTTGTTTTTGTTTAATGTGTGCATACTGTATGTCATATTGTCTATGTTATTTTACAAATGTATTTAATTGCCAGAGTTAGATGTGACTTGGGATATCAAAGGAACTTATAACAACATATATTTTTAAAATGACTGTAGAAATCTTTGGAGGGCATATAAAGTATACATCAGCACATCAACACCAACATTCTGCATATATTCTATCACTACCTCTTAATAGCAGACTACATCAGTCCTGACACTGATGAAGGGCATTGTTCCAGGCCAACAAACTATCTTCAGGACAGTGGGGACTACTACACTGGTAGGTATAAATGCGCATTTGTCTGTAGGAAAAAAATGAGTCAGAATTGAGTCTTTCTGTGCACATGTCAGTATCCTCAAAGCCTATGTTGTTTCTTTTGTGTTGTTGTAGAAGATTCCTATGTGAGTATGGAAAACATGCTGGCACATGATGAGGATCAGGAGTGGGATTAGGGGTATTGCCGTGCTGTTTATTCCATAGGCATCTATCTATCAGCAGCAGCAGCCGAATATATATGGAATATCAACAACCTTGCTATGGGAGCATTGACTGTATTGGGAAGTTTTCTTCAGGATCATGGACTTGACTTCACAGCAGTGCCTGATCTTGTGCCTCTACCTTGCCTGGTCTGAACACATACTAGTACGAAGAAATCCACTAATTGCCCAACAGAGTTGTATGTTCATGGTGATGCATATAAGTAGAAACTCTGTTTAAGATGAGAAGTTGTGGACAAAATGACAAAAGGCCTAAGGAGATTGTTTTGAATTGAATGTTTCATATGGTATAGAGGTGATAAAGAGGTGTGATTACTTAAAAGAATTTACAACCATGTAAAGTAAAGCTATGGTAATGTTTCATACTGTCCCCAGCTTGTTTCACAACTGAAATAATTTTAAGATGGTTTACTCATCTTGAGAATGTGTTTTTGCTCATTGTCTTACGTAGTGTACATACATCAAGTCTTTCATTACTGGCTGAGGCTCAGCCTTGTAGAAGGAGCTGTACAACTTTGTAATTATTACAAGATACATTAAGTAGATATTTTCGTCCAACTGTTTAAATTTGTTTTCAATTACTATTTGTTGTGTAACATATTAATATGAAACCAAATATACTGAATAAATGAATTCATGACAACACTGTAACACACTATATTTAAAAGATGTGCCTTCAGTTATTCTTGAGATATCACAGTAACGGTGTTCATGTAAGGTCTAACAAGGACAACATAAACGGGTCTGACTGAAGGCAAACTGAACCGTTGTACAAAATCTAAGGCATGAAATGGATGTGCCTTCACACAACAACATTCCTAAGAATGAAGCATATGGTTTACGTTGATCAATTACAGAGATTGAGCTGAAACCAATGACTGTATACAGTCTGTGGTTGAAACACCTGCTGAGAGGTTCTGATTAGCCTATTAGCACATATTTTATGTTAAAATAGTGGTGATGTTCTTATTAGGAAAAAGCAAGAGACCTAGTCACAAGGCAAACAAAGGTGGTGTTATAAAATCAATTTCCAGTCTAAACTAAGTTTTGACAAAATATGTAGCTATTGCTTTTTGGCTAGGTAGGGCAGAGGGATGGACTTAAAATGTGATGCATACAACACCACATACATATAGAGGTCTTACAATGCATAACTTCAGGAGCTTCTAGGTGCAGGAGATAGAAGAACTCAGACGAAATTTATATTTAAATACATTTTTATCACATAAAGCACAGCCGTCACTTCCCCTTCCATAACAAAAACATAACGAGACAGATTTCATATTATGAACAAAGCAGTTGCTGCAGAGACGGATTTGTAAGTACATAGTTTTGGTTTTTCGTGGATTTGCAAGTACATAGTTTTGTTTTTCGTGCATTTGCCTTTGTCAGCCCACCCATTCCTCATCAACCCACCTAATCCCATCAGTCCAATCACTTCCATCTTTTTTATGCACGCCAACCCCCCCCCCCCCCCCCCCCCCCGGTACTCTCACCCCCCCACGCACACCCCCAGTGCAAACTCATTTTTTTCTCAACCGAAATTGGCGTGGTCCTCATCTGTCATGGTCAGGATGTCCGTTACCAGGCCGGTGCCGATGGTTTTGTTTCCGTCGCGTAGCGTGAACCTCTGGCCCTTCTCCAGCACCATGGGCTGCCGCAGGGTCAGGATGAGGGAGGCGTCCTCACCCGGCATCACCATCTCCTGGAGACACAAGGCGACAGGAGTGCACAGAGGGAGATACAGAGGAGGGGACAGAGGGTGGGAGGGAGAGAAGGAGAGAGAGGGGGACAGGAAGAGAGAGAGCGTGAATGAGTTAGAGAATTGTGAATAAGGGAATCAGTATTTGGGGAGATGCATTGGGCTTTACAGCACTGGGGTTTGACAGTTGAGTCATCAGTCATTTTCACCAAGTCATTACCATAATCCTGAATCGCAGATCACTTTATCAACATTAACACGCAAACACACACACTCCATACCTTGCCAGCAGGAAGGGAGACTCGACATGCCATATCCCAAGTCAGAGAGAACATCACTGGCATGAAATTTGAGATGAAAGGCTTGTGTCTTCCGCCCTCCTCCTTACTCAGAATGTACACCTAAAAAGTCACAGAAACACATCCCTTCAGTCCATCACAGTGGTTTGCAAAACAAAGATGCAATAATAACATATTTATGACACTCTTGGGAAGACTGGATTGTACTACGTAATGTATAAGCCTACACTCTTTTGACAAAGCACATATGCACACACACACAAGCAGACATTTTCTTTAACACACACCGTGAGCGGTCTCACTCACTCACTGTCTCTAGCTCACTGTCTCACACAGACACACACACACACACACACACCTGTGCCTTGATTTTCTGGTGTGGCTGGATGGAGCCGGGTTTGCTCATCACCATGCCTCTCCGTACGTCCTCCCTCTTCAGGCCTCTGACCAGGGCGCCCAGGTTATCCCCTGCCTCCGCCCTGTCCAGAGACTGATGGAACATCTCTATGCCTGAGAGCGAAGAAAGGAGAGGAAAGCAGAGAAGGAAAAAGAAAAGGAGAGGAGAGAGAGAAAGGGAGACAGGGATGAGAGAGAGAGTGAAGGGGAGGAGAGAGAAAGACAGAGCGGGGGGGGAATCATTATTTGTTTAGCCGACCACTGAAATCTGAATCTGCATATCACTTATAGAGCACTGTAGGACTTTCATTTTATTTCATTTTCATTTATTTATTTATAAGGACATTATGGCGCTAGCATTATGGGTATAAGGCGCACATTAATAAACATAAATGTAAATGTGCCAGTGTTGGCCAGCAGGCTAATTTTTAACTGTAGTCTTTTTGTCCAGATATTTTGTAACCATAATTGACCAGTTGTTCCTTAATTGACTTACCAGTGACAACTGATTTCACATTTCTGTTGTGTCCCACAAACTCACACTCGTCGCCTTTTTTAATGACCCCTCGCTCTAATGTTCCAACGACCACAGTGCCACGACCTGAAGATTAGACACACACATACTCTAGTTACAACAATGCCCTTCTCAAATCTGAACAATACAGACACGTGTTATTACAGGCTGAAGATAGCATGAATAAAAAAAATTACAAAAAACACACTCAATTGAAATATCCAAAATACCAAAATGGTGCTCAGGTCCCACACACACCTGGGATGGAGTAGATTCCCTCCACAGGAAGTAGAAATGGCTTGTCTAGCTCCCTCTTTGGTAGCGGCACGTAAGAATCAACAGCTTCCAGCAGCTTTAACACCGCATCCACACCCAAATCTGGCTGCTTGTTCTACATACACAGACACAGACACACAGTTTCAATTTCTGACTCATATGCTCAGACCACGTTAAACATAAACAATTAACATTAACATTGCTCAACAGGCTAGATTTACCATGTTGCAGAGGTTTGCCTCCACTCTGTCATTTCTGATTGATACAGTCCTGTGTGGTTAAGCTGTGTAACCAGTTCATCTTTGAAAGTAGACAATATTTTAACAATCTCTTGACAGTGCATCACATGAAACAATGTGTAAAATACGTACTTAGACCCTACATACCCACATAAACCTCAAACCTAACCTTTATCCAAATCCTAGGGTAGAGTGTAGGTGTATATAGTAACATGCCATTGCAGACTTTGTAGCTGTAAATACACTGCAACAGGGACCATTAAAATTAAGTGTACCGGTAACCCATTAAGTGTAAGTACAGGTGCTGGTCATATAATAAGAATATTATGAAAAAGTTGATTTATTTCAGTAATTCCATTCAAAACGTGACATTTCTATAATGTATACATTCATTTCACACAGACTGACATATTTTAAGTGTTTATTTCTTTAATTTTGATGATAACTGACAACTACTGAAAACCCCAAATTGAGTACATCAGAAAATTACAATATTGTGGACAGGTTCAATATTGAAGACCCCTGGTGCCACAGTCTAATCAGCTAATTAACTCAAAACACCTGCAAAGGCCTCTAAATGGTCTCTCAGTCTAGTTCTATAGGCTACACCTATCATGGGGAAGACTGCTGACCAAAATGAGCCCCCACTAATTATTGAGTGCTGTACATGCTCATACTTTTCAGTTGCCCAACATTTCTAGAAATCTTTTTTGTATCGGTCTTTGTAAGTAATATTCTAATACTACTTAAAGATACTGAATTTGGGATTTTCATTAGTTGTCAGTTATAATAAAAAACAAAGAAACAAACATATGAAATATATCAGTCTGTGTGTAATTCATGAATATAATATACAAGTCTCACTTTTCAAATGCAATTACTGATATAAATCATCTTTTTTATGTTATTCTGATTATATGACCAGCACCTGTATATCCATCAAGACATTAAGGTGCTGTTCATACATACCCGGGTATTTTGGTATACGCAGACCTTCGAACGTTCGTTTGTAAAAAAAAAATTGCGTGCACACAGCTTCGTTTTTTTTAAAAACAAAACAAAACAAAAAAGAACCCACGATATTGATCAACATAAATCACTGATGCGTCTTTTGCCGCGGATATTGCCTACAACTCCGTTTTTGTCCGTTCATACACAAACGCTACGCGGAGTTTTTAAAAAATCTCCACTTTTGCCGGAGTTTTTTTGGAGCTTAGTTTATCGAGGGAAAACCTTCGTTTGTTTGTGAACGAAAGGCACAAACGAAGGTGAATGTCTGCGTTTATTAAAATACCCAGGTATGTGTAAACGGGGCCTAAGATATCATAGTCATCTGAATAGGACATACATGGGGCCACAGTGACCTTTACCTATAACCTTAAATCAAATCAGCACATCTAAGAGTCAAACTGAACATTCATACTCAATTTAGGTACCCTTGTGATACTGCATGTACAATATGGGACATCCATGTGGTTACAATGACCTTGAACTTTGACCTCCAAAATCTAACCAGTTCATCTCAAGGTCCACGTAAACATTTGTACAAAATGAAGCTGGTGTGCTGAAGCATTGTTGACATGTAGCTTTTACAAGAATTGGATATTTATAGTCAAAGTAACCTTGAACTTTGACTTCTGACCTTTGTGACTTCTGACATTTGTTCACTAGCGTCCAGCTGAACATTTGTACCAAATCTGAAGCACATGTATTGAGGTGTTCTTGTGAGATTACATTCATAAGATCAGAAGCACACCAGCAACCTAAAAATATTCCATAATGCGAAACTGTCTACTTACATAACATAAAATTAAATCACATTATTACATTAAAGACATATGGACTTTCATGTTAACTTGAAATTTGCCTTTTTTCTATTGTGTCAATATGCCTTGGTCCTATCCTCTCTTATTTTCTTACTCGCCAATATTCACAATTCTTTTGATTTCCAATCGTTTTCAATTTTTACGTTTTGTATTTTTCTCTCACTTCAAATTATTTTTATCCTCCTATCTTCCACCCCATCCCCCCACACCTCATTACCTCTAATGCACAAAGAGCAGACCCAATGATGACAGGGGTGTTCTCTCCGTCATAGCCAAACTCGGTCAGCAGCTCTCGAATCTCCAGCTCCACCAGGTCCAGCATCTCCTTGTCGTCCACGGCATCGGCCTTGTTGACGAACACCACTACGTGCTCCACGCCAATCTGGCGAGCCAGCAGCAGGTGCTCACGCGTCTGTGGCATCTGCCCGTCTGTTGCCGCCACGACCAGGATGCAGCCGTCTAGCTGTGACGTGCCCGTGATCATGTTCTGAGGAGGGAGAGAGAGCAAGTTAGAAAATACCTGTGATTAAGTCGTTATACATTTCATCTTATGGTTAGTAATCACAGTGGCTCATTTAGTCAGTAAAAGGTACTCTCAAGACCCTCACCAACATCTAACTGTCAAAGTAGTATTTACCAAAATAAAAAACAGATTTTTTTGACATTGGAGTACTTCTAAGTGGGATCACTTGTTCTTCTTTTGGCTTGTTGCCATCTGTCAGTCTGCCTTGTTACCCTACTTGATTCTACACGCTAGTTTAGGATGACACTGCAATAATTCTGCTTGAGCGCCTAAGTGTGTAAATAACCCCTACCTTGACGTAATCTGCATGGCCAGGACAGTCTGTGTGGGCGTAATGGCGGTTGGCGGTGGCGTACTCCACGTGTGAGGCATTGATGGTGATTCCTCGGGCCTTCTCCTCAGGTGCATTATCAATGTCCTCGTACTTCTTGTAGCGAGCGCCTCCTGCCCCTGCCAGCACTAGTTACCAACAGAAATTTTGTCAAAACAGAATTATGACATTGGCACCCCAGCTACAGTATAGCTGCATCATCACAGCTAACAGTGTCTAAATAGGCCAACAAATTCAAACGCTAAACAGGATAAAAAGCTGGCTAAATAACTTAAGCAGATCTTAAAAGGCTACTACCACATTAAAAGATGGAGAATTAAGTGCATAACAAGGACGTTATCACAATAAGCTAATGACTAACACAGTGTGTTTTATTATGATTTGAAATAAAAATACTTATTAATAAAAAAAACACAAATCAATACTTGCACTATTATAACCAATGCTACATCAATGATGTGCAAAGAGAGGGTGAACACTGAACACTGAACTGGACCAAGTCACAAACAGATTTACCTTTGGTGATGGCAGCTGTCAGTGTGGTCTTGCCATGGTCTACGTGTCCGATGGTTCCGATGTTCACATGGGGCTTGTCTCTAGAGAAAGTCTTCTTTGCCTCGGCAGCGAAACCTCTCTGTAACACAGGCACCGCACACTGGTAGGGGAATAGGGGGACAGGACAGAGATTATTGGCTGGAGGGTAAGGATAGAGACTGCACAACTCAAAATGAACGTGTAGACTATTCTGTTCCACAGCAGGTGGGCAGCACTGTTTTCACACTCACCAGTTTGTAGGAGTTGTGTAGGAGACCAGGGGAGGACGCCTGGAGGGCTAGAGAGACAATGAAACTATGTATTTAAGGAGTACTTATTTAAAGAAAAAAAAAACAAGACAATATTAAAATAGCCATTTTTCTAGGCACATAAAAAAACAGTATGATTCTGAAGCCAACACTGATAAGGCTTCCTACTGCTTTGTTGCACTATAAGCAGGTAAATGTCTATGACTGCCATACCTGCTAAATAACAATATAAATACACACACAAAAACAGATGCACCACTGACTCTACAATAAGCTCTAGAAACTAATATCAAGCTACCTGCCAGTTTAGGCGTATCGTTAAGGGCCTGCACAAACTACATTTTTTCCAACTTTTAGAAGGAGCTATTAACTTTTGTAAGTAGGTTATGAAGAGGATCCAATTCTGCATAGCTCTTCCCTATGTTCGTAATCCTTAGTGGTGAACTATATAGTAATCAATATGTTTAAAAATGATGTTGCCTTAATTCCTTGAATTTGTTATACATTCTTGCAGTGCAAATTCTGCATTGCCTCCTACCAACAGAGAGGCCCTGTCCCATGTCATGCCTTCAGATGCAGCTCTGAATATCAAGAAACGGACTACTGACAGGAGGCTGATGGCCAAGGTTTACTGCCCCCCTTCGGCTCATACAATAACTTTGCAATTTATTAACTGGAGATCTCATTACATGGCCTGAGATGACCCCCCCCCCCCCCCCCTCCGTCCTTTGTGGACATCTCACACACGTTTTTCATAAAGCAAAAGCATATACAGTGCTCAAACGGCGCGACTGTCTCCAAATGGAGTAAACCAGAGACCAGAGAACAGCACAGACAAAACAGGGACAAGTAGCTTAACGAGTGCTTGCAATGAAGTTGATAAGATGTACTACGTCGAAGATGTTGCTATTACGTTTCATAAATATTAGCCTAATAGCCAACAAGAAAATATAACCACACATCGTTTTAAAGTGGCAGACTACGTCTCCCACGGATCTAAATCAGTCAATACAGACGGCTTACTGACTAACATTAATATGATGCAGAAAGAATGATAACTGAGGTGTCGTGGCAGCCCTTATTCAACTGTAAGCAATTCTAGGTCTGGGGTAAGATCAACACAATGATGAGAACAGCCACTGCACAAGGTTTGTGTTTATTTAGTCAGGCGTACGCTTGGGTAAATTAATGCTAGATGACCGTATGAACGTGACCTTAACATTACCAAACATGAACGTCAGTGTTAGCTAACTGCTAGAAAAACGAATCCCAAGAGCCTGCTACTATGAGCTATCACCGTAAATGTAACACGTACAAAAGCATTTGTTGGATAATGAATGTTCGCTCAAGCATGAACATGATAGAGAAGTAACATCTTGTGGTATAGGATTAACTCGTAAAATTTACCGGACAAGCATGCACGGATTCCCACGAGCGCAGCCATCTTGCACAGACAAGCAAGGGCATCGCATGCGCATTGAAGTTAGGCTTTCGTCATTAGATTGAGACAACAATATCTCAAGACAGACCGTAATTGCGTTTGTATGTGCGCACATCTAAAAACCGAAGTATTTGGTATCTTGCTCTGCCTATCTATCATCTGTGCCACTCATTGTACATGCCACCTTACTTCATACAAATAGGTAGTAGACGTTGTTCGCAATTTTTCTGCGACCCGAGCACGCACACGCATCTTCCCCACGGAAAAGACGCACTGTTCATGACTATTCCTGCAAGCTGTGGAATATTCTGGAGAGTGCTAGCAGGGGTACTTGCAATCTTGGGGAGTATTTGAAGTCAGCGCAGACACACACCTGAGACACTAAGTAAACCGTGGACTTAACTTCAGGTGAGTAGGTGTAGGGTTTTTGTTGTTGCAAATTGTTTACTCATAAAATAGATATGGCACATGTGCTATGTGATCTGGTTTGGTAATTTGGCGTTAGTCTTAGCGTTGCTGTAGATATATCCGTAAAAATAGTTAGTTAGCATATAGTGGGGGTGTATAAAGAGGACATATCATTTACATATCTGCTAAAAAAAGAAACAGTTTTTTCAGTTTTGACTGTCCTGTCAACCCACAACAGTGATGGCTGAAGGCGGTGACAGACGCAGGCATCCGCAGAACCTCCAGGGTGTTTTGCGATTGGCAGTGGAGGCTGGCTCTGCCTCAGACGGTCCAGCGCCCCACGAGCCCTTGTCAGAGGAGGTAAGTTAAAATGTAAGGTGAAGGGAGAGCAACTGTTTTTTTTTCTTTCATGAAGATGATGGAACACCTATTGTAAAAGTAGTGTCATAACAAGTGGGGTGTGGTTATGATGATAATAGAACACAATGTGATGTATTTTTAAAATGGGATATTTGAAATATCTCGTTGCTTTTCCAAACAAGACCAAGACATGGCTGAGACAGGCCCTGGCAGAGGCTTGTAAAGGACACATGGATGAGGTGGAACAGATGAAAGAATGTCTAAAAGTCCTCCAGGCAGAGTGGAATGCAGGAAGAGAGAGCGATGGAGAGGATGGTGAGGAAGGTGAAGAAGAGCAAGAATCTGCTCTGGAGTTGCTGTCAGAGCTGTGTGAGAATCTGGACAATGCAAGAGGTAGGTGTGTTAATGTGAATAGAAGTGCTTAACACTTCGATGTTGTAACTGTTCATCTGTTTAACCTGTTTAGCTCTGTGCTCCAAGCCTATAGTTGTATATTTGGTGGGTTTGATTTTATTTGTGTGTATGTTTGCATTGGTCAAATGAGTGACATTTATGGGTCCACCACTGATGTAATGAAACTAGAACATATACTGTATAGCTGTTGGATACACAATGTTTAACTCTTGGGCATTTTTCATGTATATCTGTTGCACATGAATGATATGCAAAATGGTTATCTGTTCTTGTCTAAATGAGTGTCTGTGTGAGAAAGATCTATGTAAAATACTATAAAAGTAAATATTAAAGGGGTCCTTCCGTCAAAAACCACTTTTAGTAGCTCTATTCACAACAAGCAGTATATGCACGCAGCATTCCAAGACGTGGAATTCGATCCTCATGGTTTTACTGGTCATTGAAGGGTCAAGCTAACCAAAACGAGCAGATCAGAGCAGGCTAAACCTATCTACGTCACTAGGTCGTAAGCCCCGCCCAGAGCCATGTATGGCACGCTCACATCCCAGAGGAAGAACAGTGGACAGAAGCTAGGTGAGCGAAAGACAGCGAATTTGCCCAATCAGAGGTGCCTTATTGACATGTCATGGATATTCACGTGGGACACCGGAAAAGCCAGTCGTTCAACCACTTGACCTGTTCTAGCTTACAGAAAACAGCGTCAAACAATAGAACTAGGACATAATTTTTCACAGAAATGACGCACAATGCATTTAACCATAGTGGCGACACAGAAATATGAATAAAAATAACGATGGAAGGACCCCTTTAATATTCTTGTGTGTATTTACAGACTTGATGAAGCTGGGAGGCCTGGACCTGTGTGTGTCCTCCTTGCTGTGCCACCCTCAGAGTGGCATTCGCTGGCGCGCTGCACAGCTTATCGCCTCCTGTGCCCAGAACATGCCCGAGGTGCAGTGCCATCTCCTCAGCCTGGGGGCGCTAAAGGCACTGCTTCAGCTCACAGACCACGACCCAAACTCCACCGTCAGAGTCAAAGCCCTCTACGCCGTCTCTTGTAAGTCACTTTGTTCGTTTCTTTATATGAATGAATGAAGTTGGGTTAACATAGCATGCAGAAAAGCATGTATTTCATATTCAAGTTGTTAAAGCATTGAAAGTTGGTGTAATTTTATTTTTTAGCATCCATTAACTTAACTGTAGTTAACTTAACTTAGAGACTCCTCTGTAAGCCTGACAATATGCTGACTCTTAGAGATAGGATGTATCTTGTGTGCATGTACTAAATATGCATACTAAATATGTGCATACTTGGACATGTATATTATGGGCGTTGTTAGTGTATAATGGTATTTAGCTTCATTAGAATATGGATGAACAGTAGATTTTTTTCTGTCTCCTCAGGCCTGGTGCGAGAACTGGAAGAGGGTCTCCAAGACTTCCTGTCCCTAGATGGCTTCTCTGTCCTCATGAGAGGCATGCAGTCAGACAGCGAGAAGCTCAGAACCAAGTCAGCATTTCTGCTCCTCAACCTGCTCACAGCCCACCCAGAAAACAAAGGTGAGCATTGCATATACATGTTTGTGGGAGCACCAAAAAATACACGAGGGAGCCATTCCTTAACATGACCAGGGATTGTAATAGACCAGAGATTTAGGGGATCAGGGAACAAACTATAATGGAAAGATGGGAAATGTAATTAATGTTAAGTTATATTTATTGTTACATTAGCGATGACATTTTCCCCACTTTCACAATTTTTTTTTGCGGAGTTAAAAGCTATGTTTTCACAACAAAAAGTGGTAATTTTGCACATGCAGCTTTCATCATGCCTGTTTACTGTCGTACTGACGGGTGGACTACGTATTTGTGCGTGTGTGTGTGTGTGCGCGCGTGTGTGTGCATGTGTGCATATGCTCCCCTTGCAGATACAGTGTTGGCCATGGGGATGGTACAGCAGCTTGTCTCGGTCCTGCGCTCACCCCACAGCTCTGTCCATGAGCATGTGCTGGGGGCCCTCTGCTGGTAAGAGTCCAATCCTGCTGCATGTACTTCTGGTCATGTGCCCACCAATGACCAACAAGATGGTCAGCATAGTGTCATGTGCTTACATTTAGAATAATGTTACATGCTCACATTTGGTGTATAATGAGACCTCAGTTTGTCTGCTATTGGGTCTAAACTATGCAAAATGAATGCTAGTAAACAGAATATTATGAAGGTGTAGTAAACAGAAAATCTACCATTATCGCCTAGAATGAAATATAATCATTCAGTTCCTGGAGTGACTTTGTATTGAATGAGTGTACGTTGTTGTTGTTGTTTTGTTTTTTAAAGTAATCATTAATGTCCACCTGTGTGGTGTCCTAAACTTAAGAGTATCATTATCCATCCTGTATGTGGTTCGCTAACCTCTATTTTGGGGCTTTCGGAACGTTTTTAGTCCAGCAATGAAGAGACAACAAAATAGCTTTGTGTATGTGTGTTTAGTAGAGTCATTCTATTGCTGTATCCTTAAGTCGAGTATGCTCTCTTCATAGAATGCTTCCTCGTAAGTCAGGTACTATGGAGACGAGGCTAGTGCCTTCCTTAGCATTCAGATCACTAGACTTTGGAATCCTTAAAAATTCTCAAAAATAAAGGGCACACATTTTAGAACACATATTGGAACATGATATTGGCGGAGTTTGATGACGTGGTGCCTTAAAAAAAAGACAGGCATAGACTTCCTTGACTTTGGAAGACAGCATATGTCACTGTATGAATGGGCGCTGTGTGTTTGCCTCTAATCTTGTTCTGTGTGCCTGTGGGGTGTAGCCTGGCGGAGGACAACCGAGGCATAGAGGACTGCAGGGCGCCCTCTCTTGGTTTGAAGGAGTTGCTGACTCAGAGGGCCCAGGAGCTTCAGGGCAAAGAGGAGAGCCAGGTAGGTACCACTGCTCATCCTACATGCTGTCAGTCCATGTCCACCATCTCTCCGCTTTTCTGCACCTTATTTAGTTAATGCGACTTAGTAGACCATTATCTTTCTGATTTACTAATAAATAGAGCTGTTATGACATTCAATTGCCTTTTAGATTTTTTGGAAAAATGAATATGGTTAGTTTACCAAGGAAATATTAGTGTTTAGGTACAGCACTGCTGATAGTTCTACCTGTTGGTTTCAAGCTTAGCGCTGTATTGGGTGTATCTTCCCCTTTGCAGGAGGAGCTGGAGTTTTGTGAGCGACTACGGTCCGTCTGTTTCCAAGGGCAAACGCAGGACGATAATGGGATGGACCGATGAACTCTTGCTGGTCAGTCAGGACTCGAGTCATGGCATACCTCTGACCAGGAGGACCTGCGTGTTTTGTTTGTGTAACTAAGTTATCTCTCAGGACAAAAGAGGCCCAATAGATCTGGACTGGGGCTGAGTACAGACCTGAACCACACCACCCTGAGAGATGACTAAGGTGCTTTAAAGTTTGGCTGATGAAGGCTTAAAATGCCACGGAGGAGAAAGGTCAAAAACCACATAAGGACAATTGAATGACAGATGAAAATAGTGAAATTATATTCTGTGGGTAGATTTACCCAGGTACACTCACCATTCATGTGCTCCCCCACACACACACAAGAAATATGTATGTTATTATGAAAAGATGTACAGTTTTATTTTTGAAAAGGTATGCACAGGTTTCTGTGTTTCTATTCACAGTTTTCATGTGGTCACACTGTCATTTTTTGGTATATTATTAAAGGAAAAACAGAATTGGTTGTTGGATTTTCTTTCTGAACCATCTGATTTCAGCCAGGCTTTGTCCTGCCAACTTTTTTTTTACAGTACATCACAGCATAAACATATAAGCACATTTAAGTAAAACAATAATTTTGTCTTTCACTCTCTTTCTCTCTCATACACACACACACACACACACAAACACATACACACACGCACACACACATTCAACATTTATGAAATTGTCAGTACTCATGACCTCTTCCACTTCCTAAACTCGTCGTTCTCATCCGCCTTTGCCCTAATGTCTCCTAAGGCAATCAGCAGCTGGGCCAGGTAATAGGTCACCATGACGACGTGCTGGCCGTACTCGTGGTGTGGTGTGACCTTGAAGTGCTGCAGGGCCAAACAAAGGTCAGAGACCATGAACACCAGGCTGCCCAACAGGGTGAGGGCACGGCGGGTACGCAAGGCCAGCGATGCCATGCCGACGATCAGCAGGATGTACACGCCCACGGCCGGCGTGAGGATGCTGCTGTCTGGAGCCTGCTGCAGGAAGGGGAACATGTAGGCGTACGCGCCTACCCCCACCAGCCACAGGAGGACGTAGAGGATTGTAGAGAAGGAGGAGGTTCGGGAGAGGTTGATGTAACGCTCGGACAGGAATGATAAGGAGTACAGCAGGTGGGCCACTGCAAATGAACCCATACCTGCACAACGAATAAAGAGAGATATTTATTAAGCTATATACTTATGGCATTCTCATGGAAATATATAGTAAATAATATATTCAGTGTCAATTCACATTCACTTGTGTAACACACTTAAAGCAACACTAAGTATTTTTTTTAAACTTAAAATAATGTTTCCAAAATCATTTCAATGGTGAAAGGCACTTCTGAATTTGTCCATTTGCTATAACTGCACTAAGTAAGTTTGGAGTAGCAGTAGTTCTCTATGCGAGACAATTCCGCTTCCAACATGTAGGGAGACCGAAGACAAAAACTACTTAAAAACTGCAAGAATGTGCTGCAAGAATGTATCTTCCATAGGTTTAACCTAACAATGTTATGTATATTCATAGTGTACATGTCATTGTTACATTCAACCAATGAAAAAAGATCCATTTGACCTAAAGGGCCAAAGTCATACAGGAAGGCTGTAGGGCTCAAAGATTGTGTGTGTGTGTGTGTGTGTGTGTGTGTGTGACTGTATATATGTGTGTGTGTGCATTTGTGTGTGTGTTTGTGTATGTATGTGTATTTGTTAAGTGTAGAGAAAAAGCACACCAAGCTGGCCTAATGTTTTAATGAATCAGAGTGATCTGTCTGCTAACTGTACTTCTTGTATCTCGTTACCATGGAGAAAGAGCTCAGGCCATATAAGGCAGACGTCTCCACCGGCTGAGAACAGCAGTCCTCCGGCTACACCCAGCAGGCTCCACAGTCCGCTGTGGCTCAGCACCACCAGGGCCAGGCAGACCACGGGCGCACACTTGGCCCCGGCCGCCACCACCGATGGGGAGGGGTCGGGCAGCCACAGGTGGAAGTAGGCCGCCGCTGACAGGAAGAAAGGGAGGAGAGATAGAAACAGGACGCAGGACTGCAAAGACAACGAGGGAGAGACAGAGAGAAGAGATATGTTGGCAGCGAGCATTGACCTTCTAACATTGATCTGTGGTGACGTGTAGTAAACTATGAACGCATGGATAATTGTGCCACTCCCTTTCACACACACACACACACACACACACACACACACACACACATACACACATACACTCATTCAGACATCCTTACGTATGGCACATCATGCATTAATTTCACAGGGAAGTATAAGCAGATACATGTTATAAGCACATAGAAGACATATATATAGGGCCCATCTAAGACATTCGTCAAGGTTTATCCCTGGCTTCCCCAAATAATCACAAAGTCTGTCTGTTAGTCCCATTTACATTTTGTACCACTGAGAAGTCTTTGTACATGTGATTTTAGAAAGATACAAAATTTCAAATTAAATAAGTTAATATCAGTTTCCAGGTTGTGGATATCGCTGTGCATGTGTGTGTCTGTCTGTGTATCTGGAGCAGAAGAGATTCTTACCGCATTTCTGCGCTGTCTGCTGTCGAAAGCGTGTGTCTCCAAAATATCCATCGCTCCCTCTCTTTCAAACGCACACCCTCAGAGACACATACACACACACGCACACTTAACGGCGTGTTTAGAATCCGAGCCCAGAGTGTATGCTGTTGTGTTCTGTACGTTAAGCAGCAGCAGCAATGCCTGTGAGTGCCATCCAGTTCTCTGACCGCCTGTGTGTCCGGACTTTGAACCAATCGGCAGCGGCTCGTTATCTGTCAGATTATCCAGCCATAGCCAAAGTTCTGTCTCTCATCATTGCTCTCTCTGCCCCCCTCTCTCTCTCTCTGTCTCAATCTATTGTGACCTTTAACCCTGTTAATTGTATCAACAGTGACTGATATTTCTGGCATGCCTTAATGTCCTGATAATGTGCTTACGGATTGACAGTGGTGGATTTGTGGTCTAATAACCAACAGCCGGATTGTACTGAGCTAGACCCACTGACACATATGAATTAATTTGTCAATTTGTTTTGTATTGCTTTACTTAAGGTGAGCAGAATAAATGCTTTGCAAATGTGTGTTTGATTGGAGAGTAATATTGGACAGGCATTGGATAAGGGATATTGTAATTAGATGGTACTTGATGTACTAGCAGAGGCCATTAGAGTTTCCTCCTCGTGCTCAAAAAAAGGTAGTAGGTTGTTAGACTTCCTATTTGCTTATACTGCTGCTCTCCACATGGTGGCATAAGAGGAGAGAAAACAGAAAGAAAATTGTGTGTTAGAGAGACAGGAACAGAGAGGGGGGGAGGAGGAGAGATGGTTTAAAGTTCACATTGTAAAAGCCCTGACGTTACTGTGTGGAGTACATATTTACTGTGATTATGCAGAGTTGATGTTTTGATGATGCCACTCTTAAGTTCAACATTGGTTTCTGCATAACCCCCTTTTATCTATTTTTTTGTTGTCTGTGATTTCCCACCGTTTCTGCCTCAGCATGTTTGGAGTATGAAAGAAATGAGGGGAAAGAAATGAAGTATGAGGTAGGAATGAGGCAGTCCCTGTGCCTCGGCACATTCCTTTTCCAGCTATATACACGCCACAGGAAACAGCAGAGCAGTTCAAATTTATACGAATTTGTGCAAAACTGACGCAAACTAATTATTAACAACTGACTCCCTGGTGAACCTTGACCATGCTATCCCAGAACTCTCTCTCTCTTTCAGGGTCGGCTGCGCCAAGGAGTGTGATCAGAGAAAAGAGAACCCCTCATACAACCGAGAGGAGATACGAGGAGAGAGAGAGAGCGAGAGAGATAGAGAGAAAGAGAGAGAGCGAGAGAGGGAGAGAGAAGGTGTGGAATTTCGAGGTGAGTTGAGCTGTAAAGATTGTGAAATGAGGAGCTGTTGGCTTTGTGCAATGGCAATGGATAACAGGAGAACAGAGAGGGGGGACAGAGAGATAGAGAGAGCAGTTGGGATATAGATGGCAGGGGGCTGGAGGCCTGTAGTAAGTATATCAGTGGAGTTTCTGGTCTTTGACCGAGTTCTCTACAATGGCACTTATGTTTTAGCCCAGTAACTGTATCAGACAGAAGGGGTGGGTACGGGTCATGGTTAGTGTTTGAGAGATTAAACAGGGGGATTATCAGTTGTTCTTCAAAAAGGTATTTTTTTATCTTTATAGATCAAACCATGGCTCAGAAACCTGCAACTATGCAGATTGGCATCGTAGGATTCGGACACTTGGGTGAGCATCAGCATTTACCCACAGAATTTATAGTGATGACCGGTTTGGGAGGCAAGGTTGGTAAACGTTACATGAAGTGTTAAAGAGATGGCTAAACAGTGCATATAATTTAGTTAATAAAAGTGTGAAAATGGTGATCACATGCATTTACCATCTGTTTATGTGTAGGCTATACTTGGTACGAGCAGTGAGCAATATTAATGTTTTTATTTCAAGATATCCTCTGATGTTTTCCATCAATTTAACAATTGTTATTCTTTATTTACTTACTCCAACTGAAACTCACTATGAGCACAGAAATGGCTTATTGTCAGTGGGCACAACACCCTCCATCTGCATCTCCCAACCCAGAGCAAGATAAACGGAGCCCTGGGGTCTTCTCTCCATGACCATATTTAAATTATGGAGTGTTCATAACAGCAATGGCTAACTTTATAACGACACAACAAAATTAAATTGAAGTTATGTAAAAAATAAAAAAATGGCACAGATATACTTGGCATAATACTTCCTTGGCCCACTGTGCTTAAGTAAAGGGTTTTTTAACTACACACTTTAGCCATTACACATGCAAGGGTCCTCATGAAAAGTACTTGTGGAAACACTTCTGTCAGGCATTTCTCACAGTTCATTCCTTGCTTGTCTGTGACAGGGCAATTTCTTGTGGAGAAGATTCAGAAGGATGGACCAGACATGGGACTTAGTCTAGCATTTGTGTGGAACAGAAATTCAGAGAAGCTCAAAGACTCAGTTCCTGAAGAACTCATTCTCCACAGTCTACAAGAGTTTCCACAAAGGTACAATAGAGAGAGCGAGAGACAGAGAGACAGAACAAGAGAGAGAGAGGGAGAGTGAGAGAAAGGGGGGGGGGATCTGTTTATGGGGGTCAGAAGCACATAGATAAAGCATACACTGTAAACTTAAAACAATATGGTCATGTGCTGCATGGATCTTTTTTCATTGGTTGAATGTAACAATGACGTGTACATTATGAATATACATAACATTGTTAGGTTAAACCTATGGAAGATACATTCTTGCAGCACATTCTTGCAGTTTTAAGTATGTTGGTGTTTATATAACAATACACCATGTTGTTTTACATTCTTATGGTCTTACAGAGGAGCTGATGTGATTGTAGAAGTGTGTCATCCTCAAATCGTTAAAGACTTTGGGGCCCAGTTCCTGTCGAGATCTCATTTTCTGGTAACCTCCTCGTTCTTCCTCTGGTGTGTCATACCTATCTCTTTGGTGGACCTGTGAACTTCCTGTTTTTGATGTGCCATGTCATATGATCAGCGTTCTCAAATCTCTTTACGTGTCATCGCTCTCGTCTCAGGTGGGAAGTCCCTCAGCCCTCTCTGACCCTGACCTCAACCAGCAGCTGCGCCAGGCCGCAAAGCACTATGGGAGAACCCTCTATGTACCAAGTGGAGCATTGTGGGGTGGGCAGGACATACAGAAGCTAAACGACTGTGGAACTTTGACAGTAAGAGAGGGCTAGGACAACCTGTGATTTCACAAAACCCGCTAACAAATCAACATTGATACTACCTGTTCTGTTATCTTTAATTGAATCCAGTATCCCATGTGAAGATCTATTTCTGATAGTTCTTGCTTTTCTTTTTCTTAGATTTATTACTGCACTGTGAAATTACATCCTCTCCTCCTCACTGGATTTTTTTTCTCTTTAGGCCTTAACTGTCCGTATGTCTAAGCATCCATCCTGCTTTCGTCTGTCGAAAGACCTCCTTAGTGACTGGTCAGAGGATGAGGGTAGAAGGGTCATTGTCAGTGGCCCTGTGGCAGAGATCTGTCCGATCGCCCCCAACAATGTGAACACCATGGCAGCTGCCGCCATTGCTGGATCAATGCTGGGCTTTACAGGAGTCCGTGGCGAACTTGTGTCAGACACGGCGTAAGTTGCTTGGCAATTCTGTCGAAATCTGGTTGCATTTCTTGCACTAGGAGGCAGGAAGCCATACCCAACGCCTACCACTAAGTTTCTTCATTTCCTTTATAAATGCTAACCAAAAAAAAAAAAAAACACACAAAACGACCAAACCTATAAAAAAAAAGAAACCACATGGTGACAGAGTTTAAATAAGATTTATCACTGATAAAATGTTACTGATACTTACCTATCCTTGGTTGTATGATGATCTCATTTGTGTCCATTTTGCTCAACATCACAGACTGAGAGACTATCATGTGGTGGAAGTAGAGGTGACTGGTGTGGACGGCTTTACTGTGAAAACAGTGAGGAGGAACCCAGCCAAATTAGGAGCAGTGACTGGCAATGCCACATACAACTCTTTCTGGAGCAGTTTACTAAGTATGACTTTAAGATGATCTTATTTCACTGCTGCATTCAGCATGTTTATATTTGGAGATAGCCTATGAAATAAAGAGGTCATGAGAGGTCTCTCTGTTGCCATGGAAACCCTGGGACATGTCCCAGAAGGGAGCTGTAAAATGTAGAGATTTGAGGGGTCACCTGGGCACTCTGCCTAAACACAGCAGCTAAATAAGCTATTTTAATGTTTCTGTAATAATAGGTTCAGGATTGCATAGACTATCAAATTAAAAAGCACAATGGCCAAGAACTGCAAAACAAATTCACAAGATGTGTGGTATTTTCACTAAGGGCAAAACAATTTAATAAATCAAAAGTAGTTAATGTAAATTTGTCTTGTCTTAGCCAAGGTCAAGTGTACTTGTGAGTAGCACCAATGGTATTTATACACTGATACGTTTTTTTCTGCTTTTCTCTCAGTTTGCAGGGGTCATGGGGGTCGTGTCTACCTGTGCTGAAGTTGCTGTGCTATAAGGCATGGACACATTCACCTGATTAATTTCTCCCTCACAGCTAAATCTTATCTGTGCATTGCACAACAAGTATGGGTTGGTTCATTTCAACCATCATTTCAAATTCAGTGATTAATGTATGTTTTATGGACTGACAGAACAAAGAGTATAAAAACTATGCGTAATGCACAAAACAAAAAACTTAATAAAAACACAATCATTATAATGCTAATATATACTTTATTTATGTCATCTTTGATTTCTCAGGTGCACAATAACACACATAACAAACTCAGACAGGGTGTGTGTGTGTGTGTATATGCATGCACAAAGAATTCCAGAATCCTGTTCAGGGCTATTAGACACTTTTTTTTTCAACAAGGCAAAAGATCTGTTTGCAATCACAGTAGCGGTTCAGAACCAATCAAACAATCATAGCACAAAAGGCAATCTCACATGAAACACAGAGTATTGCTGGTCTTGCTAAATGTATGCCAAGTGTGCTAGAACACACACGTACACACACAGTAGTACACATACGTTCTTTACAGGGCATTGTGCCAGGGGAGTTTTCATGTAGTATTTCATAGTCTTGGGTGTGTGTGTGTGTGTATGTGTGTGTGGTACAGCAGAATGATACGAGTGTGTATGTGTGTGTGTAACATGGCAGAGACGATTGATGATTGCACTGGTCAGTACTAACACAAGCCCCATTTGTTGTCTGTTAGTAAAGTTCCATTTTAGCACCCCTGGTTAGCTGCAGTTAGCTATTGATGTTAGAATTCCCAGTTTAGTAATAGCCAACACTTCTCTGATTATTCTCAGTTGTCAAGATTCTTTTCTAGAAGCAAATGCAAGTTGCAACATGTCAATTGCTTAGTTATGATAATTCTCCATTCTGTGTCATACATTCATTAATCTATGACTAACTGTTCTTTTCTGGCATCTGTGTTACCAGCACCATAATACTGTAACTTCGAGTGTCTGTGTCTGCCATATTCTGGAGTGCATGTGTGTGTCTGTGTGTGTCTGTAGGCTTATTTGAAACACTGGAGTGTTATCATGTATTGAAAAGGCCATCGTTTAGAACTGTGTACACAGTTTTATGAATTCAATACAGAATTGTAAACAGCCACAATGCTCAGTGAGTGTATGAGTCATTATGTGTGTGTTTACATTTGCAGTAGCTTGTGAGCTTGCAGAATGACTGGCAAAATGCTGTGCATGTGTGTGTTTGTGTGTGTGTGTGTGTGTGTGTGTGTGTGTGTGTGTGTGTGTATGTATGTATGTATGCAAGTTATAGTTTGTGTGAAGTGGCACTATAGCATGTGGTGTTATGCGAAGTACATGGGCAAATGGCTCTTTTTGTGTGTGTGTGTGTGTGCATATTTGTGTGTGTGTGTGTGTGTGTGTGTGTGTGTGTGTGTGTGTGTGTGTGTGTGTGTGTGTGTGTGTGTGTGTGATAATGCAAGTTTAATTCTTTTGAGAGTTGCTAGAGCTGTTGTTTATGTGGAGTCGGTGGTGGGGCAGGGCGAAGGGCTGGCGGATGTTGAGACGGTCCTTCTCCGCCTCCAGGTCTTCATCGTAGCGCTCGTCATCGTCTTCCTCTTCGGCCTCGCTGTGGTGGGGGGAGGAGTGCAGCGAGTGGGCGGGCGAGGGCGGAACAGAGGCTGGTCGTGGGTACCGGAAGCCCGCCGGCTTCAAAGAGGAGAAGAGGGTGAGGAGGAAGAGGAGAAAGAGGAAGAAAAGAGCGTGTCAACGTTTACAGCTACAATGAAAGGTGGTCCTATTTAAGCACCTTGAAGGACCTTAGGTTAAGAATTAGGAGATTTTAACAGCATGCACAAAACCATTTCTTGTTGAAGGAATATATATATATATACATTTCTATAAAATACCCCTGTCTAAAAGGTCTACATACATTTGTTCATAATACACCTGTGTAAAAGGTTTACATGAAGACTTACTGCTGAATCTTGAGGCTCGTACAGGTAGGTGTCTGGGAAGGCTTTGGCCAGTGCCATGTGACGTGCAGATATGTAATACTGAGGCAGAAAATAGAGAGAAACAGAGTGAACACAAAGCATGTCTAGTAAATCAAATAGGTTTTTAGATTACCAACACCACCACAACAACAACCACCACTACCACTACCACCACCACCACAACAACAACAACAACAACAACAACCACCACCACCAACACCACAACAACAACATTGCATTAATATAGCACTTTTCAAGACACACAAAGTGCTTTACAGTGAAGGGTGATCTGAATGACAACAGTGCTGACCACCACCACTACTCACTCTGCCGAGGTATCTCCAGTCCAGCAGGTCACTGAGCCGCTCGGTGCGGTTGCGCTGGATGATCCTCTGCCTGCGGCTCTGCTGGCAGAACTGGTACAGGAAGGAGGTCAGCTGGTTGCAGGACTCATCCACCCCTCGGTACCGCCGGTCAAGGATGTAGATACCTGGTGCAGAAAAACACGGGCGACAGGCTTTTTAGATTTTTAGCCACCGATACAAATTTGGACTGAAAATCTGTGAAGAATTACAGTATGGTGCCTAGGATTGTGATACACACTGCTAAGCAGCTGCTGTTTTAATTAAACATGATGTGATCACCATACGTGGTAAAATTGTAATACAAAGAGAGATAAGATGACTATATTGTTGCTGAACACAAGATACAATGAAACTACTGCTGCTCAGCAGTATAGTATTTAAAAACAAACAGTGTTATATACAACACAACATGACATACAACATATAAGGAGCAGAATGAAGTATAAAAACAAAAGTACTAAGTTACAACTATTGCACTACAATGTATTGCACTGTGAGCGTGGTCAGATATAGGTCCAAACCCTGGTGTTACACTTTGGTGTTTGCTTTGGAGAACAGTGTCTGCTGAATACAGTAACTTTAACTGTAACAGTAACTATACTGTAACGCTACACTAATACCTGAGGTTAGATTTGTGTTTAAACAATACCCTCACAAAAGGTAGTGTGGGGTGCACAAATCCAAATGAATTCTAAGGTGCAGGATTAAAAAAAAGTGATCGGGGCACTGTTGCGAAATGACAAAATATACAGCAACATCTGACAAAGATGACACAATCGAAACATTGTCATGTATTTTGTAATAAAATTGGATTGGCGATTTTGCAACAGCGCGTAGATCTCTTTGACTCTACCCTGGCAATCTCTGGTATGAGCCCCGCCTTTGCCTTTGGCACTGGAGAGTTGGAGCTTGAAACTTGTTACTTGGAACATCTGCCTGGTCCCACAGAAACCAAAGTGGAAGTGGAAGCTACTTATTTTATTGTGAACCATCACAGGCAAAGAGGCAGGGGAACTAAATACTAAACAGAACACAGCAGAAGATTGCCAGACCATTAGAAACATAGTTTTTTTACAATAGGAACTTAAACAATATATCTTGCTCTAGTTCGAGATAACTTGCACTGCTGAATCTGGCATATGATCCTCATGCTGTGTTACTGCTCTTTACAAAAAGAAAGATAGACTTGTTTTAGTTCCAGCAGCATCTGACCAGTTAAATCAGCATCCGATCAAATTCGTGTCAGTCACAGCAAAACTAGCACAGTAAAGGCACGATTGGTGGACGTAGCACAGCACGTACCATAGGCAGAAGGGTCTGCTATGTGCTCCTCCATGAAACAGCCAAAACCGGACAGATTTGTGGAGACGGACGGAATTCCCATAACAGTGCATTCAGCTGTGGAGCAGAGAAATGGGCATGGTGAACAGAGCTAAAGTCTAGAAGTCTAGCACACACGACAGAAGAAGAGCACCTGTTGACTGAGGTGTACAGGAGGAGCACAGGTACCTGGCGTGTATCCCCAGGGCTCGTAGTAGGAGGGAAACACCCCGAGATGGCAGCCTCTCACAAACTCCTCATAGTCCATGGGCAGCAGCGGGGATGTGGAGGACAGGAACTCTGGATGGAAGATCACCTAGGATACAAAAGGTTGTATGTTTACACATAAGCCCAAATTTTGACAGTGCAACACAAGGTATGGGAAGGTTACTAATAATTAGTCTAAAAAAAATCAACACATGCCTATACACACACATTTTAGACAAATGTGTAAGGGACTAGAATTGAAGTGTGGTTGGTGGAAAGAGATTTTCCTCATACAGGTGGAAGGCAGTAGCTGGTAGTTTAATAGGTCACACACACAGACACACACCTTGACTCTGTCTGAGGAGCTGTTGAAGAGGCCGATGCGACGGATGCAGGTCAGTATGGGGTCGTTGCTGTCCTCCAGCATGTTGTGGGTGCAGACGGGCGGCTGGCACTGCCGCTGCGTGGCAAAGATGGCGCGCTTCATCATGGTGAAGTCCTCCTTATCCAGCATCTTACTCACATCAGGCAACTGACCACTGGTAAAAAGAAGGCAGGCATTCACTCATTACTCAGCAACTGTAACTGATCTAGTTTAGTTTTCTTAACACAAGTCAACAGTATCGTTCATCTGGCTGGAGATACTCACACCAACAGTGATTCGTACAGCTTTTTCCCAAAGCGTTCTTTAACAGTCTGTGCAGTATCCCTGTAACGAAACAGGCCCAAACAAACAGACTGTAAAATGAAAAGGACCAGAGTTGAAGCAATGATGAAAGTCCATACAAGTTCACTGATGAACCGGAAGTGAAAGCATCACGTAGTGGCTGCCTCTGGAATATAGAACAGGGTGAGTACTACAGAGAATTTGAGGAAGATGAAGACCCATTTACATTTGATGGGCATCAGTACTTGTTGTAACCGGAATATACAGATGCAGAGCTGATGAAAGGTCTGCCAGAGGGAGACGGCCGGAACTCAATTGACTTGTATGGACTTTTTTATCATGGCGGCAACTAGAAACTACTGCAAGGTACTGCCTGTAAGAACAGTCTTATTAATAAACGATGTGTACACATGTGTAAGTTCTCAGTGCCGTGTTTTAAATACCAGGGGCTTTTTTATACTACTGATGAAGTGTGGAGTTCCTTCGAGCTGTTTTTAACGGTTTAAAAATAGCATAATCTTCATGCTTTCGCTATGCCCTTAGCACAACCATTGTTAGCCTTGTGGGCCAAAATGGTAAAAAATAGTTAGTAAAAACTATTTTTTAAAAAGTTCTAAATGCAACAGGTTAGCACAATTTTGCTCCTCAGCAAACATACCAACTCAGTATGCTTTAACATGCCAATTTTCATTTTAAACTGAAGTGTTCCTTTAACATGTACAAATAACACAGCAGAATGCACACAAGTAAATGTGTCGCGTTTGCTGGGAGGGTTACCAGAGCTGTTTTCGGACTGCCTGGCCTTTCAGTGTCTCTACGTTGAAGTTGTTGGTCCTTGCAGGCATGATGAAAAAGGCAATAACGGTGGTGTCACTGTGGTTTACCTGCAACACACACACACACACACACACACACACACACACACACACACACACACACACACACACACACACACACACACACACACACACACACACACACACACACACACACACACACACACACACACACACACACACACACACACACACACACAATTAGTAACAGTACAATCTAACACAATTAGTCTGTATCGCTTCCTAGTCACTGGAGTCTGACACTACATTACATTACATTAAACATACATTACATTAAACATAATAGATAACATAATGGAAATACAGCCTTTGCTTTCCTTTGTTCATTTCATATTTAATATCCAAATGAAATCAGACATTCATAAAAATCTTCCCATAATCAAGCTTTTCTCACAGATAAAAACTAGGATTCAAAAGACACATCTAAGCTTTGTCTGTGAGGTTTATAAATGAAGGATGTGGAGTCAGTGGA
Organism: Setipinna tenuifilis; assembly: GCA_030347295.1. Classification (NCBI taxonomy): domain Eukaryota; kingdom Metazoa; phylum Chordata; class Actinopteri; order Clupeiformes; family Engraulidae; genus Setipinna; species Setipinna tenuifilis. Next base: position 26,416,168 of record CM059266.1, on the reverse strand, counting down.
GAGTTGAGGCATATGAGTACATCTTGGCAAGCAACATGATCGTCACAAGACTGTGTGCAAAAATAAGATAGCTTTATAATCACACTCTTCAAAGGCGTGTTGCACTCTTGGTTGTAATGCCCTGCTTTGAGGACCTTAATCATCTTTTTTGGAAGGTTCACTACAAAAAGTATACAAATGAAGTAGCTTTTTAAATTATTACACAAGGGAAAAATCAGTGTAGAGACAAAGACAAGAAATGTTTCATATTGTGGCATCATCGATCCTATAATGTTAACTGTGTAATGAAATGGACATTATAGTTAATATTGTTTGTGTTAAATAGCAATTCTCTGAACTATGCAAGTAACACAGAAATAAGATGTTATTTTGCTTGAAACACAGATTATAGATCAAAAGATCCGCTTTATTTCTCCTGACTATTAATGAGAACCCAGATAGTGCTCAAAAACTGTGTGTGCAAAAATGAAAAATTCATTATATGAAGATATGTGTAAACATACATATGTAAATATTTTATATTTAGTAAAAGATTGATGCTATATGAAGTGCTCACCCTTAGCAGATAGTTCAGTCTGGCTAGAGCTTCAAGAAAGAGGTCAGCTCCTTTGTTGGAGAACTCGTAACGACCAGCAATGAAGAGGAATACTGTCTTGTCCAGGTTAAAATCCAAGTGCCTGCAAAAATAATAATAATAGAAAAATGGTGTCAATAAAGCATGTGGAATCTAAATGCATTTGGTCTGCTGCATCCATGATCGGTTACTAAGCGGAAATTATCCTATTATTGGCTTTCACTTCACTTAAAATGACTCTTTACCCCGTAAAAAAGAAGTTATCCCCATGAAAATAGACTAATTCAGCTCACGTAAACCTTTGTGAACTTATAACATTTATTTTAAATTTAAATTTAATTTAATGTCTCTCACTACCCGGCTGATAATAGACTTGCTTACGCTACTTACTTACTTACCCATAGAAGTGACCTCTGACAAACTCCTGAATGCGATTTTTGCTCTGGGCATGAAGATTCTGAAACTCGTGCATCGCTGAGAACTTCTTTACATTCAGTCCATTGGGGGTGACAATGTCTGAGAGACAGAAAAGAAAGCATGAAAGAAAGCATGAGAGAAAGCTGAAGGAGGGATATAGAACATTTCAAGAAAGTTTAATTATTAGCATTGTAGATGCTCACAGAGAGTTTGTGTTTTAATATTCCCAACAATGTGAAACATAGAGGAAGCAGTTTGGAAACAAAATGGAACATTGAGGCATTCTAAAGGTGTATAACCAAGAGATGAACCAATGGTATATGAGACTGACACAGCCCCATAAGGGTATTGTCACCGAGGACCGAGTGAGTAAATGGGATCTGCGCTCACCTGGCTTCCTCTTCAGTAGGTGCTCTGCTTCAATAGCTGTTATCTGAGAGACTGTGGTGAAAACATGAGCACACCGTGCAGCTGCCCTTTCCAAACAGTAACGGTGATAGATCTGCCTATCGCCCGCCTCTTTGTCAACATTGAACTGCAGACCAAAGAGAGGAAAAGAGAAGGAGAGAGAAAGTGGCACAGAGAGATTGCGTTTTTAATTTTGATCAACTTAGGTTAACATACATAACGAGGTATGAATTACCCGTCATAAGACAGGTGTGGAGATATAGATGATTAGTAACTGGACTAACACTTTATTACAAAGTCACTAACATTTAGTTTATCATATGATGCGTGGTATTGTACAGGTTTCATATTCAATATGATTTTAAGAACTTAGTCTTGCCTCAGCGAGGTTGTTGTAGAAGTCGACATTTCCAGCACACAGGTATCGTCCCAGCAGCGTGGCGTGAGTGGTGAAGATGGTTGCCACCGGTAACTGTCTCTGACGGCAGAGCATCAACCCTAAGCCGGCCAACCACTCGTGAAAATGTGCCAAAATGTGTGGAGGTTCCTCACACTGAGCTGCATACTGAAACATCACATTTAAGGGAGAGAGTTTTAGAACATTCTAGAAAACAATGTGCTCTACAACAATGTAAGATTCTAAACTTCCACATTATATTCTACGCACCCTAACATTCTTTACAACTTTCATCCTCTCAACATTCCTGTCAAATTGGTAGGACAGTACAACCTTATCATGAATAAAATCATCACTTTAGTCATCTTAAATGTCTGTCTGTCTCTCTCTCTCTCTCTCTCTCTCTCTCTGACACATACACGGTATATTTAGAGACACACACCTCGCCAAGTAGCCAGGCTGTCAGGAAGCCAAAGAGCACAGCATCGTTGGCCTCGCGATCGAACCAGGGCACGCCAATGCCACAGTTCTCCCACAGCTCGCTCTTCCAGCGATCCAGTGACCAGGCCGTGAAGCCCACGTCAATCAGGACCACGTAGGGACTGCCCTCGATCAGCCAACGTCCGAAACACACCTAGCAAGGGAGGGCAAGGGGGTGGGTACATAACAGGTGACTACTTTAGTTTATCTGACTAACAGGGGTGGGGGTGGGGTGGCACACACAATGAGCTCAAGTTATTTACATTAATATTTGTTTTTCAATTGCTTTTAGTCATTAGAGCAATCTGTATGGCTGACAGCTGCTCTCCTTTGCCTGTCATCCCCTTGCACAAGGAGACAGACACAGACACACACACACACACACACAGACACAGACACAGACACAGACACAGACACAGACACAGACACAGACACACACACAGACACACACACACACACACACACACACACACACAGACACAGACACACAGACACACAGACACACAGACACACAGACACACACACAAACAGCACGGGACAGCAGAATTTACTCAAAGAGTAAAGATAGACAGCTGTGTGAGTGAGCCACTGATACAACCTCTAACCTTTAAACGCAAATGCCAGGGAGATTATAGCTTCCACACACACACAAACACAGAAAAGCTCACACACACACACACACACAAACACACACATACACACTCACATACACACACTGTACAAAGTGAAGGTCTAGGGTTTCAGCTTGGGGGGTCAAAGCAGTTTACAAGTACTGCATGTGCCTCCATTGAAGTCACCATGAAGATCACACACACACACGTTGATGTATTATCCTGCGCAACCCTGACGTAGAGAGGGAGGGCAAATGTTCAGGGCACAGAAGTGTTTGAATCTGTGAGTCTACATGTAAACACATGTTGCATCTGGACAGTATGTGTGTGTGTGGGGGTGTGTGATTGAGTGTACCTCACAGCCACTGCCGTTCATTTAGTCTGTGGTTCTCCTGACAGCTGGGTTACTGTGTGTGTGTGTGTGTGTGTGTGTGTGTGTGTGTGTGTGTGTGTGTGTGTCTGTATGTGTCTGTGTGTGTCTGTGTGTGTGTACCTTGCAGCCACTGGCGTTCATTTTATCTATGGTTCTCCTGAGAGCAGGGTTGGTGGGCTCGATAAGCTCAACCTGAGTTCTGACGTTGGACTCGGTGTAGGGGCCCACCAGGAAGTAGTTCTCCCCCCATTCCTCACAGGTCAGACGAGCTTTGGTCTGGATCACCGTGTAGATCCCCCCAACTGCAGGGGGGGTAATAGGGTGGGGTGGAGAGAGTGAGAAAGAGAGAGAGAGGGGTCATTCATGCTTTGCTGATATATTTTGAACCCCTCTTGCAAACAGGCAGTTATATAAACATCACATGACACACACACACCCCTGTGACCACACAGTGAAACACACACACACACAGTATTACGAAATATACTGGTATAACACCATAAATAATAATGAGCATTTAAGTGCTCACTTTCACCACTTCTTAATAATGCATCCCACAGGTAGATTTCGATCCAATGTGTGCATTAAAGCCTACATATAGAAATGGACACTTGAATAATAGATCTTCTAATCATTCCCTTTACATGCAACAGCTCTCAATCACACATACAGTAGACTACTGTACACACAAATAACACAATCAACATAGCACCCTTAATGTTTAAATCTTATATGGCTGCCACGTAATGGAAATATTGTCTCAAAATACCAAATAGCCAACATGGCTGAGTGACATGTCAGGACACAATGACTGTGTTGACATTTCAGTGAATGATGACACACCTTGAGGAAGGAGTCAGTTGTCATGTCCTTGGTATCGCATACATTTCACAGTCACTTTAGAATATTACCCAAAGCACGAGAGGAACAAACCTACCTTTGTTGGCTACTTCCCATGCTATTTCAAACAGGACAGCATCCTCTAGGTCAAACTCCTCATCCCACTCATCGAGGCACGAAAGCGAGGTAGCTGACAGACTACGAGCCAGTGGCATTCTGGAAGATGCAGCTGAAACAGACAAAATAACTGAAGCATAAATATTTATCCCATAAATATTTATTTAATTCAGGTCATAGTTGTATAATAATAATAATAATAATATAACAATAATTTGGAAAATAGAAGTCAATTTGCCTAAACACTTTGTTATTAATATAAAAGGTATTAATAAGGAATCAACAGAGCAGGACTCTTCCCCATCATGCATGTTTGTATCTGTGGAATGTTTGGCAGGCTTCCAAGACTACATCTCCATCCCAGTTTAGTATGCTGAAAGTGCTGCAGTCTGAGGAGTTTGCCCACACTTACACTCTGCTTACTGTGGCAACAACACACAAATGGTCTCCTTAGCCAGTGCATGTACAGAGTCAGAAGCACATGAACTTTTTCCCCTTGCCACAGAAAATTTAATAAAAATGAGCATTCTGCTGCCTGACCTAACTCAACGTGACTCTCATCTCTAGCAGATCACAACCTGATTACTTCTATATTGTCTTTGTCTTGCTTATGTAGAAATGCACTTGCACTTCTGGGATTGAGTAAACCCATGTCTGCTCAACACCGTGTGTTCATGAGAGAAAGATAGGTGATTTGTTATATTTCATCATCACTGTCAAGTCCAGACAGAGTACCCATTGATGACATCGTACTCTTTCCCACACCCACCCCCTCTCTCTCTCTCACACACACACACACACACACACACAGCAAATGTGTATCATAAACACACGCATTTTGTGAAATATTGCGAAGTTATTTCGGCATTGTGTCTCATGAGGAAGAGCCTTCAAGGCCAACTGTCTGCTTTCAGTGCGCTGGTTGTCAACAACAAGTCATGGTCTAGCTTTAAAAAAGAATGAGATGTGCACTTTTGTCACAGCTATTCTGCTTCAATTTTTACAGTCACAGGACGGCATGTTCCCTCATGCACTGGGCAACCAAGCAGGCCAGCGCGTACGTGCGCTTTCACCACAACAGCTACAGGCGCACAGCTCACGTAAAACATCTTTGACAGACGCGGAAGCAAAATGCAGTTTGTAATTTCCGTCGGTGGATTTAAACGCATTCTTGCCTATCTGGCCTAGAAAACCACCCTCTAATTCGCCATCCTATCACTGGGATGTACAAAGACATTTTCCATTAGGAAGGGCATGTGCTTTGCAGGCAGGAAAAGTGCCTGTAGACTACTGGCGGCGCGTTTAGGCTACTAGCAGATATATTATACTCGTGCAACATCCTCCATGCAAGTGCCAGAGAGAGCAAATATTTTAGACGTTATAGTTATTAGCGCTGCTGTGTTGTACACATGCATCGACAAACAAGTAGCCCACTCACTCACCCTACGGCGGCGTCCTTTCCAAGCGCAAGAAACGTAACTCACAAAGCGCAAGTCAGTGACATAAATGAGGGGGCGTGCGCAGGTGGACACTGGTACTCACACCCCTTTCCTTCCACATTGGAGTATTTTCCCGTTTGTCAGAAGTTAAATTCAACACGGAGGGCGTGGTGCCCTTGATAGTCTGCCCCAATCGTATTATAAATCATAAAGAATAACAAGGGAGTCCAACCTGTGGTTGGATGAAAGCTACAGTGTACGCCCAGACGTCGTAGATGGCTATGTAGGAGGCGTCTCCCGAAATGAGACAGCCGATTGCCTGGCTCGGGGATCCGTGAGTTCTATTCACTGGAGGAGCGCCTGTCTGTTGATCCTAGGTGACTCCGGAAGAGGTCGAACCCCAGATTTTTTTTTATTAAAAAAAAAATCCAAGGGCAAAACAGACAGGCTATTTGTAATGTTTGACTCGCCGTATAGAAATTGCAACGGGACTTTGAGTATTGCCACGCTGCATGTTTATCTGGTTTGCTCTTTTTCTCAATATAGTTTAACCACAAAAGTCCAATTCAACATTCTTTTCATATTTTGACCCACAGCCAGCAGTCACAGAGCATTTTCCTCCTCTTATCTCTGATGTGGGCGTTTGATAACTCTGACCAAATGTTGATGGAGTAAATGCCATTAGTTAGGTGGCCTTTTATAAGGTAATCAAGTGGGTATTTATTCAACAAGTGTAAGTGTTTAACCCTCAAATACAAGAACCCTTTGGTTTGTTTCACAGAGAGAATGTAGACAATATTTTATTATGAAGCTTGTTTCTCACACTGAAAGTAGCCAGGGTTGTGACTAATCCATGCTTTTGGAATACCTCCTTGAACAAAAATGTAGACTTCATGAAATGATATTTTTCACGTCGCAATTTTGTTGTTCAGCTGATAGAATGACTTGCATGGGCAGTCAATGTGACCCACTAAATATGGCCGCATCAACTATCCGCATAGACAGTATCCGCTCTGTAAATCAACTTCCGGATTTTTACCGGCAAAACGGAAACCATTCGCGGCAAAGGGTCAATGCTTAAACATAGAGAAGTGGCGGGAGATTCTGACAGGCAAGTTAGGGGAGAACAAGAGACCAGGTTGGACAAAGGTAACATATTTTTGTCTTGTATGTATTTTATTTATGTCATGAATGCCGACATAATATCGCTGAGGACGCACAGAACACATTTTTTTACTTTAACGTTACTCTTGGTAAACTGCAAGCAAAACTAGTTTGTTGTTGATGCCTTGTTAGCTTGCTAATTTAACTCCAGCTAATTTCAACAATGTTTAGCTGCCTAACGCCAAACTTTACGAAACTTATATCCAAACACTCCGAAGAGAGCTCGTAAGGGATATGTTAAGAGCAACTGTTAAACCATTTCAGTGACGTTACGTCTATCTTTTATGGACAAGATCACAACAAAGAGCTCAGTTCGCTTTGTTCCAGGACAAACTTTGTAACATTTAGACGCGGTTCCAGCGTTATTCACTACATGAGTTTATAGCTAAACCTACAGATAAAGAATGTCATCGTTAGCTGACTTGAAACCCATCCGCATGCTGTTAATGATTAAGGTTAGCTGTAACTTTACTCTACCCAGTCCGCGCTCTTAAGTGGAATGACATGTCAAGGGGCCATGTGTTCTAAATGAATTATGGGTGCAGTGTGCGCATTTAGCTCATGCAGTTAGCTTATGCCATGTCTTTGGACGACCAGCCTATTGCTAGTCCGCATACAAGTGCAAACTTCTGCCCGTCCTTTACCTCTCTGTGAGGCATGCGCCGTGGAGACAAGCAATCTCTTAGCAAACCTGTTGGACGACCATCTTAAATGGTGCAGAATTCTTGTGTACTAACTTCTAAGCGGTAGTTCTCCCATTTTTTTATGAACGTCCTCATGCTATTTCTATGTACTCCAGTAACAGGTGGTTTTCTGTGAACCACAGAGGTGGGTGTCTTTATTAAGTGCTGGGGTTGTTTGTTTATTGCCTGTATCCTGTTCATCTTATTTCAGGTCTCTTGACATATGGATCACAGAAAGAGACAGAATGGAGGGGCCTTCAATGGTGGGGCTGCGCAGGCCAAACGGGGGAAGCCGGGGACAGAGTGGGAAGACAGCCCTTCCCTGTTTGAAGAAGAGCTCGCCCAATTCGATGATCCAGACATGGAGGCTGAGGCAGGAGAGGGGCAGGCAGGCCATGATGTCATACCCATCGGTTAGTTAGTTCTGCAGTGACACATGGGCTATCAGCATCTGCTCTGTATTTCTCTTCACATTGTACTGTAAACCGTGTCTCAACTGTGACTGAAGTGATCATTTTCAAAACAGCATATTCTTTAATATGTGACCTAGTGCAGGTACATCTTTTATAAATGGTGCATTTTGAGTGGTGCAGTATAGGGCCAATATGTGTTTCTCAGTGTTGGTACCATTCAGTGTGCTGTCAATATCTGCTAACCTCTGACCTTTCAAACCCACCTTTAGCTGACCTGTTCTCAGCTGAGCTGAATCCCAGATGGCCCCGGCCGGCCGCTCCTCCCCTAAACCAATACACCCAGAACCTCGTCTTCCAGCAGATCGACCTGGACTATTATTTAGGTAAAACAAAGTTTTAAATCATTGTTGGTTGTGCTAAAGCAATTACAGGAATGAACATCCTTACCTGTTCAGTACAGAGTTGAATGCTGCTGAAGTTATTCTTTTTAAAATTCTGAAAATGCAGTTTAGGAATCATACTATCATGTATTTCTTAAGATCGACACCTATGCACTGTACATTGCAACAGTAATAACAATTTGTGCCTTTGTGTGTGTCTCTGTGTTTTTCTTTGTGTGTGTGTGTCTAGGATCGGCAGTGGCAGGTATGCCTGGTCAGTCCCAGGGAAAGGTTCCAGTTATCCGCATGTTCGGAGTGACAGATGCAGGACACAGCGTCTGCTGCCATGTGCACGGATTCGCCCCTTACTTCTATGTTCCTGCCCCGAACGGTGAGGACACAACCACGGTCTGCCCAGCTTACTAATCTCAGAGATGCATACAACTTTCCCTCAAGTATCTGTTTCATTTGCTGCTGATACTTCGTGCTTGCTTGATCACTCTGAAGATATTGTATGCATACTTCATAAAGTGACTCTTGGGTAAATCATTTTTAGTGTAAACGAGAGCATCCTCCTCTTCTGTGTGGGACAGGTTTTTCTCGTGCTCACCTTGCTGACTTCCAGAGGGAGCTGAACTCTGCTGTGCTGAAGGACATGCGGTCTAACAAGGACAACATATCGTCCACTGTGCTGGCCGTGGATATTACACGCAAAGAGAGTGAGTCTCTCCACAGCCCTTTATCCTGCTGCTCATTGTGCAGTTTTTAGAATGATATTAATGATGGTAAGCCTTATTTATAATGTGTTAGGATGTTACTTAAAGTGTTTGACAGTTTGCAAGACAAATTGTTTCAGTTATAAAATGGCATAATGGAAACTTAAAATTTTAGGGCCTTAGGAGTTTAACCCTGGGCTATTTAGTGAGCATTGGGGCAAGGAAAAACTCTACAATACTGTGTTTTGTGCACATGTTTATGAAATAAGTTCTGCATTTTCCACTAAGGTATGTACGGATACCATGGCAACCGGCCTATGGACTTCCTGCGCATCACCATGGCGATGCCCCGCCTGATTGCCCCGGCCAAGCGTCTGCTGGAGCAGGGCTTCAAATTCGCCAGCTTCCCCACACAGTCCTACTCCCCATATGAGGCCAACATTGACTTCGAGATCAGGTGTGTTGATGTACAGGCCTTCTCTTATGGTTAAATGCAGGGGCCGCAGTGTGCTTTTGTGTGTGCATGGCTGTTGGCAATGATCGTTTTCAACTCTGGTCTTCCCTCTCAGGTTTATGGTGGACTGTGACGTTGTGGGCTGCTGCTGGATTGAACTTCCAAAGGGGAAGTACCGCGTCAGACAGGAGAAAGACCGTGGAGAAATGGACTCCAGAAATCCAGGGATGGTATGGTACATTTATACTCAGAGACGAGACATAGTAATATAGCATAACATAAAAGCATGATACGGTGCAGTGTGCTTACTCTTTCTTTAACAATCTCTCCCTCTCTCCCACCACCGCTCTCCCTTGACCTCTCTTTCCACCTCTCTCCCTCTGTTTCTGTCTTTCTCTTCCTCTCTCCCACCACCTCTCTATCTCCCCACATCTCTACCTCTGCCCCCCACCCTCCACCCCCCAGGTGTCTCTGTGTCAGTATGAGGTGGATGTGGGATGGACAGACATGATCAGTCACCCAGCCGAAGGAGAGTGGCAGCGCATTGCTCCCCTCCGGATCCTCAGCTATGATATCGAGTGTGCCGGGAGGAAAGGTGTGTCCAGTAACCCTGACTTGCGTTTGTTGGAATCTACCTGCAAATTCAGGCATAAACTAAATGGGGAAATGTGCGATATTCCATAACATTGCTGAATGTTGTGATGGCAATATGACTTCCAGCAAATAAGCAAATAATAAATATACAGCTCCATTTGATTTTCTAACTATTTTGATATTTTATTGGCCTAGTTTATAAAAATGTATCATTTATTGCAGCTAAGCCATGTTTTGCGATATTGGGATTATTTCATGACATTGTGCACCCTAAAACGAAACCATATTCACGTCATCACGGTCAGGTATCTTCCCGGAGGCTGAGGTGGACCCGGTGATCCAGATCGCCTCCATGGTGCAGCGTCAGGGCGAGAAGGAGCCCTTCGTCCGCACCGTCTTCACCTTGCAGAGCTGCGCCAGCATCGTGGGCTCCCAGATCCTCTGCTTCACACAGGAGAAGAACATGCTGGAGGTAGGACACTTACGGACACATTCGCTTTGTCTCAGCCAAGGGAGAGCAGTTTGCATTTAGACACACACACACACACACACACACACACACCCTCATACCCACACCCATAAAAAACACACTTCCTGCAGCTAGATCTGGTTTATCATGTGTATTATCTGAGAAGGCCTGCCCAGAGAGAGGGCTGGGCCCCTGAAAAGATTTTATTTATTATTATTATTTATTTTAAATTATTGCCTTCCACCAAAAAAAAGAACCCTATGGTTTTTCAGTTGACTGGGCCCCAGAAATGGGCGGCCCGGTATCTGAGACAACATCACACACTTGCACACAAACCCATATGTCTGCTCATACACTCACTTATACTTGCGTATTTTAGTCTCATTGATGAATCAGTAATGTGTTGATGTGATACTTTCTTTCTTTTCTCTTTTCCGTTCCCAGCGATGGGCTGAGTTTGTAAGGGCTGTGGACCCTGACATCATCACAGGCTACAACATTCAGAACTTCGACATGCCTTATCTCCTCAACCGAGCTGCTGCCCTCAAGGTGTGCTGTTCATCACTGCCTCTGTGTGTGTGTGCTCTGTCTATGATGATTGTTTGCCCACCTGTTCACACATTAATTTCTTCGCCCATATGTGCGTTATGTGTCCGTCATTAAAAAGCATGACATTCATGTAAACACATCACCTTATTGAAATATTCATAAAGTATTTTGATCTTGTTCTTGTTGATATATGCCTTAAGCTAAGTCTTAAAATGTGTGCCGAATATTACACCTAGCTACCGTCAGACTGTTGTAAATGACTCTATGTTCCAGTTTTCTAAATGATGTGAAAGGTAAACCATTAAAGTCAAATATGCTCTATGAAATAGTCCGCTAGCTAGCTTTATTTGTTTGTTTAATCATGTAGTACCTTTGCCAAAAACAAAACACAGAGGGTGCTTTCCAAAACAAAGAAATAAGATAAAAATGTCTGCTTTTAATTGAAATAGTTGTGTAAACCTTGTGTGTGTGTGTGTGTGTGTGTGTGTGTGTGTATATCTCTCCTCAGGTGAACATGTTTCCCTATCTGGGCCGCATGAGGGGCATTAAGTCCGTGCTGAAGGACTCCACCTTCCAGAGCAAGCAGATGGGCCGCAGGGAGAACAAAACAGTCAACATTGAGGGCAGGGTGCAGTTTGACCTGCTCCAGGTACATATGCACACACACACACACACACTCACTCACTCACTCCCCCCCCCCCCCCCCCCCACAAACACTCACACTAATGCAGTAATGAACACATGCTTACTGGCCATTACTCTCAGTAGTTTAGAATAAATTGTTGGCATCATTGTAGGTGCCACTGAAGTGTGTCCTGTTTGTATGCGCTGTTGTAATGCCCCAGTGTTTGTGCTTGTCTGTTTAGGTTCTGCTGCGGGACTATAAACTACGCTCCTACACACTCAACGCTGTCAGCTTTCACTTCCTGCAAGAGCAGAAGGAAGATGTGCAACACTCCATCATTACAGACCTACAGGTAACACACACACACAGACCAACACGCTATTTATGTGTGGATGGCAGCTGTAACAAGCCATTTATGTGGTGATGTAGCCACTACAATCATTACACACCTATAAGAAACCATAACACGCCATTTATGTGGTGATGTAGCCATTACAATGGTTACATACCTACAGGCAACGCGTGTCATCGCGCACTCACAGACACACACAGACACACATGGCATTTATATGTAGATACAACCAGTGGTGTTGGGCACAGCCCTCAGACTTCTTTCTTTCTGTCTCTCACACTCGTGTTTTAATTACTCCCCTGTCCCCTCCTCTACAGAATGGCAATGAGCAGACTCGGCGCAGGCTGGCCGTGTACTGCCTGAAGGACGCCTACCTGCCCCTGCGCCTGCTGCAGAAGCTCATGTGCGTCATCAACTACATGGAGATGGCCAGAGTCACCGGCGTCCCCCTCACATACCTCCTCTCCCGAGGGCAGCAGATCAAAGTCGTCTCGCAGCTCCTCAGACAGGTAGGCAGGCGCACACACACACACACACACACACCTTTTAGTTTGGAAATACAGCGAGGTTTGCTGTGGCCTCAGGACATATGCATGTTAAAGTAGGTCTTGTGGTCTCCGCTGTCTAGGCTGGCAGAGGTACACACACGTGCGCACAAACACACACACACACACACACACACGTCTAGATGCTATAAAACCATGAATGAGAGTGCTGTGTTGGTAAAGCATAACCCCCGTGTGTGTGTGTGTGTGTGTGTGTGTGTGTGTGTGTGTGTGTTTGTAGGCCATGAAACAGGATCTGGTGATGCCTGTGCTGAGGAGTGAAGGAGGAGAGGACTACACAGGGGCTACTGTCATCGAGCCCGAGAAAGGGTGTGTGTTTGTGAAGAAATATTTTTCACCCGGTGTGATGTTAAGAGCTCTGTTTCATGCTTATGGGTCTGTGGGCTCATGCATTTATGTGCTGGATGATGTATGACCTTTTTGGTGAACTTATAACGATTCTCTCTTTCTGTCTGTATGTCTGTCTGTCTTTCCTCTCTCTCTGTCGTATAGGTACTATAGTATTCCCATAGCTACACTGGATTTCTCCTCCCTATACCCGTCTATCATGATGGCCCACAACCTTTGTTACACTACATTACTACCGAAGGGACAAGCAGACAAACTCAGGTAAGGCTCATCTAAATCCAGTACAGTCAAGCACACTGTCTGCCTAGACAGGGGGACTTTTGGAGCAATTATTGATTGTGTGTGTGTGTGTGTGTGTGTCTCTTGTGTGGCAGTCTTTCCCCTGAGGACTTCATTAGGACGCCTACCGGTGACTTGTTTGTGAAGCACTCAGTGAGGAAAGGCCTCCTGCCGGAGATCCTGGAGAACCTGCTCAGCGCCAGGAAGAGGTAAACACACAGAGCACATCCACCATCTCTCTTACACACACACACACACACACACACACACACACACACACACACGCACACACACAGCACATCCACTATCTTATAAAAACACACACACCGAGAGCACGGCCAGTATTCCACGCATACACAGACACACACATGTTTAGTACTAGTACATAAACTGGTACTAGGGCCCATTTACTTGAGTTTCTGATTCCCTTTAAAGATGTAATGGAGGATGCTGAAACGAGGACACAAGGTTGTTAAGTGCACTCAAACCCATAGAGAGGGGTGTTAGAATCTCTGTCACAACATTACACCACAACATTGCTGAGATTAGATTTTTCAGCAATGCTGTATTGACTAGGTGAGATTGGTGATATTAGGTTGGGTTTGCTACAGGTCTGATCCTGGGTACATTGTGTGGGGTGTGCTGTCACCATCCAGCTCTGTGATGTATCCTGCAGCCTGTGGTTATTTGGGTTGTACTACAGTATTGATTGGCTGCTGTGGTAGGTTGTCAGCCTATAGCACAAGGAATGTACCATCTTGTTTTGAGAAAATAATGTCTATCCAGAAGCAAAAGCTGCACTCAGCTGCACAAGTATGTGTGAGATTACATAAACCTGATTGAATTGTGGAATGAAAATAGTTTAGAATGCTTTTAAAATGCTTTTAAAAAGTTTAAAGCATTGCGTTTGTGTGTGTCCCTCTCTCCTCCTCTTTCTTCCTCTCTTCTTTCTTTCTCTCTCTTTCTCTCTCTGCCCCCTCTCTCCTCCCTTTCTCTCGTTCTTTTTTTTTCTCTCCGCTTTTTCTCTCTCTCTCTCTTTCTCTCCCCTCCCCCCCTCCCTCTCTCAGGGCAAAGGCTGAGCTGAAGAAAGAGACTGACCCGTTCAAGAAGCAGGTCCTGGATGGCAGGCAGTTGGCTTTGAAGATCAGCGCCAACTCTGTGTACGGCTTCACCGGTGCCCAGGTGGGCAAGTTGCCATGCCTGGAGATCTCACAGGTGAGCTGCTTACAGCGGAATGCTACTGCCTGCCCACACCTGTCTGGCACCCGACCTCAGCCTGTTTAACTAGTCTGCCAAAGGCTGGGTACAGCCTTGTTTTTAAGATACAGGAGTCCTTGAGTATAAATTTTACCCATGCGCAGTCTGTAGTTGTTTTTATTGTTGTACATTAAGGTGTAAAATGCACACATCAGTTTCATGGCTATGTGGTTTATTACCTTCGTGAAACTGACCTGAAATTGTGTCTGTGGCGCTCTGTGACAAGCGTGACTGATTTGTATACGTGTGTCATCCTGCAGAGTGTGACTGGCTTTGGCAGGCAGATGATTGAACAGACCAAACAGCTTGTAGAGTCCAAGTACACCATCTCAAATGGTTACCAAGCTGATGCCAAGGTAACAGCCTGTGTCTTTTTAGTCTGTGAGTCAGCCTTCTGTCTGATGTTTACTCTTCATTTTTTAATTTACTGTTCTAAGGTTTGCTTTCTGTTTTCCTCCATATGTGTGTGCGCGTGTGTCTGTGCGCGTGTGTCTGTGCGCGTGTGTCTGTGTGTGTGTGTGTCTGTGCGCGTGTCTGTCTGTGCGTGTGTGTGTGTGTGTGTGTGTGTGTGTGATAGGTAATTTACGGGGACACTGACTCTGTGATGGTGAAGCTGGGAGTGGCTACAGTGAGCGAGGCCATGGAGGTGGGCAGGGAGGCTGCGGAATGGGTGTCGTCACACTTCGTCAAGCCTATCAAACTAGAGTTCGAGAAGGTACTACTACACATTACGAATTCTTCAGGCGTTCACTATATAGTACACTATGTGGGCAAATCCTGTGTAAATTCCACCCTGTATAGTGAACGATTTCAGATTCTGCTTTTCTCACACAGTCACATTCACACTCCCTCGTTCACACTCAACACAAGACTGTCTGACTTCAGAATGTTTCATTTCCTCTCTCTTATTTCTGTTTTCTCTCCTCTCTACGCAGGTGTACTACCCGTACCTGCTGATTAACAAGAAGCGCTACGCGGGCCTGTACTTCTCCTCCAGCGCCGAGGTGCACGACAAGATGGACTGCAAGGGGATCGAGACGGTCCGCAGAGACAACTGCCCCCTGGTGGCCAACCTCATCAACACCTGCCTCCAGAAGATCCTCATCGACAGGTAGCGGAGGCACCCAAAACGCTCACTTGGAGGCAGTTTAGAGGCAGTTTATAGTCTAGGCGACAAGTGTTGCTCAGCGGAACATGACAGAAAAAGAGACAAAATTTCTGTCTGCCAGTGTGTGTCACACAGCTTGTTGCGTACATCAGCAAATTTGCAGCGTCACAGTGTTCTGCGTTCTGTAGTGCTGCTTTGATCATGTGCAACATGCATCTGTGTTTAGGTGGGTTTAAAGAAGTCTCAACTATGCAAGCCTCTACCACTGTGACCTCTGTCGACAACTTTTTTTGTTGAGCGACATTTGTCACCTGGACTATTAATTGGACCTTGCACACTCAGTGAAACATGGATAATTAAAAGCTTCCACAACACAGACATGCAAAAACTCTAACCCTAGCCAGTTAACACGCATAAGTAGCTTGATGCATTACCACAAGTAAATGTGCCTACTGGTTTAAACACTGTGAATGCATCATCACATAACTGTTTACCACATTATGCTATCCTCAGTAGGTGTTTGGCCTGTACTAGATTGGGGTGTGTGTGTGTGTGTGTGTGTGTGTGTGGTGTGTGTGTAACAGGGACCCTAATGGCGCTGTGGACCACGCTAAAGAGATCATCTCAGACCTGCTGTGCAACAGGATTGACATCAGTCAGCTGGTCATCACCAAGGAGCTCACACGCACAGCACAGGAGTACGCTGGCAAACAGGCCCATGTGGAACTCGCAGAAAGGTGTGTGTGTGTGTGTGTGTGTGTATGTCTTTGCCCATAGACGTGTGTTTGTTTGCTGAGACGTGCATGTGTGTGTGTGTGCCCATAGACGTGTGTTTGTTTGCTGAGACGTGCATGTGTGTGTGTTTGGTCCTAGATGTGTGTTTGTTTGCACATACGTGTGTGTGTGTGTATTTGCTAATATGCATATTTGTGTGGGTGGTTGCCTGCACACATATTTGGGTTGCAGATGCCACGGGGCAGTTGTATGCCACAGTTGTATGCGGGTGCTGTGTGTATGTACGGAAGCTGTGTCAGTGCCGTACAGTTAAATATCTACAAAGTTAATTTTGTGTGTGTGTGTGTGTGTTTTACAGGATGCGGAAACGTGATGCTGGCAGTGCTCCTAACCTGGGTGACCGAGTTCCATACGTCATCATACAAGCTGCCAAAGGAGTAGCAGCCTATATGAAGTCTGAGGTGGGCATAAATATATACATACGTAGTATGTATGTGTGTGTGTTGATGGCAGATCTTCCCGTTCCCTGTTTTTTTTAATATCACATTGTGTAGTGTGTTACTTGTCAACTTGCGTGGACCTTGTCCTTGCTCATGGGGAGTCCAAGGTTGAGTTCCTGAAGCCCCTTAAATTCAAACTCTCCTCTATGGCTATTACTGTTGTTATTGTCGTTGTTATTGTCTTGTTTAATTGTATGTACAGTGATCCCCTGCTGTGTCACTATGCATGCTAAAGCAAAGTTCGTCAGAGCAATATTACAATTTGGAACGTTACTACTGCAGTAGACGGGGGAATTGTGTGTGTGTGTGTGTGAGAGTGTGTAATCAACAATGTAGGCCAATTCATAGTACAGAACATTTTGTGATTGGTCAAGCCGAACTATTACTATGATTACTTACTACTTCCATCAATGTCTGGATCTGTAATGGTTTCCGTGTGTGTGTGTGTGTGTGTGTGTGTGTGTGTGTGTGTGTGTGTGTGTGTGTGTGTGTGTGTGTGTGTTGGTCAGGATCCCATCTATGTGCTGGAGAATAACATCCCCATAGACACCCAGTACTACCTGGAGCAGCAGCTGTCCAAGCCTCTGCTGAGGATCTTTGAGCCCATCCTGGGGGAGAGCAAGGCCGAGAGTGTCCTCCTGAGTAAGTGCCCATACCCCCACCCCCAAACCTCACCTTCCCCCCCCCCTCACAAACAACCACCCAGTCACACACTGTACGTTTCCTAAAGCTAAAGCACATTCAGTTAGTATGGCTGTTGTTCATTTATAGCCTAGTCCATGTGTAACAGATGCGAGCTAGTACAGCTGAGCCTAGAATGTTACTACATCTCCCTCCCGACATCTCAAAAGGATAAGCTACTTGACTTGGTAGCACGTCTGTCTCCCGTACTGTGAGTTGGTGTGAGGTTGTGGGCTCGAGACTGGGTCTGGACTGTGCAAGAAGACATTGGTTACACAAGTTTATGTCTGTTGCATTTCTCAGGAGTGCTGCTAATCTTTTTCTATTACATTTGTGGATGTCCACAGTCTTAAGAAGCAGTAAAGTGTCAAAGTGTGCCTGAGGTTAAGCTGCAAGTACACAAAGTTATATTTTTCTTTGTCTCTGCCCTCCATCCCCCCCCCCCCCCCCCCCCACTCTCTCTCTCTCTCTCTCTCTCTCTCTCTCTCTCTCTCTCTCTCTCTCTCTCTCTCTCTCTCTCTCTCTCTCTCTCTCTCTCTCTCTCTCTCTCTGTCTCTGTCTCTCTCTCAGAGGGGGAGCACACTCGCTGTAAGACGGTGTTGACCTCCAAGGTGGGCGGGCTCATGGCGTTTGCTCAGAAGAGGAGCACCTGCATCGGCTGCCGAGCGGTGCTCAAAACCGACGGTTAGTGAACTGCAGGTGTCTTTGTGTGCGTGTGTTTTTGTGTTTGTGTATGTGTGTGTGTGTGTGTGTGTGCGCGTGCGTGTGTGTGTGTATTACACATTACAGAAGTGTGTGTTTGACTGTGTCCTCTTATGATGCTTGTTTGTTTGTTCCTCTCTGCAGCGGCTGTGTGTGATTTCTGCAGGAAGAGGGAGTCTGAATTATACCAGAAAGAGGTGCGTGGATGTCTTCGTACAACTGTTCTGTGTTTCACAAATTACAAAAAAAAGTACATTTGTCTGAAAACATGCCCAACACATGGTGTGTGTGTGTCTGTGTGTGTGTCCAGATCTCTCACCTGTCATCGCTGGAGGAGCGTTTTTCCCGCCTGTGGACGCAGTGCCAGCGCTGCCAAGGTTCTCTGCACGAGGACGTGCTCTGCACCAGGTAATCTCACTAGGCCACGCCCCTCTGACCCCCACAACACTGATGATGGATGATTATTATTGTTATTATCATCATCGTCATCATCATCATCATAATGAATCTGCATTTGTGTAGCATACTTCATACAAAGGATGTAGCTCGATGTGCTTCACAGTTTGACAAAGGAACACAGACAGAGATACACATGGCAGCTTTGTTATAGTCCAGTAGCACCAGAGAAATGAGACCGGCAGCTTACAGTCACAGTCCCACAGAGCAAAAATGCTTTATCGGCCTGTCAGGGCAGACAGGGAGTGGACTCTGGTATACTGTGTCAATCGTTGTAGAGAAAGTCAGAATCTCATATTAAAGGAATAGTGGTCGAATACTTAATGTATTCTGTTATATATTTTTTAAAGCAGGTGGGAATGTGTTGGATTAAGAAGGGTGATGCCTAGAATGACAACATTTGGTAATTGTGACCTCGGCCATACTCGCCTGAACTTCAGGGAGTGTGGCACTGATGTCATATGACTAGTCTCACTTGGGTACATGTCACTTTGATTTCTACCCTGTGTAGTTATAGGCTTTAGCAATACACACAGGTGTCAATCCCGGGTTCAGGAAGTAAAAACCCTGCCACGTTTTCCTTCTAACCCAGGTGACTTCACTGAGTAGCTGATCTACCTGTCTTGAGAGCTTGTTATGATCAGCTGATTCAGAGCTGGTTGGATCAAATTTGTGGCAGGGATTTTACTTTCTGAACCCGGGATTGACACCTCTGGCAATACAAGTGGCTGTGTTTGTGTCTAAGACCTGCAACCAGTCTTATCAAGATTGACATTGCAAGTTCCATGTTTGAATATCCTATAATTAGCCCATTGAAAGTCGCCCTTTTGCCCGAACAGCTGAGGTCTCTTTTTACTTTACCAAATCAACCGCAGGCCGTAGTCCTTTACATATAAGCTCACCAAGGGGGCGTTGCAGCTACTGTTGCTGGTTAAGAGTAACTTTGCATGGGGTAACTTTATGGTTGTGTGGATGTTTTATCTGGGTAACATCATTTCCTGTTTCCTTGTCTGCTGTCATTCTCTTTGCCTCTCAGTCGAGATTGCCCTATTTTCTACATGAGGAAGAAGGTGCAGAAGGATCTGGATGATCAACAGAAACTTGTCTCTCGATTTGGCTGGTGAAGGATCTCTGCTGAAGCTCTCTGGTCTTGCCGTCTTGGCTCCATAATGTGAATGATGGTTTGACTTGTGTATAAAACAGAATCATTGACTATATATACTTTTTCTATAGTAAAAAATACACTGCATTTCTTTTGTAAAAAATCTTGACTCCCGATCTCTTCATTGTCATGCTTTATTTTTAAGCACATGAGCGCACACACACACACACACACACACACACACCCCTACCCCTGTTGTGGTCCTGTCACTCACAGGGTTCCTGGCCACTTGTCCATGCTTAGTTTGAGAGAAACTTGTCTTGGTAATCTGGGCCTGTTACAAAAATGGTTGGTTAAATGACAACTGTAGGTATGTTATCTCTGACAAAGCGCCAAACAAACCTGATGGAGGAGTCCGGGAGGTTGTGTACTACTTGAGTGATCTTGCAGTGCTTTGCCACAAATCTGAAACACCTCTAGTGTACACACTCAAGACTGAAGCCATGGGTATTTAACATCAATCATCTCTCCCACTTGCATCCCAGTAACTGGACTTAATTTGCATCTGCATGGTGTAGATAATCACATGATGTTTGGAGAGCAGAGCAGGCCCATGACTGTGGAGTAGTGATGGGATATCTTGTTCATTTTGTCTATCAATGACCATGTTTTTTTTGTTCAGAAGAAAGATTTGGTGCAGAACTAGTGACACCAGTAATTATGCCAAAAGATCACTGATATTTAGCTAGTTTGAGTGTCACTGCTAACTTCATTTTTTAGCCTCAGGAAGGAATATCTGTTCCCGCTAATTTAGTACAAGAAGTCTCATCATGCCTAAGACCTAAATATATGCATTTTGTGTCTTCTGGCCTTTTCATTTATTTATAAACACATTAGAAGCACACAGGTGAACTTAAGAGAATAGCACTCCTTTACCGTATGGACACAGCTCTCCGTAGGCTGATGAAAAAAGACTTGCATAGTTATCCAAAAAGTTTTTATTCACAAAGGTTGCTACAACATCTGGTCACTAACAGAGGAATGTTTTAGGTCTGGATCCCCATGGCAAAAACTGATGTCCGTTTCCTGGAGACTGGCCAGATGTCCTGTTGCCATGGGAACACTAAAACTACTCTACAGACATTGTCACATGATTCTTTCTGAGGTCAGCTGACAACAGAGTGCTCTTGGGACAAACACACACATCTCCCTTGCTTACATGATCATTCACACAGCTGTATTCTAACTTGTTAAAAAAACAAAAAAAAACATTTTAGGCCCCACCCAAACCCCTAATGTAATCAGTGGCAAATTCCATCTCTCCCTTTAGGGAAGTCATGATGCCCAGAAGTTCATGAAGAAAGGAAACACAGGGCATTGCTGAATGCAGAGCTCCCCCTAAACCTTCTTTGCTTTCTGACTATTGAGCATGTGTTTTCTTATTGTGCAGTTGCCCTGAATTGACATAGATCCCATGCACCATCTAAAAACTTTGCCCGATGATTCATTTTTCATCTTCCTTGTTTGATATCCGGTCATGTCATTAAATTTACATCTAAGGAAGTATCCGGCTGAAAAGTTGCTGACTGCACATTTCCACAAATGCCTCCTGCTAGGTGTCAAAGCATGTACATAACGGCATCTCAATCTGAGTCATTTTAGTCCTTTAAAAAAAAAAAAAAACACTGACCCACTGCTTATGCACCAATAGGAAGAGACCTAGTGGTCGTGAGGTCACAGAATCAGTGTCTCACCTCGAGGGGTTCGGCCTGCTTTATACCCACAATACAGATCAGGGTGCATCACTAACATTTAAACCATGTGGGAGACACCTTCTAACGCACGCAGCCCTCAACACAGTGGCGTCTGCACTAAGTTAATTGGTGCCCAGGCCTGGCGAACCTGCTGGCTTTCAAATACACAACTTGGGTAGTAGTAGCAGCTTGGCAAGATCCTGACCGTAGCTATCCAGAACTAAAAAAAAAGCTGAGGCACAACCTCTCGGTCCCCCTCAAGATCCATTGAACACACTTAAAAAAAATCAACAAGCTGAACTGTTACATTGCTGGAATGACCAGCTATTTGACACCAACACACCAACAAATGCATTAACACGCTTCTGGCCTTTTCCACACTCATTTCCCCCTCATCACTGTTCCTCTTTGGGGACACTATCAGACTGCGAGATTGGCATGGCTAGAGCAGCAATCCTTGGCATGTCCCCTGATTCAAAGCCTCGAATAAAGACTGTCAGGCGGGCGGTGAGTAGAACGCTAAAGGGAGCCGTTTCCCTAGTTCTGCCAAAATAGGCAGCAGGTAAAAAAAAAATCTATCTGACCATAGTTTCTCAAGCACATGAATGTAGATTAGCATTCACGGAAGCACACTAGTGGTTCTGAGTATGTGAACAGGAACTGAAATATCTGTCTGGTTAGTTCTGATTAAAAACAAGAACAAGATAATAATGCGTCATCCTGACCAAGCCTGGACAACAAAACTGAACCAAAGTGTTAAGTACAGACCCATCCTAGAAGGTAGCAGGTAAAATGCCATGACTCCATGACACATTTTTCCTATATTTAACTGTGACTTCCCGGGATATGCCTTCCTTAACACTGACGTCTGACCTGATTCATAGACCATAGGGATGGCAGAGCCTTACAAACCAGCTTGGTCATGATTATTGAAGTAATTTTTTTTTGGGGGGGGGGGGGCGACACCAGCAGCTGAGGTTTATGGAACAGGCCTGGACTAGAAACAAAACAATCTCCACTCTCATTAGTTACTCAGTCCTAAGAGACTGATTTTTGTCTTACTTCATGGAGGTCGATGTGTGATAGAAATGAGTTACAAACAAAAACACTATCCCAATCCCCTCAAACTCCCTCCCCTTCTCTCTCTCTCTCTCCAACAGTCACTCACATCAACAACGTGTGTAAAAGTGAAACAAGAGTCTTTGTGTCTGCATGTGTGTATGTGTGTGTGCATGTGTGTATGTGTGTGTGCGTGTACGTGTGTGTTCTGCTGCAAACAGAGGCTGTGTGCATGCAGCATGCACACTGTGCCACATATGGGCTTTATGAAGATGTCGGCATATGTAAAACACTACAGCAATGTGACGTGTGTGTCTGTGTTTGCATGCATGTGAATGGTTTGATAAGATGCTATCAGTGGAGGTGAAAGTGGTGCAGTGCTATAGCAAAGTGCAACGTCTCTGTGTGTTTTTCTTGCTCTTCTTGTTGCTGCGATTCGTCTCCTTGTATCTCCGGATTTCCCTCACCAGGGAGTAAAAGGCATCTTCCACACCCTGAGCGACAGAGGCAAAGACAGTTGCAAAGGTCTGATGAGTTTCACATGAAAAGGACTTTGGAGGTGGGGCTTTTAAGGACATAGTCTATAACCGCGTTTCCATCCAATTTCCTTAATGCCCGTTTTAGTTATTTAAATAACAAGTCGTTACTTGGAAAAACTTCAAATGTGCATTCATCTTATAACTCAGCATCTTAAACAGTCACCGATGCAAATATTATTATGAATGCATGTGATATATGAATAAGTTAACTTAAAACAATTATTAAGCACAACGTATAGAAATTAAAATTCTGTATGCTTGTGCCATTAATTACAGGCTGTGGTTAAAAGAAAAAAGGAATAAAAAAGTCCAACTTAGGCCTCAAAAAAGTACTTTTGGCTGCTGAGCTTCAGAGGCCATCTTTGTTAACTGCTATTGAAATACCCTCAGCCCCACTCTTAAAAAAATCTAAATTTATTTAATGTGTAGACCACTTAAAATGATAATGGGGCACTGCACACAAATGTATATTAGTCTTAAGGAGATTTAGAGGACAGTTAAATGTTGCCAACTGTGAAGCCATGAAGAAACTTCCCATTGTCTAACACTGTTCAGTAAGCTTGGCATAGCACAAAAAAAGTTCAACAATAGTATTTCCAATTTCAGAAACCACAAAACAAGGACAAAATCTTTTGCATGTTCTATAAACCACTATCTTACCATGTTGTCACAGGTTTGGCTCATTTGAAAACCTTGTGTGTGCGTGTGTGTGTGTTGTCTGCCTACCTGTCGTGTTTTGGCTGAGGTCTCCACGAAGGGGATGCCGTAGCTGCGGGCCAGCTCCTGGGCCTGCCGCGTCTCCACGGTGCGCGTGCTCAGGTCGCTCTTGTTCCCCACCAGCACCATGGGCACGTTCTCGCTGTCCTTCACACGGTTGATCTGTTCCCTGCACAGACAAGTGACAACCACAAAGGAATGGATTAAAGGCAGGTCACGACGATTTCAAAAAGGAGTAGATGCACCTCGCTTCTGTATACACCTGGTGCATCAACGATGCGGGACAGACTTGATGGAAAACAACTCGGAGCAACACGGATGTAAACTCTAAATTTTAATTACGGTGCACAGCAGAAAAGTGGACTAAGGTTTCGATGCAATCGCATCTTCATCAGAGTCCTTCCCAAGATGAAGATGCAGACATACTAAACACAACCAGTGACTGCACTGGAAATACACACTTTGCTAAGAAAAAGAAACATTTTATTACATGCCATTTTTTGTCATGACACTTTTGCCAAGGGTGTCTAACTTCAGGGACATCCTCCCTGGAACAAACTGGGGTCATGTGCCTTACTCAGGGTCATGGTGGCAGCAGACCCCAAGAACTTCCAGTGTTCAGCATGCCTGATCACTGACCACTACTATCCCATGAAGATATGAACGAGCATGAAAATAGGAAATTAGTCTTAAAACTGAGGTGAGTGCTATTGGTTTTACATGGGAAATGCATGCACGTAAAAATACCACCACCTGTCTTGTCCTCTCTCTGCGCTACCGTCATACATCCGTGTCCCATCTACATTCAAGTGTGCAAATGAAATCTCAATATTTGTCCCCAGTGTATGGGGGACTGCATGTAATCCGTGTTGGTGTGTATACCTGTACAGGTGAACATCCTCAAAGGACTTGGTGTTGTTGATGGCAAAGACACAGAGGAAGCCCTCCCCCGTCCTCATGTACTGGTCCCTCATGGCGCTGTACTCCTCCTGACCTGCGGTGTCCAGGATGTCCAACAGGCACGTCTCTCCGTCAATCACCACCTGCTTTCTGTAGGAGTCCTGCACAGACACACACACACATACCTCCACAATTAGTTTCTCTCACACATGGACACAAGTTGTGTGGGGGCATGACAGGGATGGAAATTGGCATCAGTCACATGCTAGTAAAAAAATCAAAGATGTAAGATTGAAGACCTTTTTACCGCCATTAAACAGTTGTCTGTACAACAAAATTAGACAGCAAGGCCACAAAGATGCAAGGTGAAAGTGTCAAGTGAAGAGCATTGTAAAAACAAAGGAAAGAAGGGAGTATACAGGGCAAATGCATAATAAATAACAAATGGGCCATGTACAGAGGCTGTGAATAATGGTATTGCACTTTTAGGTAGGTATTGTGCATTATGCGGTAGGTATAGCACAGTAAGAGGTGGTGGAGCATAACCTGTATTGAACATTAATCAACAGCAGCAGTGAGTTCACAGAACCGTATTTAACACTCGTCAACAACAGCAGTGAAGTGACATGTCTCTTCGAAAAAGCAGCATCACTGTTCCATCATATTTAGACTGCCCATATTAAAAGTGGCTGGTAGATTCTGGACACAATGTAATGATTTACTGTTAACTGGGTGGTGGATTTTACCATATGTGCCAGTGACTGATTAAGGTTCAAATTTTGTAAAGTTAATTTCCAGCCATGGGCCAGATGTTGATGTGGGCAGTAAAAATGGGACTGACTAAAAGGGCCCCTAACAAGCCAGGTGCATAAGAAATGTAAAGGGGAAAGGGGCTCTACAGAGAATGCCTGTGTATAGGGCCCAGAGTGAAGCGCTATGGATCTGTGTGGGGCAAACTACAGGCTTGCCAAACATGCTCTGGATGACAAACAGTGTCTCAAACACTTTGTCAAAGATTAATCCATTGAAAACACTGAACACACTGGTAATAAACCATGACTGTAATCACTAAATAATTACTTTCAACATAAGCAAGACAAGCCACACATTTTTTTTTATCCTTGCAGATGTTCATAGCACTAACAATGCTGATATCACACACACAAACCTCGATTGTGGGATCATACTCGTCGACAAAGTGGTTCTGGATGAGCTGAATAGTCAGAGCACTCTTTCCAACGCCACCAGCTCCAACCACCACCAACTTGTATTCAGTCATACTGAGGTGCACAGACACGAGAAAACAGAGGTAACGTTGAGTGGATTAGGAGAGATTGTTATAGTCCATATACCAAGTAATTCAGACAGACATCACTGCAGAACTCCTGTAATAAACTAACTGTACAAACTACACATTTTGTTCTGTAGAAAATAGTTGGAGTAAAAGGTACCGGTATGCCAGTTCATCGTCGCCTGTCAATTACTCTGACAATGATTGACAAAACACGAAAACTAAAGTTAAGGTTAATGTAGACGAACCACTGACTGAAACAAGGTAAAACACACATTTCTGTTACACTTAAATGTAAACAATGAGATAATGAGATGCATAACGGCCAACATATGTCGAGCAGATAGCTAACTCGCTAATCATAAAAAAAATCACAGCACCGACACAGAAGGCGGCTAAGCTCTCTACTCAACTAGCAAACTGGCTAGTTAGCAGGCTGGCTACCGTTAGCTGCAAACTGCAAGTGTGGTTCAGACATGACCTGAAAACACTGAACCGGAGTTTGACCCACATCTGATGGGCTTTGCTACCCTGTAAAATACGTTTTACAGCATGTGTCCACACAAAAATCAAATAGATTTTCACGTCAACATTTGTTACCTTCAACGTACTTTCTGGTAATTTCTCCGATTAAAACTCGCCGTGACTTGAGAATGAAATTATGAAGCTAATCGGGGAGCCACATAGCCCGAATACTGTCTTCCTTATTAACAAGAAAACAGCTACTACTAACTTTACGAATACATTACTTGTCTTTTCCACATCGATGAGTCCATTCGTAAAATCAAACACAAAGGTACTTAAATGTTGAAGAAATCTTAAAAGAAATGTGTGAAGCCGGAGAAATCATTAGTGGCTTCAGCTTTTTTCCCCCAAAGCTTTGAGATTCATTGTGGGTGAGAATAGGCGGGACTTTATGAAAGAACAGCCATTCCTGTTCAAGTTTCTTACAAGAGTCTCAACGCCATTGGGGAACAAATGACGAAAGTATATGCTGACCAATTACTGCTACTCATCTTTTACTAATTCCCATATATTCCCCGCCTTTCATGTGAATTTACGCCAATGAATAACCAAGAGAGGTGTAAAGCACGGACGTGTCTGATTGGTATAATGTGCTCTTGGACTCCAATATAAAAAATGTTTTTTGTTACGATTAAGACACAAATGATTAGGAATGTGGAGGTTCCTCCTCTTATGTTTTACTGTCTCGATTATGTGCTATCTTTACCCAATTTTATTAATCATTTAAATCGTATGATATTTTCGATCTTTTACAGTAGGCTACAGTGAATGCCAAATATGAATTTTCATCCTTTTAGCCGCACCCTAATCCCATGTGAGGACCGAATTAACCTATCGCATTTGTTATTACAACCGCAAGACTAATCATGATGTATTGTGATTGGTCACCATAAACTATGTTTTTTTCAAATAAATAAATAAACAAATAAATAAATAATTCCGATGTTTTTCAGAGTTTCACCACAGAATGTCGCTGCAGAATATTTTTGGGTGCTATAGAATCTCTTCTCTCTGACAGATGGAGGCAGGATTATCTTGGTGATTTCAGGCAAAGATTAGAGGACAGCAGATGCACTCAGTGGGTGGATAGAAATAGAAATGACAGAAAGAATGAAAGAAAAAATGTACAGTCCTACCAACATTGGAATCAGACTGGTCATCTCTAGCCTATGTGCGTTGTGTAGAGTAGCCCACATCATATTGCATCTGTAGCCTGCTTTGAATATTGGTGGCATGCAAAACTATAGATTATAGTTGGTGAGCTCAGGTGATACACTGAGGTCATGGCTTTGTTGTCCAGAGAGCACTGCATACCAACACAGTAGGCTACAACCCACTGATAAGTGGCTTTGGATAAAGGTGTCTGCTTGAGGACTCAGTGTCTAGGAATTACTGCCTTTCTATGGATTAAACTGTATTGAGAGATTCACCAAAGTATATTTACACATCTCTGAATCTTTATTACAGGGGTCATTCACATATACACATTTTGTACACATATTCAACACATTTTTGAGTGACATATGTCCTTTTTTACATTTGCATTCAGTCCACAAGTTAGCAATCTTTTTTTTTTTTTCAAAAAACATCAGATGAGAAGAGCACATTTAAAGAACAAACAGGAAATATGAACATAAACAACATTTATATATTTCAGAGAGGATAGTGAAGAGTGCACTGCATGTCAGTCATACCTTTGATTATCTCTGCTCCCCTGCCTGAACTGATTTTTTGCCTACATGTTTCTATACGTCTAAACATAAAGTGTCAGATTACCCATATATGCTTGTATGAACTGGGGTTGGGGGAAATTCCATCTGTAAACGATGCCATCGTCAGTGGTTCAAGTTCCACCCCAAAGAGAACATACTGTAACCAGCTCTATCGAAACAGAACTGCTCTGGGGTTAGAAAATGGAGGAAGGAACCACAGAAAAACACACGGAAGATGCCACACTCAAACACAGGGAAAAACATTGTAAAATGTGGGGGTGTGCAGAGGACACCACCCTGAAATGTTGTCTGGCATACAACAGCTAAGAATTGCCTGTGTGAGATTTTAAACATACTCACAGGCTGAGGCTTCACATTATTGCCACTGAGAGCACTGCACATAAACCCATTTTTAAATAAGATTTTTTAGGTGCTTATTTCTGCATGTATGCCCCTCTTCCTAAACTTCCTCAAATTTACACTCAAACGTCAACACACACAAACACACATTCAGATGGGCTTTTTTTCCTATATTGTCTTTGGACACTACAGTTTTTAGCACTCTCTCTTACACACATACATACACTTACAAATGAACAGGCACACAGATATGCAGTGTAAGAGCGTACAATATTGTTTTTGTCTTTGCATGTGCGCATGAATGTTGAAGGGACAGGCATCGTAAAGAGAAAAATACGGTGTATCAACTGTGTCATCGTAACCATTCACAAACAATCTCAGACTCTCATACACACACAAACAGAAATGCATAGATTTACGCTACTCATACACACAGAAACAACTTTATATAACCACACTCACATCCACTGAAAGACAAGTGAGAAAGGGATATTTAATATAATGTCACGGGAAAACACACTTGGTTAATTTAGTACAGGCATTATCTGTTATCTGTCCACTGCTTGCAATGTTGCAAGGGAAAAGTGTCCAGCTCTCAATGCTGTACTTACACACACACACACACACACACACACACACACACACACACACACACACACACACACACACACACACACACACACACGCACTTGCACACAAACAAACATACTCAACCGCATTCACACAGGTTTGTTGCATTCCATTGAGCCTAAGTGTCTTTGCTCATTGAGCAAAAGACTGTAGTGCCCTGTGTTTACGGGATCACCTGGCTGTAACCTTAGTCCTAGTGTTAATCCCAACCTTTCGTCTGACCCTAAACGTACAAGGGACCTGACCAGTGATCTCAAAGGCTCTTAACTGTGTTTAGGTACACAGGTGCACATGCACACAAATAGTCTTCAACCCAGTCAAGCACACACATAAGCTTGAATGTACACAGACACAAAAAGTCACAGACACACAAACATGTACACACCCACAGCAATCAAGGGTATATGTCTGTCTCTCTTATATTCTCATTTTAAGTGCATAACAGTGATTTTGGCAGACAGCCTAAATTACTGAGTTATATACACAAAATAGAGCACCATCAAAGGCCTAACTGCCACACATACATAGCATGGACACACACACCACACACATAAACACACACATCGGCGCACACACACACACACACATACACAAACGTGCGTACAAATGCTCACACATCCTCACAGAAATAGATTGCTATCTATTAAATTCATTAGGCTTTACCCCCTTACTATCACATGCACACACCCAGACTTACAAACACACAAAACTGTTAGGCTCTCTCATACACAAGTCACACAGGTTAGCATTAATAACACAGGTTAGGACTGCAGTAAGGGTGGAGACTTGGTAGGAATCAATAGTCAACACACA
Source organism: Setipinna tenuifilis (assembly GCA_030347295.1). Taxonomy (NCBI): domain Eukaryota; kingdom Metazoa; phylum Chordata; class Actinopteri; order Clupeiformes; family Engraulidae; genus Setipinna; species Setipinna tenuifilis. The sequence continues at coordinate 26,386,079 of CM059266.1, read as the reverse complement.
CACACACACGCACACACACACACACACACACACACACACACACACACACACACACACACACACACACACACACACACACACACACAAGCAGTGTACTCATTCATTTTTTTTAGAATTTCCCTTCTTTCAACTGTACTCATACTCCAGACCCCCCACCCCCACCCCCATTCCCATTCCCTCACGCTCTCCTCCCCTCCCTCTCTGACTCGTCTGTCTGTGCCTCTACGTCAGTTCTCTGTCCTGTTCTCCGCCATACAGATACCTATTGGTCCCTGGGGGCTGGACTAACTCCTCTGACTTATCCCAGTCGCTGACCCAGCCCCCAGCCCCCCCACCTCCACCTCCGTTGGGCCCTGCGTTGGGTTGGCTCATGGCCCCGTAATGTCCGCCGGCTCCCGTGCGGTAAAGCTCCTCCGTCTCATTGGCCAATTCATCCTCGTCCAGTATGCCACACTTCTCCTCACTGGTGTCTTCTATGTCCGCCCATGGCTGCTTCTCTCCCGATGCAAAGATACCTGGGAAGGGTGAACATTTCTTGTCATGCAACGGTTTGAAACGGTTTGATTTTTGAATTCTGTTTTATTTTTCATTCTGTTTCGTGTTTTATTCTAGTCTTTCACTGGAATAAGATATTATTCCTTTGGCCTGTGATAAGTATGAGACTGTTATCAACATAGCTTTTAGATGAACACGTCTTATAAATAATCTCAGTTTAACATCTCTGTGTCTTTTAGGCCTGGTATGACAATGTACACATATTTGTATTTTATAACAATGCGTCTAAACCCCTTCTCAAACGTTTCTGCCGTTTGGATAAGAATCCATCCTCAATACAAATGTAAGGTGCATTAATAGTATACCTGTACCTTCATGTGGTCAAACACTATCCAAATGCAATCTAAACAGCCAAAATGCATTTTATGCACCATGTTTAATACCATGGGTTCTTTCACTTTTATTGAGCCGCTCGTCTGCTGAAAATGAAAAGATGTCCTAATTAAACTACACTGCACATTGGCAAACACAACAGCATCTTACCATAGAAGATGACGCCACCATAATGGACAAGTGAGGCAATGAGAAACACACCCTGCCACTCCTCGCGAGTCTGAAAGAGGTAAAAAAGTACAAGAAAATTGTGTAATAGCACTCAGATTAGCCAAAGCTTAAAAGCCATGTAATGATGTACGTAGGTGTTGTCACTGACACAGGCCCCGTACCTTGTGTTTGGTCATGGCTCCAACGATGAGAGGGCACACCATACCCGATAAGGTACCGACTCCGTTAGAGATGCCCATAAGAATGCTAGCATAGCGTGGGGCAATGTCTAAATGGTTCACATTAAACCCTGTCGATGGAAGAACATATAGGATGCTGAGTTATTACAGAGCAAGGAAGTAAATGTGTATGTCAGTGTGTGTGTGTGTGTGTGTGTGTGTGTGTGTGTGTATGGACATGCACACCTGAGATTGCAAAGCCACTGAAGCCAACAGCAAGCACGAGGAAGGAAATGGCCACCCCTTTAGTGTGAGAGTACCCCACCACCAACAGCAATGTAGCCTCCATGCCAAAACCTGACAGGATAAACATTACAAATCAACACAAACGTATAACAAACATACCAAACACTTTCACAAACACATACACACAACATATAACAGATCATCCAACTTGCAAATTGACAATGTCTGTGTTGACTCATTTGATCCAGCTACCCAGACAGTGGAAAATAATCAGACTCTCTGTCTGTCTACCTCTCTCATTCACTCTCTCGTTTTCTCCCTCCTTCTCTCTCTCTCTCTCTCTCTCACTCTTTTTGTCTGTCTCCCTCTCTCCCTCTCTTTCTCACTCTCCCTACCAGTCTTTTCACCCTATTAGCTCCTGTTCCTCTTCTGTCATCACCTCTCCTCTTCCTCTCTTTTCTTCTCTCACTGCACACTGGATGTGTCTACTCATCCGTCTCCTCCAGCCCATGTCTGGCCTTCTGTCTCACCTCCGCAGTTCATCAGTTTGCGCACGTTGGTTGTGGTCATGATGTTGTGTGTGCGCAGGTAGTCTGCCAGCTGCCCACCAATGGGCACAATGATGGTCATGACCAGATGTGGCAGGGCAGACACCATCCCCACCTGACAGAGAGAGAGAGAGAGAGAGAGAGAGAGAGAGAGAGAGAGAGAGATAGGAAGACAAATAGAGAGATAAGAGCAAGACAGAGAGAGAGAGAGGATAAGAGAGAGACAGACAGAGAGAGAGAGAGTAAAAAGAGAGATGAGGGTGGGCAAAGAGAGAGAGAGATAGAGAGAGATAGAAAAAGAGGGAGAAAGAACCCATGTAAAAAACAAATAGAAAAACCTTATATGAATGTTCACTGCGTCATATGTAACCTATTGATGATTATGGCAACTTTCACTTACTTCTCATACAACAAAAGTATAATACTTAAGTATTTTATATAAGGATTACAATTTACACAACTTTATCCTGGTACTAAGGATCTTGCATGTGGTTTACTGGTTTATATTTTACTTTGCAAGCTTGAAATAAAATGTATACAATTTATTTATGCCATTTAAACAGAGAGAAAGAGAGAGGGAGGGAGGGAGAGAGAGATGGAAGGTGAGAGAAACTACACAATTCAGTTCATGATTTGCATTATATTAATCAGAGCACATGTGATGACGACTTTTTTTGAAATGACACATTAAGGCCATGTACACACGTAGCCGGGTATTTTTAAAACCGAACATTTCCCCCAATTCGTTTATAAAAAATGTTTTATCCACACCACCTAGTCTTCGAAAAAAATCCCTTCCACACGTAACCGAACATCTGCGTTTTTAAGCACTCCAAACCTGTCGGTGGCGTTAGTTCCCAAAACTTTGACAGCACGATTCCTATCCATGATGTGGCTTCTGCCGTAAACAAAGGTCGCACATTTGACGTCTTGGCATATTTTTGCCGCAGATAATGACGTTCTAAAACGCAAATCTCTGGTTATCTCTGTCCACACCAGCATGCATAAACGGAGTTTTCAAAAATCTTCACTTTGGCCGGAGTTTTTCTGAATATTCATTTTTGACGCGTCTTCGTGTGGATGACAGGTCTAAACGCAGAGAAACATCTTCGTTTTATCAGATACCCGGGTACGTGTGGACGAGGCCTAAGTCAGGCAACATTGTGTGAAAGATTGAACTTTTCGGTGGCTGGGTGGGGGTGTGGGGGCAAATATTGGGAGAACGTATGTGTCTTTAAACCTTGCTGATGGCGAAGCCGAAGACCTCCTCGAAGTATGCGGGCTGACTGATGAGGAGCAGGTAAAAGGTCCAGCTACGGCAGAAGTTGGCCACTATGATGGCGTACACAGGCATGGAAGTGAAGAACTGCCGCCAGGGAGTCTTAAACTTCTGCAGAGGGCAGACAAGCACAGGAGCTGAATCAGACTTAGCAGGCTTAAGACGCACAGTTTAAACACACTCATACACAGGCAACAGACTCTCTCTAAGATGTTGTCTTTCTCTCTTATGCTATTACACACATACAGAAACAGGCACACACAAACACACACACTCAAATCTGTACGATTCGTAATATTTCTGTCTCATCTGCATCTTCTCTCTGCCTCTGTTGGTATAAAAAATAAACCAAACAGTTCTCTAGCTGTGCACGATATGTCATTGGCCACATTCCACCAACTTTATACAGCGACCAAAGCCATATGCAAAAGTGTGTGTGTGTGTGAGAAAGAGAGAGAGAGAGAGAGACAGAGAAGTTTCTAGATGAGCAGAGAGGGAGTGGAGGGGGCTCATGTGGTGATGCAGGAGGAAAATGTGTGTGCATGTGTGTGTGTAAGATGGCTCGTGCAGAGAAGCAGGAGGAGGGTACCTGTAGGGGGTTGACCAGGTTGGCCGACTCCCCGATGGCATCCTCAATGTACTTCCTCTCCTCTGGGGTGATGGTGGGGTGGACAGCAGGGCTCTCATAGGACACCAAGATCCAGAACAAGTACCAGAACACACCAACAGTGCCTGCAGTGTCACAGATGTGTGAAGTAGGGACAGTGGTAAGTTAACGTACATCTAACCTGAATTATTCTGCTAAACAATATAGAAGCGATATCTGACAAACATGGGGAAAAAATCCTTCCAGTTGGTGCCATCATGCCAGAGAAGGTACTTTGGGCATGTGGAGGTCATCATTATCATAACATACAATGTTTCAAACCACCCAAGTCACCCAAGGAATGATTAATTTCTGAAAAATTACATTCTTGTGTGTGAGTGTGTGTGTAATGTGTTTTTTGAATGGTCATGTGAATTAGTTTGTTTCTTTGGCTTGGGGGTTCTCTGTGTAGGTGTGTGTGTGGGGGTGTGTGTATATGTGTGTATACTGGTGAGTTTACATACACCTAACCTGAATTGATCTAGTAAACTAATATGAATTAGGGTCAAAATTCAACAAAATTGGGGAAAAACTTGCCTCTATTTCCAGTATGAGATATTAAAATTCATCCTCTCGCCATTTTGAAAGTATTACAACATATCAAAAATCCCTTCACCATTTAACATCAGCAGCAGCATGGCATTATATATGCCAAATCTGACATGAATATGATAAACCATGTAGGCAGAGTATGTTCAAATTGATCATGTGTCCAAACACATATAACCCCAATTATCTCAGTTCCTGTTGGGCATGGCTAATATAATGTATATACTAAAGTTGGACGTTTTGGTGAGTCCAACAGATCTACCAAATTTGGTGAGTGTAGATAAAACTGCCAACCACAGGGCTCTAAGACAAAGGAGGTGCTATGGAGTCTGGGCCACACCCACAGCCAAGTCTCTGTTCATGGGAGCTGACCACTAGTTCCAATGTGTGTACAAAATTTCATAAGTTTGCGTGCAAAGGAAGTCCCTCGAGCTTGTGAAAAGAAGAAAAAAGAGTAATCTTTTCGAAAAGCAATAGGGCCTCGCACCTCCAGTGTAGGCCACAGCCTGCACGTTGGGTGCTCGGGCCCTAAAAAACATCACAAAATACAAAAGAAATGGACTAAAGCCATTTCAGGGGAGATCTGAGGCAGTAGAAAACTTAGTGAACCTCTGCAATGATTAAACGTGTGACTTACCATAGACATAGAAGACGGAGGACCATCCAGAGTACTGCACCAGTATCCCTGCCAAAGGCATGGCCACCACTGCCCCAGCATATGAGCCTTGGGGAAAACACACACATTTTCACCCACTTGTACAGTATTTTGTTTAAAATCTCACAAAGCCTAAAGAAGCCTATTAATCTAAATTCATAACATTGTAAAGTATGTCTGATGCTAGACCAGCAGCTATTACTAAAGGAAAGCTTTAGTAAAAATCGTGGTCCTCTCATAGCTTTTATGAAGATCACACTGAATTCAGTAAAAACAAAAGACTTCAATGTTAGGATTTGAAGAGATTTAGCCAGCTAACAATTGACAAGCCCAAAGACGTCTAGTCTTAACTGTCAGCTATCTTGATATTAACATGAAAACATTAACTAGCACACTTAGGCTACTATTACTACTTAGCTATTTCAACTCATTCAGGGAGTCCTTCAAGGTCTCCTATGTGGGTTTCATAGGACGTACCACAGAAAGCCGTCGTGGCCAATCTGCTTCTCTCAAGGGGTGGAGCCCATCTTGCCCAGATTCCATGGCAGGCAGGGTACGACACACCCTAAGGGGGTGGACATGTAGAATGTACCAATGTAGCAACAACATACCGCAAACAAGAGCACATACACTTTCACATAAACACATAAATACACATATAATACAAACACACACACACACAAACATATACAAACATCTACATGTACATTTATATAGGCACAATAATCAGTACCTCCACAAGGCCTTGGCAAACCCTGACCATCATGACACAGCCGTAGGACACCCGAGCTGCTGCGGGGATCAACATGTTCAACACCGACGTGGCGACTATCGCAAAGCCAAACACTCTGAAATATACACACACAACACAATTGTTTTTAACACCTAGGCTAAAACTAGGGCACAAACGGATCAGGCTGGTGCCTTATTTAAATGTATTGGCAGTTTGGTAGCAAAAATATAGGTCTCATGTGGTGCCTTATTTAAAGATAATGGCAGTGTTTGGTAGGGTAAATCAGCATTGATTTAGTTTCTTATTTAAAGCTGTTAGGAGGGTAGGGTTAAGAAGGCCCATCACATAACACAGTGACAGTGCTGTACTATGACTGGAGACAGGCTCCTCACCGGTTAGCTGCGAACTTTTGACATATGAATCCTCCAGGGATCTGTGTGACTATGTAGCCCCAAAAGAAGGAGCCATGGATCATCCCAACTGTCTCTGGATCCCATGTAAACTGTGCAGGCTGGAGAGAGGGAAAGAGAGTGAAAGAGAGAGTGAATGTGTGAGGCATTAAAAGAAGAGGGCATAAAAATGCTTAGGTGACGATAGCAGATAGCAGGTAATTTAATAAGCAAAGACAAAGCTTTCGACTGTGGAAACCCAAGTCATCTGTCAATAACCCAATGCCTACTCCCCACTTTTCTCACCGGCAACATAGTTGATTGTAAGGATCACTGTTTGAATGAGACTGACAACACTGCTCACACAAAACCACTGCACTGTAATCACACGAAAAGCTCACGGTTATGAGCTGCTGTTATGTTTCAAACAATCATTTGTTTCACATATTTAACGTCTCACGATTCAAACAAGATTGCTGATGTAGAGAAACCATTATCCTGCTGAAACAAATACATTCACACTGACAGGACAACCAAAATATGCTGAGAGATCAAACAGGGCTTTAGGAAAGTGCATCCCTTTTTGGAGGACCAAAGGCTTTTCCCAACCACAAGCTGCCCTGTCATCCCTACATCCTCTGACCCTCCAGGACTTTGCAGACCACACTATTCTTCTACAACTCTTTGGGGACTTGTGTGTGCACTTGTGTCTGTCCTTCTCTTTCACCATTGTCTACATATTGAGAATTGAGAATTCAGAAGGTCAATCTGATTAGGTCTATTTAAAGAAACAAGCAATAAAAACCCTGTCTTTTATTTATTTATTTTTTTTTTTACAAATAATGCTCTATCATTATTTTCACAAAATTATATTAGTTCGCATGACTTCATATTTCACTAAAGCAAATTAGTTTATGTCTCTGTCCTGCTTTCCTCTCTTCCATCTTGCTTCATGATGACCAATAGTTCAAAGCATTCAAATCCTTAAATGCCTTTGTCTTTGTCCTTTTTTAAACTTTACCTCTCTCTTTAACCCACATGCCTCTCTGACTTTCACTTCTCCCCACCTACACATTCTTCCTCCCTCTATTTCTCTCTCGTGCTCTCTCTCTCTCTCTCCCTCCCTTCCTCCCTCTCCCTTATTCCCTTCCCTCTCTCTCTGTCTTAACATGTTCGACTCAAGTTCAGCGGCCTAGGAAGACTACAGAGAGCGCTATGGTGCACAGGTATGGGCAGACATAACTAACTGCAACCTTAAAAACTATATTAAAAAGGTACATTGTTTTTGCTAAGTGAATCTGTTTATGCTGTCACTCTCGCTTGTTTTTTTCTTTCTGATTTATTATTTTTTGTCATTTAATTGTTGTGTTTAAAGTAGTATTTCACTTTGCCAGTGAATAAAACAGAAATAATCTATTGCTGTCATTCTCTCGCGTTCTGTCTCTATCTATCTCTGTATGTCTGTCTCTCTCTCTCTCTTTCCCCTTTCCCCTTTCTTTTCTCCCTCTCCATCTCTCACCCAGTGGTTAGCTCTTCTTCTAGCTATTCACAGTGGTCAATATCTTCCTCTATTGTATTACTCAACTATAGCAGAGGGAGCTCAGCTATGGCTTCCTGTATTGCCTCAGTGAGGAGGCGGAGCTGAGTTCCGGAGTGCCACCGCCCAATTTAAACTCTGCTCTCACCTGTATGACCTCCCTCTTGCCGTGGAAGACGGTGTGGTTGTTGACCATGCTGACAATGGCCACGCCCAGGTTGCAGCGGATGCCGAATGAGATGCAGAAGCCGAGGCCGCTGAGGATGGCTATGATATAACGGCGGGGCAGGCCGAAGCAGGTGCAGTCCACCACGGGCATCTCCTTCTCCTCCACCAGCTCCGGCCGCCCCTCCGCCGACAGCTCAATCGTCTCCCCATTCTCCTGCCTCTTCTCGATGACTCTGGATTGGACCAGGGAGATGAGATAAGAACAGAGTTATTGTCCTGTCTGTTTCGCACTAACTTATTTTGACATAGGATATATATAGAGAGATAGACAGTAGGTCACATACCAACAGAGCACTATGACTAAGATCAGGTGTTACTGATGTTACTTGCTGGCAGAGGCAATTCTAGACCACATTGGGGCCCCAAGCAAAAGCCCACAACTTTTAAAGACACCACACGTGGGTGGAAATTTGTCTATCCCTGCAGACCCTAGAGTTAAATAAGTGAGCAGAAGCGGGAAAAATGGAAGTTAACTGATTCACTTTTGCCACAATTGGCTAGTTGGCAATGCTAGGTTACAGTGACTATGCTAAGCTAAGGTCAGTGCTGTCAGATTCAGACAAAGGCTGGGTCTGCTGGAAAATGCTTCTGTTCACTTATCCAACTCTAGGGACTGCGGGGATGGAAAAAATTGAACCTAGGGGTGGCGTATTCCTTTAACTGAAAACTGTACAGCCACCACTGTAGCTTGAAGGCTGTCAGCCCTTTTTTGGTTTGGGGACCCAAGCAGTCACCTGCGTTGCCTGTTGGCTAGCTATGTCTCTCCTTGCTGGGCATTTTTTCGAGATATCGAGTGAAAGTCAGTTCATGAACTAAAGAAACATAAAGAACACACATAATCTACCTTCAGAATTTTAGTTTTGAAATTATATGGTCATATATTGAAGAGATATAACACTATAGCTGTCTAGGATCCGCCTATTAACTCTGTTGTCTGGGCTAGGCAAGCAAAAAAAAATGTAGGGACCATTTTTTAAGCAAGATATCTAGAAATTTTCAAAATGTTTTATTTCACAAGACATAATTAGTGTGACTGTGCTGTTGTTGGTGTGGAAAGTATGCATATTGGACATAGGTTAACTAATTAGCCAGTTAGCTAATTAGCTTTGTAAAGAATATCACTAGGGACAAGGACATTAGTGAATGAACACATACTGTGGTGGTAGCTGTGGTAGTTCGGTTAGACTATAATAAGCCTGTGACTAAGAACAAACACACACACACACACATACACAAACACTGTATGCAGGTGTAAAGGGTAGTTACGGAGAGAGATACAGGGGTGTGATATTGAAATAGAGGGTGGGTCTCTAGCATTCCTTGTTTCAGCAGAGATCACTACATGGCACTCCAACAGAGACCTAAAGAGAAGCCATCTGCACATCGCAACCTGCCCGCTGCCAGCACACACACTCAGCACACACACGCCAGAGAGAGAGAGAGAGAGAGAGAGAGAGAGAGAGAGAGAGAGAGATAGAGATAGAAGGAAGAGATACTGATAACCTCAACTAAAGTCACATACATATAACTTCACTGTTTTAAATCTATGGATAGGGAGATTATCATATTCGTAGATGGTGACAAACCAACACACACACACACACACACACACACACACACACAGACAAACAAACACACTGGTCCCTAAGAGTCAGGTGGGGATGATCCAGTTATTCAGTGATCTGGACAAAGATTGATGACCAACCACCACTCTCTCTCTCTCACACACACACGAACACACACAAACATATTTGTGCATTCGCATACACACACCAATATGATATGAAACTGTTCTTTTGCAAAAGTTAATGTGTTCTGCAGTGATTCCTGATTTTTTTAATTACCCACAAAGAAAAGGGTGTTGACACACGCTGACAGTTGATGTAAACATGACAGCTAAATTGTTCTTAGACAGTCTTTCTACTCTACTAACAGCAGTTTATATATATATATATCTATTTGGATTTGAGGTCTGCTCGAAATAGAGAAATCATAGGAGGCACACTTCCACCAAATGTGAAACATGCTGCCAAACACGTGATCCATGGTGGCCAGATTACATCTCCGTAACACACTGTTTCATCTGTCAGCTGAATGCCACGGCAGGCACAGGGATCAAATTCACTCACATTCACACAACTCAAACCTCCATACCGGCAAGATGGTTTTTCACAGAGACTCATCGAAGTGCAAATGATTTTACTCTGAAACAAAGAAATATCAGTTGTTTTTTTTCCCTGGTGTTTTAATCTGCTGATATTCTACAGAGTTCTCCGTTAAACAGATGAATGGTCAGCTGGTGGCCGAGGGAGGTAGCTGACCACGGCCGGCCCTCTGCGGCGGGGAGGGGCAGGACGCACCCCTGAGGTTTTTGGTCACTGCGTATGCAGCATCACCACACTCACGCACAGCTCACCACCACTACCACCACCACCACCTCGACGCATACACACACACACACACATATACACACACACACACACACTTTTTCACCTCACTCTCTCCACAAAGCAGATTCCCTGTAATCCCCTCAACCTCAAACAGCACGCAATCTGGGAGATAAAGGAGGGAGGGATGGATGGAGAGAGCGAGTGATGGAGAGAGAGAGAGAAAGAAACAGAAAGAGCAGGTTATAGAGACAGAGAGAGACAGAGAGTGAGAAAGAGACAAAGAGAGCAGGTTACAGAGTCAGAGAGAGAGACAGAAAGAGGGGGGGGGGCATCCACCAAGCCTGTCATTTAGAAGTCAGGGTATGTAAATGCAAAAGAGATTAAAGGTTGTGTCCTTCTTGATCTTTCACATGTTTTTTAACTTCTTCCTGTTCTGCCTGGCTCCCCCTCCCCTTTTCCCTTGACCCACACCCTCTCTCTCTAACCTCACCATCTCTCTCTAACCTCACCATCTTTCTCTCTCTCTTGGTCTCTCTCTCTCTAACCTCATCATCTCTCGCTCCCTCTCTCTCTCTCTCTCTCTCTCTCTCTCTTTCTCTCTCTCCCTCCCTCTCTCTTTCTCTCTCTCTCTCTCTCTCTCTCTCTCAAACCTCACCATCTCTCTCTCTAACCTAACTATCTCTCTCTTTCTAACCTAACCCCCCCTCTCTAACCTTAGCCTCTCTCTATCTCTCTCTCTAACCTCACCATCTCTCTCGCTACAACACCAGCCTTCCTCTGTCTCCACCCACTGTTTTAATCTCACCGCTCTCAGATTAGGATTACAAAATTATTTACTTCCGGAAATGAATGCGGAAGGATAAACGAATGTCCATCCCACCAGCTAAGCACACCCACACACACACACACACACACACACACACACCCACACACCATTTAATCTTTTTTACTCGTACTTTGTTCCTGCATCTTGTAAATGTGCTACTAATTTCTTCAAGCACACTCACACACACACACACACATACAAAAACTCACCACAATACACCCACTCACAAAGCTCATCCACGGAGATTTTTAATTAAGAGGAAGATAGTTTAGGGACAGATTGTAAATGTACAACCGCACATATGCTACCAGCTAATGAGAATTGCTGTAGGCTTTAATTAATGTTAATTATAAACTACAGCCTTTTAGTGTCTGCATGTGCATGTGTGTGTGTGTGTGTGTTTGAGTGTGTGCGTGTGTGTGTGTATGTGTGTGTGTGCATATGTGTGTGCATATGTGTGTGTGTGTGTGTGTGTGTGTGTGTGGAGAGGGTGTCTGTGTGTGTCCATGTCCATGCGTGTGTGTGCATTTCTTAGTGGATCTGTGGACAGGTGTCAGACCGCAGGAGGTGGAACACTTTCATGGGATACACTCCCAAACGCTGACACGTCAGCAAATACGCACACACACACGCACACATGGAATCTCCAGATACTGCTGTACACGACACACTGTCAGTTCATCTCTCCCTGTAGTCAATGACACTCACTTTATATACAATCTAATTGTATCTTCTGTACAATGACAATGAAGGCATGTTATCTTACCTTATCTTATTTTATTTCATTTTCTCTCAAGAGTTCACCCTTTAAATACCAGGTGAGATCATGACAGATATAACTTCAAACCTGATTTTTTTTTCCCCACAATTCTAGTGTCAGACACTTTGTGTCAAATTCAGCACATGGCTCCTCATGGTTCTTTATCTGTCAGTATTTACACATTAAATACCTGGTGCTCAATCACAGCCTATAGACTCTCTAAATGGCAGCTTTGGGTACCTGTTCTCGTGTTATCCTTCAAGAAGTCCCATTTACAAATTTAAACGTATTGTGATGTAAACCTGCTGCCTGATCCTGTACCTAATTCACAGTAAGTCACCCTAAATAAGGGCATCAGCTAAATCTAATGTTATGTCAAAATGGCAAACAAGCATGGTTGCTCAAACCAAGTTATACACACTCTCAGCCAATGACAGGGGTGCATAAACAAACTATAACTCTCCTCCACACACATCTTAAAACAGTACAGTCATCTGGAGTGATCATTTTGTCTTAAATCAAAATTGTACTTAATTGTATTATGCTGATTACAGATGCCATTTGGGTAAATGCAATATAATTGCTGGTAATTTAAGTGGATGGAAAGTGAAGTGAAATGACATAAGGTGATGTAATACATTAAATAATAAATTGTTCAATAGTGGTCTATGTAATTTTTTAAACGTAAAAAATGTAGCCTAGTCTGTTGATGCAATGTACTATCTGTATTAACAGTGCAATTGAATGATTGGATATTTAAATCTGCACACTAAAGTATCAGGTGTTATTCATGTAATTACTTTAATGTTTAAGCCATCTGAACATGAAAATAATCTAAAGTGTAAAGTAATTGTGTTAGAGGTCAGTGCATGGTGAAACTGTAACCTCCTCTGGTAATTTGCAATCATGTTGCTTTGTCTTTCTTAACGTTTGACTGTGACAGAAATTTGAACTGTGAGTGTGAGTTGTTGGCGCTATAGTGAACATTTTGATGTAGGTGACACCTCCTTACAGTGAGGCATGAATCAATTCCGCATGTCTCTGTGTTTTGTTACCTTTTACATTAAATTCGGTACTTCACAGAGTGTTCCTGTTAATCCCTCCGTAAGAGGATGATGGTGGAGCGTGATTACATAACCCCACAGGCCGGTCTCTTTGTATGTCTACATACATTTATGAACTACAAAACTCGACTTAAACTAAGCACATATCACCTTATGTCTCTGTCTGTTTCTCTCCTTGTTGCTGGGCAATTCCTTGGACATTGACAATGACAGTTACTAAAAAAATGTGGTTTTCCCACGTTCACACTTGAAATCAAAATGGCCGATGAATGAGTGAACGAAGCAATGAACTTTGCAGAATTTTAACTCAATTTTGACACTATATATATATACAGACTACAATGTACACCCATGTACCCAAATGGGTCTACCATCTATTTTATGTCCATCCACTAGCTCTTGCTCGCCCTGCCTTTCCCACAGACATCCAAGAGGCTACATATTGCCGGTGCCTTCTCTGCTCTCTGCCTGTTAGTCACCCAAACCACATGGAGCAGCTTCCCCTCCCACTCCCGCTTCCACTCCCGTCCCTGCCCCTCTAGTGAACAGATTGGGTCTCGGTGGGACAGCAGCACCTAGGGAGACTCCCCCCTCCCCATTCCACACACACACACACGCACACACAAATACCAGTGCATGCACTTACACACACACACATACACACACACACACACACACACACACACACACACACACACACACACATACTTACACACAGCAGCACACACACACACACATACTAAGACACACACACACCCTCTCTCTCTCTAATATACACATACTTTTCCTCTCTCTCTTTCCGCTTTCCAACACCCAAACACACACACACACACATGCACTACCCTGACCTTCACTTTTTTTAACAAATGGGCACTCAGTCACTTGTATGAGGGGTGGAGTGCTAACTAGAGCTCATCAGACCGAGTGCAGCACACCACAGGAGCCCTCATCCAAACTCAGAGACACTACACCTGACAGAGAGTAACCACCAAAGAGCACTGTACACACCCATACACACACACACACACACACACACACACACACACACACACACACACACACACACACACACACACACACACACATGGAAGTGTATTGTTGTTGTACAAGTGCATAGTCTGTGCTTACAGACATCATCCAAGGGACAACAGGATGTGATCCCTTACACTGACACTGACAGTAAAAAAAAATGTGGTTTTACTCTGGATCCTCAAAATTGCTGATGAAAGAATGAACTAAGTTAAGAACTTTGCCAAATTGTGCTGCAATATTGTCTAAATGGGTCTACCATCTATTTTAGGTCCAGCCAATATCTTCTCCCGACCCTGCCTTCCCACAGACATCCCACAGACTACAATGGGATACCGTGAGCATCTCAGGACTATCAAAGATGCTGTGTTTTAGGAGTTTTGAGCACTTGGCAGGTGATCCTACACATTTAATCGCTCTCACAAACGTTTCGCGCGTTTTCGTGTAACAAAAACTGCCGAGTGCTTGCTTTATTTTTCTAAGTCTCTGCTTGAATTTAGAAAGTTTTAAGCACCCAGTCACTATGCTTCTTTGTTTTTTTGTATTCTTGTTTGTTTTTGTGTTTTGGAGTTTGCACAGGAACAGTCCAGGGCCCTGGGAGTTAGACAGCTGAGGATGAGGAGGAGGAGGATGGGGATGATGATGATGATGATGATGATGATGACAAAGATGAGGCTTGGGACACTGGCTGACGACCTCTGCTGCTAAAGGCCGAGGGTTTGCTTAGCCAAATGAGTGTCATATTGAAACACTAGCAGATTCATTCTCATGCAGCAGTGCAGCCCTAAATAATAAATGAACTGCTGAACGGGTAGCACAGTCTGGTAGTCATTGCACACACAATTTCTCTCTCTCTCTCTTTCTCCCTCTCTATCTATCCCCCAGAGAGCGAGAGAGAGAGAGAGAGAGATGCATTGCCATCTTTATCTTTCACTGGTCAACCGTGTACCTGATTCTCTGATGTTCATGTAGATCGCAGGTGTTTGTAAGATCTGATTCAGCAGTTAAGTAACCTGGCATCCCTGTCTGACATGTCAGGAGTGAGTGAGTGAGTGAGGGAGTGAGGGAGGGAGGGAGTGAGTGAGGGAGAGAGAGAGAGGACCGTGTTTTCCATGGAGTATGCTTTTGAGAAAAAGTGATCAAAAACGATCACATCTGAACATCAAAGTTTAGAATATCTATGCCATACCTCACCTTACACTTAGTGTGTTGTGTAGGTTTAAAAATCACGCTTTTCTCAGTATTTGGATAGAGACACACGCACACACACATACACGCGCACGCACACAGCCGAGTTAATCTGGATGGAAACGCACATATCTGTTGGAAAACGCTCTACACGTGCCATCAGAAAAAAGCGGGTTGATTCGCGTGCACACCACGGACTTAATCCGAGAGCTGGAGGATGGAAAGGGCTCCTGTTTGCGTGGGACTTGCGGGGCAGCAGCGCGCTGGGGGAAAGGAAGAGAGACGGGGGAGGGAAGGGTAGAGTTTGGGGATTTGTCGGCCCGACAGCTGGGCGGGCAATAGTGTGTGTGTGTGTGTCTGTGTGTGTGTGAGAGAGAGAGAGCTAGGGAGAGAGAAAGAGAGAGAGAGTGTGTGTGTATGGCTATTTCAGGACGAGATTTACTTGTTTAGACTACCTCAAACTAGGAAGACTGTTTATAGAATGGCCTCTTCGCCATTTATTGCAGATCACTAAATTTTGCACTAAATGTTACTAAAACAAAATGAACTTTTGATGTTTAAAATTAAATACCTCAATTGTAGAAGCCAAATAAAAAAATGAAAAGCATGGTCATATGCGATGCTTTCTTCGAATCTGTAAAGGTGCACCATACACGCAAATTAACTGCAAACCTGGCATTAGAATGACTCGAGGATGTTCACGACTGACAAGGTGAAATGATGTACCAAAACGGAATGCTTTACACAAAGTCTAGTACAGCTGGACAGAAAGCACTCAAATATCCAGAAACAATGTTTCATTAAACTAATGCATGTGCTAAATACAACTTTTAACATTGCAGTTAACATTAGAAAAGTACACGACTTCCAGGCCTATTTTCCCAACAATGTCATCCTCAACTGCTTACACAATCAACATTTTGTGCACATTAAAAAATCAAAGTGACAATGCTACTGTTGGGCTGCAGATGCACTTTAAATTTTAGCCGCCTCTTCTGACCGGCTGGTCTTGTATTGCTCACTGATCCGGCGCGAATACCTGACGCTCAGGTGCAGTAATGTGGGGCACGCGTGTGGGCTGAAGAGCCATTATAAACTGCCCAGAACGAGCTCTAGTGACTCCGGGTCTGTCACAAGGTTAATCTGATCACCACAGATTCGGTGGCGCGAATCCATCTGGACGATCCGTCAAAAACAGTCACGGAAAGTTACATAACCACACCTTAAAAGGAAAGTACAGCACAAAAATACTTTTCTTTGGCATTTAAAAAATATATATATTATTTTACGTTATCTTTTAGGCTATCGACAAGGTTCATAATAAGTGAGTGCGCACAAACTAAAAGGCCTCCCAATGACTGTCTTAACATGTAGTTTTTGTCCATTTTCCACAATCCAAACTGAGATAAGTTAACCAAAACGTGTCCCTCCGAATTCTATTTGAATTTAGCTGTCCTCGGGGTGTGAGAGGGCGCGTCCTTGTCCCTTTAGCGGTCACGCATGGATTAGGCATCACTGTCATTTATCAGTGAGACCTTGGGTGAGTTACCCGAGAAACCGACAAACCTCTGCTATTCGAAATGAATGGTTTACTTGAGAAAAAAAAAGGATGGATGGACAGATGAACCTGCGGGTTCCGGCACACACCAGGGTGGGCTTAGATAAAACTCTTTTGGGGATGTTTTCGCCACCCCGAGTAGTTAACAGTCAATAGAAAGGTTTAGGTGGTACCTGTGAATCTTTCCAAGTGTTTTTGCCGCCACCGCCTTGAACCGATCGGGTCGGATCTCCATCCTCGCGACTCTTTGATCCGGCCGGTGTGCTGCTGTCCCCGAGCGCACTCCTGCTCGAGCGCGCTGACTCTCTCTGTCGCTCTCTCTTTCTCTCTCTCCGTCTATCCGTCTCGCTCTCTCCTGCACTTCACTATCCGTCTATCCCTCCCCTTTTGTCTTCTTGTCTCCTACATTGCAAGACCTCACCTTTGTCTGAACCAAAGTCCTTTTTTTTCCTCGCCCAACCTCTTCAACTGTCTTCCTCACTTTTAAGTGCTGTCCGAGGTACTGAATCCGTTTTTACTGCGGCGCGTCAAAGTCTCTCCAACAGTCGCTGCGACCAATTTGGAGTTGTTATGATATCGTCAGGTTTTCTTCCACTTCGTATTTTTTTTACAAGTTAAACATTTGGTACATTTAGTAGCATATTTCGCTGTTACAAATAGTCAGAATTACATTTTTACCCTTTAATCACAGCTAATGTTAATTTAAAATAATCAATACACGTGCCATCTAGTGGGTAATGATAGAATGGCACCAGAAGGAAGGCTGGCGCGCGCGCGCGCACGCACAAATAAGCCCACACTGGCAGTGAATGACAGGACACCCTTAATAATTCATACACAGCATAGTTTATTTGGCAATTGCAGAATTCTCATTTTCACACAAAGATAAAAGTAATGGCTATTATAAAAAGAAATCACACACACACACACACTCACTCTGTCTCTCGCTCACTCACACACACACACACACACACACACACACACACACAAACACACACACACACACACACACACACACACACACACACACATTGTTCAAGGAGGCAGTCTAGCCCAAGGTATATATTTATATCTATATATGAACAAAGAATACAGATCAGAGATAGCTAACATGCAAACCCTTTCTAAACAATCCACACACTTGAAAGAACGCACAAGTCATCTACAGTTTATCCACTTTCCTTTATGATTTACAGCATATCCACCCCTGTCCTCACTCACAACTGATTGACGGTGTGAGCTGCCATGTGTCTGTGTGTGTGTGTGTGTGTGTGTGTACATGTCTCTGTTGTATGCTGTTAGGCTCAGTCATGGAAAAGGATGATAGCATGCACAGAGGCCATTGGTAATAGTTCTTTTGCCCATCCCTCTGTCTATCTGTGCAAAGTTGCCTTCAAAAAAACGTTTTTAAAATGTGTACCAGAAGGCACTTTGCATAAAAATGGCTTGTAATATTATTGTACAGGATTGTGTGCAGAATAATAAACGTTTTTACTTTGTCATCATAATCATCATCATTATCAAAAATTTCAGTTCGAACAACAAAATACAAATGGCTCAGCAGATCAAATTAACAGCGTAATTGCTACCTTTGGTTGATGGCTTATATTTGCCCGCTTTACTGTATCACAGACAATTCACTACATATATAGCACTGATTAAGCACATCAGTTGATCAGCTGAAAGCTGCATTCCCTTTTCGATTTCCCTAGCAAAGGGTGCGTCTGTGTTATAGCTTATGCATGTGTGCCATTTAGAAAGTTACACACTGAACAACAACAATGAAAACAGTGAAAAACTTTGAGACATACGTATGGTAGATGATATAAGTATCTCTTTGGTGTTAAAAATGACAATAACTGATCTTTGGTTCAAAGATGGCCCACCACTGTATGGATTAATGATTACATGTAGGGAGTACTCCTGGAAGCAAGTTTAGACACTTACCTAGGTTTGTTAACTCAGAGCAAGTAGTAAACCTCCTAATAGTAGTTTTATGACTTTCTTCTCCTACTAAAACAAAGACAGTGGGCTCTTCTAGTAGGAAGTTTAATAATTACTGCCAGTTAACCCCTTAACTTATCTGCATTAGTCACTAAACCACTTATTTGGGATACCCCCATGGTCTAGACTCACGTCTCATGAAACCAAACCATTCACATGTAGGTTAATAAAAGCTTCTTTGAAAGGCAACATGTTTGCTGAGTGCCCTTACTGAAAATACTGAACACACTACGTGCATCCACTGACGGAAAAAACGGAATCAGTAAACCAAACCCAGCTATATTATAGCAACATACTCACTAGCATCAAGCTAGCTTGGTATTACTACCAACAACAGTGCTGTAATGCTCGTTAGCCTAGGTTTAAAGCTACTTCATGTAGCTAACCTGCTGACTCCATTAACTAGCCCCTGCTGTTTGTATCAAGAAATCAATGTTCTTTCTAAACATTTTAACCAAACTGTTTTACATTCATATGCAGGAAATGATTTAAAAACATGTACATCTTTGGCCTCCACTCATTACGGTGGTGGGCTAATACAGCATATACATAGACCTCACCTCTGCTCTGTGCTGTTGTTTTCCCTTTCTGCACTTTTCCCCCCATCCCTTCCCATGCTGGCATCACAGAACACCGTACATTTGCTAATAAGGCACTAAGGATTACCTGCAGTTGTTATGTCACACAAGAAATTGGGCGTAAGATAAACTTTGGGAATGGTAAAACTTCATAACGAGTTGGTATGTTTACTGTGAAGCAAAACTACGCTAGCCTGTTGCATTTCATTATTATTATTTTTATTGTTTTCATCGAAAAGCATGGAGGAAGCTTGAAGCTCATCACTATTTGTAAACCATTCAAAAAGCTCAAAGTAGCTACACACTTCCTTGGTAGTATAACAATGGCACTGACATTTACAACGAAGAATTGAGAACTTTGGAAGTGTACAGGTTGTTCATTAAAAATACTGCTTTTACAGGTAGTACCTTGTGGTAGTTTCCGGTTGCCACCATGTTGAAAGTAAGTTCCTACAAGTCAACTGAGGACCACAAACCAATGGGTAAAATAGGACGACATATAGTGCAAATGCATGGATTTCATTTGTATGTGACAATATCGATAAAAACGCTAAAAATAATAAAGTTCGGAATGCAACAGGCTACCATAGTTTTGCTCCCCAGCAAACATACCGACTCGTTATCATGTTTTAACATCACCAGAGTTCATTTTACACTGTATTTCTCCTTTAAGGGCATTTATTTAACCCTTTATATGTGATTAAGAGCCCATTCAGAATGCCTTAATAATAGTTCCCATATGATCTAGTTAGATAGCAAGCAATAACCCTAAATTCTGTCAGATGACATGTTGGCTTTTTAGGTCATATTCTGTTTCTCTACCAACTCTCTAATCCTTCATTTCCCTCTCTTCTCTCAATGACAGCACCCATTCACTGACATTTACACAACAGTATCTTCCTCTTCCTCCTCATCTTCCAGTTGTGGGAGGAGACTGTAGTGATCGTGGCCCAATGGGAGGAAAGCTGCCCTGGCCATTACGTCCAGGTCGTTCATGGTTCCGTTGGATTGGGCGGTCTCGGCATCGGAGGACTCGCATTTGGTGTATCTCTCCCTGTCCACATCGGCAACGCTCCCCTGGCGGGAGGGCCCCGGGCCACCTCTTACGAAGGACAGCAGGTAACCGATGGGAACGGGCATGGACGCAGCCAAGATCAGCATGGACAACACGGCCAGAGCCCAGCCTGGGTACGCTAGAGTACTCTCAGAGGCCTGGAGGAGAGGACAGGAGAGGAGGAGGAGAGAAGAGGAGGGGAGAGGAGAGGAGAAGACAGGAGAGGAGAGGAAAGGAGAGGGGAGTAGAGGAGAAGAAAGGAGGGGGGGGGACAACAGGAGAAGACAGGAAAGGAAAGAGGAATGAAGGGTATAAAAGAAAAGGGAATTAATCAGGAGAGTGGAGAAAGAGTGAATGAAAGAAGGAATGAGAAGAGAGATGGGGATGAGATTAGTGAGTGTAAACACCAAAACAATGTGCACAGGCATGTCATACTACATGTATCATGGTGAATGGCAGACAAATTCATGTCAGTGCTAGTTGAAGCCTCGGTAAAGTCTAGATGAATGGAAATAGATGGCACATGAAAAACGTGTTCAGACAGCCTGGTTAACAGGCTGTGTGTGTGTGTGTGTGTGTGTCTGTGGCTGTCTTACCGTGCTGTGGTCCCAGGCGGTGTATGTGGGCCTCTTGAAGACCATGCGCAGCAGGCTGGCAGCCAGGAGCCCCACCATGGACAGCAGGCACACGTACTTCCACATGTACTTATAGATGCTGGGAGGCCGCCACTTCAGCATCACCTCTATGTCATCCAGGAACCTACAGTACAGGACAGTACATCTCAGAGCCTGTGTGTGTGTGTGTGTCTGTGTGTGTGTGTGTGTGTGTGTGTGTGTGTGTGTGTGTGTGTGTGTGTGTGTGTGTGTGTGTGTGTGCGCGTGCATATGCATGTGTGTGTGCATGTGTGTATGCATGTGTGCATGTGTGACATGAGATGGTGTGTGTGTGTGTGTATTACATATGTGTATATTTCTATGTGTTGTGTGTGCACATGTGTTTACAAAATGCATGTGTGTGTGTGTGTGTGTGTGTGTGTGTGTGTGTGTGTGTGTGTGTGAGAGAGAGAGAGAGTGTGTGTGTGTGTGTGTGTGTGTGTGTGTGTGTGTGTGTGTGTGTGTGTGTGTGTGTGCAAGCAATAGGCTGCAAGTTGCAGGTGTGAATGTGTGTCTATGCTAAAGGGCATGTGTGAGATAGGGTGTCAGTGGAAAGCCTATGCTATAATATTGTACATGTCAGCCATCTTACTTGTCAGCTCCGTAGACCCAAGCCACACTCGCCGTCTCAAATATAACCACGATGATGAGGGGCAGAGTGGCAGAGTAGTCATCAAACATGGTCACAAAGTAGTTCCCACTGCGCTGGGTGAACAGAAGCCCAATTAGGAAGCCCAGGGCACAGCTGCACACTGAAACACACACATGGCAGAATTACACTTTGTGTGTGTGTGTGTGTGTGTGTGTGTGTGTGTGTGTGTGTGTGTGTGTGTGTGTGTGTGTGTGTGTGTGTGTGTGTGTGTGTGTGTTTATGCAGCTAAGTGCAATAGGCTGCAAGTTGCAAATGCCAACAGATTCAGGTAATATAAGTAGCATCATGCCCTCTTGAGGTACCAGTGTGTTACTACAATCTTGATGTATGATATCAAAATGAACACACCTACAGGAAATTCCACCCATTTATATTGCAGCTATATTCCTTCATTACTGTTGCTGACAACAGCAGCCTGCATCAGTAAACATGTGAAGAACAATACAGAGAGCCATGTGAAGAACTTTATGATGTTTCTAAGGGGTTCTACCAGTTCTACTTTAGCCAGATACAACTCTTTTTACTGCTTGATTTCTCAGGCTTTTCAGGCTGATGGTCAGATATACCATATTAAACAGAGTCTGATGAATACTTGAGACAAGAATTTTAGACCTTAGTTAGAGCAGTTTGAGCTGTAAGAAATTTGCTGGTTTCTTGCAAAGAAAGCACATTCCGTTGCTGATAGCAAAGAAGAAGCAGTAGGTTTTCTGTGTGCCCTTCAAGAGAAGCAGTGCCAGTCATGTCCTGTCTTGCTCAATGGGTGTGATGTTAAGCCTGTTAACAGGTTAACGCAAGGGGCAAAACAAATCTTCTCAAACCATATATATGAGTCACACTTGGAAAATTCTACTTTGCCCTATCCTATAAGGTCAACTGTGCTTTAAGTGGAAATAAAGAATCTGTCCTTATAATCATAATCAAATAACAATTTACCAGTTAGACAACAGACATTACCACAAAGCTACTCAAAAGATACATGAATGTACAGATAAAAACACAACTATGTACAAAGCAAACCTACTGCATGTTCCATCTCTAGAAATGTTATACATATACATATATATATATATATTGTTTGTTTGTTTATGTGTGTATTTTTTGTGTGTGTTTGTGTATGTGAATGTGTGTAAATGCGTATGTGTGTGTCTGTGTGTGTGTGTGTAGTACCTGTCAGCATGGTCTTGTGGCGGCCCAGGAAGGTGAAGTTGTCCATGAGGGGGGTGAGGATGCCCTGCATGGTGCCAAACATGGTGCTGAGGCCCAGGTTGAGCAGCATGAGGAAGAAGAGCGCTGACCAGAATGGGCTGGCTGGAAACAGAGCCATCGCCTCAGTGAAGGCAATGAAAGCAAGACCGGTACCCTCCACACCCTACACACACACACATACACAGACACACACATACACACACAGACAAGGAGAGAGAGAGAGAGAGAGAGAGAGAGAGAGAGAGAGAGAGAGAGAGAGAGAGAGAGAGAGAGAGAGAGAGTTTTATTCATTGGCAAATTGAATTACAACTTTAATCACAACACTTAACTGAGAGTAAATCAATAACTCAAGAGGAAAGAACACACAAGAGTGACAACATAAACAGATTTATTAAGTAAAAACACTGTACCAACAATGTAAAAACAATATACCTTTTTCATTTCGTTCTCCGGGTTACAGTCAGTTATGTTTGTCCCTACTTGTGCTCCGTAGTGGCTATACCACTCTCTGTAGTCGTCCAGGGCCACTGAGCTGGGGTCTGACATGTTGAACCATGGCCACCAATGTGGAGTTGAACCAGGTACTGCAGCCAGCTCTGACATCACACCCAGGTTGCTGTGTGATGACATCATCAAAATGTAAAAAAAAAACATCAGAAACATGACTGCTTCACACAAACTCCATTGCTCTGATGGAACATCACAGCCCCATGGAGATCACAACCTTAATCCATCAACAAGCAAAAGCACACTCAAAGACACACAGAGAAATATGGTCTTAGGTAGGGGAAATGCACAGGTTTACAAAATATACACACACACAGGCCTACACACACCATACATAGTGCCCCACTCTGTTTTCATAGCTTGTCTTTTATCCAACAGTAACATACTGATACTAAACAGTGGGTGGCAGAAATAGGACTAGGTTTAGGGTAATAATATTCAGGTTACGGTTAGGGATAAAAATATGTTTGTATAAAATTAGAAAAAGACGTTTTTTGAGCGTATAGTTGATTTGTTGACTGTCTAAAATAGTATGTCAAATAAATGGTTATTGTACTCCAATTTTTAACCGAGCAACCACAGCCAGCTAAACATCCCCATCCACAAATACAAATACAAACACAATCTCGGACTTGCTTCTTTCCTCATTCGAGTCTCTCTCTCTCTTTCTCTCTCTCTCTCTCTCTCTCTCATATTCACATAAACACACACACACACACACACACACATGAACACGCTTACCTTGCCACACAGTTGAGTGCGATGCTCTTGGCCCTGAAGCCGAGCACCACGAAGACGACGAGAGAGGCCAGCACAGAGGTCATGAAGTTGATGATGGACACCATGAAGGCATCACGGTGGCAGTTGTTGTTGACGGGGTTGTAGGAGGAGTAGGCGATGACCGAGCCGTAGCCCAGGCCCAGAGCAAAGAACACCTGCGTCGCCGCCTGCCTCCACACCTGGACACTACCCCAAATCTCCAACTACAGAGACAAACGGATAGAGGGAAAGAGGGAAAGACAGATAGGCGAACGGATAGGTAAATATGAAAGAGAGAGCGACAAAGAGGGAAAAAGGGACAAAGAGGGCAAAAGGGAGCGGGAGAGAGAGCAAGACAGAGAGAGAGAGAGAGAGAAGACAAAGACAGAAAAAAAAGAGGGAGGGAGAAGGAAAGACAGAGAGAAGCAGATAGAATGTTGTAAGCCACGGAATACTTTTTGGCTTAAAGTCGCCACTTACATTCACCTCAAAATATCACCTCTGCAATGGCTTCAATAGAAATGAAATTGGAATTACATCCCAAAATATCCACAAGTACCTCCGAATCAACAAAGAAGCAACCACAGATCCACAAACTCAACATTCTGTGAGTTACATTTATCATTTATCATCCTGCTGCAATATTTATTTTTCCTTTTTTTTTTTTTTACAGTGGACCCTTTTGTGGCTTGGTTACTTAGGCATGTAGGCGCGTTAAAGGAATGCAGACGTGGATCTGTCCTCTAGTGTTTAGGAACGGCCGCCTCAGGAACATTAAAAGGACCCTAAGGGACCCACCTCCCCCTGGACATACACTGTTTGAGCGTCTGCCTCCGTGACAACTAGGACAAACAAACTCAGAAACATTACATTTAGCTCACGCTCTTATCCAGAGCGACTTACAGTGAATTAGGTACAAGGACAGTCCCCTTGGAGCAATGTAGGGTTACACGCCTTGCTCAAGGGTAATTCAGCAATGGATGTGGGTGCAGGAAAGTGCTGGTTATTCACTCATCCATATTTTTGGTTTGGGAATCAAATCTGGGACCCTCCGTTCCCAAGATGAACTTCCCAACTATTAGACCACAGCTCAAACATACTTCGCATACAATATATAATGGACATACAATAGACGTACAATGTTTGAACCTCTGCTTCCATGACAACTAGGACAAACAGTCTCAGTTTCTATCCTTCTGCCATCACCTGTTTAAATGCTGCGAGACTAGATACAGCCCATATGTTTGTTTACTTGTAAAGGACAGGTTTGTGTGTGACTGTTTTTCAAGATTCAACAAAAATTGTTGTCTTTTTAAGATATTTACATTTATCTTCTATTTTCCTACCTTTTTGTACGGTATTTTATGATGTTTGCTCTGCAAAACCTGCACCTGAAATGTTGTGGTGCAATGTTTCACTCACAACGCCATTTCAAATTCTGATGCTGATTCTTACCTTTGGGTAAAACATGTACTTGATCCCATCCAAGGCTCCATCCAGCATGAGGCCTCTGATAAGGAAGATGAAGAGAACGACGTACGGAAACACGGAGGAGAAATACATCACCTGGGAAACGCACAAGAATGTGATACATGACTACATATGCACTCCATATAAAGCCATTTCAGTGTGTGTGTGTTAGAGAGAGAAGGAAAAAGATAGACAGAGAGAGAGAGAGAGAATAATTGGGTATAAGCCTGTGCTTATGTACTGTACGTATGTCTGCATGGGACACATACACACACACGCACACACACACACACACACACGCACACACACACACACGCACACACACACACACACACAAACACAAACACACACAGGTAAACACTCACCAGCATATTAGCACATGCATATGTGAGTCCTTATGTAACTGAAGGTGTGCATGTATTTTTTGTGTACATGGTACCGCACCTTGGCTGAGGACTTGATTCCCTTGATCATGGCGAGACAGACGATGGCCCAGGCAGCCAGCAGACAGCCGGTCATGATGGGGTTAAAATCTCCAGAGTCGTCTATAGAGTCAGCGATGTCCAGAGCCTTACGGTACCAGAAATAGGAGGTGGGAGAGCTTCCAGCACATTCCTTCACTGAGACAGAGGGCAGAAATGCTACGGTTAGAGAGAGCTGTGGAGGGATATGTGTGGATGTCTGGACACACAGCAGTACACCATTATTTTCTTTCTTTTCTACAACATTCTTTGAGGGTTGCCTTCATTTTCAAGGATAATTAAATCACAATCAGAAAAAGAAAACACAGGAAGTCACAAGCATAGAAAACAGAACAAAGTAAATAAGACAAAACAAAAAGCAGCAATAAAAAACAATAGAAAGAAAGACAGAAATCTGACAGCAAAGACCACAATATAAATCAAATAGCCAACACATCTTTTACATGCAATGTTCTCTGGGTGAATAACAATATTAACACAATAGATCCTAGCTTTGGCTTTTGGAACTCTCTGAGTGCAAAATCTAGGTATGTGGGATTTAGGAAGAGGATATCTCTGAACCATAGGTGTAGCCACGGGTGGGATGGGCTGGGCCTGTGCCCACCCACTGTTCAATCAGGCCAAACCCAATCAAAGGGGTCCTTTTGTCTGATTGACTGTTTAATAGGAGCAATAAGAGCAACCTATGTGTTTTGAGCTAGACCCACAGATTTTTCTGGGCACACCCATTTCATGATGTCTGGCTTCGCCCCTGCTCTGAACTGGTGACAGGAGATAACCATGTCTGCAATACATAGAGGAGATAACCATGTCTGCATAGAGCCTACAGGTCCAGGCAGGGCCATGGCACATAACTCTGGGCTCTATACACATGGTGTCTCTGTGGTCCTCTGCATGCATCATGCATCAGGCTTGTTAAGGACCCCCCCCCCCCCATTGGGACCCTGGATAGTCAGTCCCATTTCTCCCTCCCCCCTACATAAACACCCCTTTGTGTGTGTGTGTGTGTGTGTGTGTGTGTGTGTGTGTGTGTGTGTGTGTGTGTGTGTGTGTGTGTGAACGAATGCAGAGGCCATGTAATGTGTACTTATAACACTTTCTACCTGTTGTATTGGTGCTGTGATCTACAGGGCACTTTTCCCATGGCAACGGATACTGAAAAGAGTTTCCCAGGTAGAAGAGGGACCAAGCAATGATCACGTTATAGTAGAGAGCCACAAAGAAGCACACCTGGGAGAGAGAAAGTGAAAGAAAAACAGAGGGAGAGAGAGAGAGTTAAATTTATATTTACTAGAACTCAGATAAATCATTAAGGTGTGTATGGCATATATTGGCATGCCACAGGATATAACATCAGTAATAGTTTTAGAAAATAAATGTTTGCAATGTTGCAATTGTTTGGAAAGAAACAAGACACACAAGTTGGTCAGTACACACAGAAAGAGAGCAACAGTTGTACATTAAGTGAAAACAACAAGATCAAACTCTTTACACTCCAAAACACACACACACACACACACACACACACACACACACACACCACACACACACAGACACACATACATACACACACACACACACACACACACACACACAGTCATGCGTACAGGAAACCTTCAGTAGAGCTGCCCATTACAGCTGAGACGGAACAGAATGTTGCTGGCTGCCCAGATTTAGTACTTAGGTAGCCCTGCCAATCCCAACCCACTAATTGTTAGGTTGTGAAGGCGCCCAAGGCTACCAAATATTAATGAAATCAAATCACATAAACAATCTAACTCACTGGTATTTGCAAGTATGGGAAAATATGCAACTTGATTAGTTTGCCCTTAGTAATAGTCATGCCTAAATTTTGTGTTACATTTTTTTGGAGATATCCAAGGGCAGCCAAATCTACTAACGTCACACAAAAAGTGTTCATTCCCAACCTCTTAGTGCAATACCCAACAACCTGACCACAATCAAGCTCAACAGGAATGGGGTGTTCGGGTGCAACAACACAACAAGGCAATAAAACACTGAATATGCGTGTCGATACACAGTTGCTGTACTTTTTTTTGGGTGCAGCTGAGGTAACTGGCCCCATAGATGGAGGTTGGCAGAAAAAATGTGGGTGGGTGAAATGAACACATGCTTTGTTTCACAGCTGAGGTGTGGATTGTCATTATTATTATCTTTATTATCATTATATATATTATATGATTATCCTTTGCTCCTAGGGACTGTATACAGCAATGGCAGTTAAATACGCTGGCGGACAAATAACTTCCTGATGCGAAGTGTAGGGAAGTTATGCTCTGTGAAGTTGATTAATTCCATCAAATGCATGTGTCTAACTATTATCCCACTTATGGCCCGATTACCACACTTTACAATTAAGAATCATTGTCTGCAACATGTGGTTAAAAAGTAGGGCAGAAAAGCAACTGTTAAATTAGCCTATATGGTTGTTGTAGTTATCATTGTGTGGGCCATTGATATGGAACAGTGCTTAAACTTTATGCCAGAAATGTAGAACTACTTTCCATAGCTAGGGCGATTCGACTGAATTAATGCATATCCCGCCAGCCAATCAGAAAACAGCATTCCATTTTACCTGCCCATAATTATACATATTACAGTCACTCTTAATGCTGACAAATGATTCTGTTATTTAGTCAGAGGCAGAACACATCAACAAACTTAAGCTTTTTTGTAAACATATATAATACTTTATTAAACAGGCCTTAGTTTGCAGCCCAGAGTCTGAACCAAAAGCAAACAAGGTGTGAGCAGCCTGTCTCCCTGACAAGTTTGTGCAACTCATGAGGAGATATCAGCTGGAAGTTAGAAGTGTTTTTGTATACTTCATGCTCACACCACCTTTGCAATTCCAGTCTTCAGCCAAAATATATGTTTATTTATACTTTGTATATGCTTTCCGGCTATGCATATACTTTCCGGCTATGCAAGCTTTCTGTTGTGGTGAAGGAACTCATGTGTCTGTAAGTTATGGGTTGATGCAAGGTGACAGACATTTCAGGAGAATCCACATACACATTTCATGAAAACCTATACACACATTTCATGAGGACAGATCCACACACACACACACACACACGCACACACACACCCACACACACACACACACACACACACACACACACACACACACTTCTGCTTCTTTCTTACTAGGAGAAATCTTGAGGCACCATCCTTCACAAATATGGGGCCCCATTTCCTTTTTCAACTGCCGCCAAACGTGTGTATATGCAAAAGCCTTAACGGCGTATCAGGCTCCATTGTGACCCCGCCTCCAAATTCGATATGCAAATAGCTCTCACTCATATCGGCAACAGCAAAAGTACAATGTGTACTTTGCCAGTTAGGTTGCATAATCTAGCACAAAAGGATTCATGTATAGACTATACTTGAAAGGTCTGTGCATTAGCAATATGAACTAACATCTACAGTTGATGTGTGAGCCTGCCAAAAACCTTTTCAAACAGGTTGGAACATATACCTGTGAGCAATATGGAAAAAATTGTGGGTAGGGATTAAAATAATCATATTTATTGTCTCCCTGCGTGGAGAAGGCAGCGTTTTAATGTCTGATTTTAAACAGCCTGACTAGTTAGAATAAACAAACATGTTAACATGGAACAACAACTGGCTTGGATGTTTGCAGCGTCTGTTATGACAACAAACAGCAAGTCCCCCTAAAGCACACTGCATTCTATGGTATTCCCTAGTAGTGCAATACATTTTTCTGTACTGCAGACGATCCAGTGAAAAAGTTTGAAATCTGTCCTGTGTTCTCACACACATAAATAAAATCTCTCTCTGTTTTTGTACTCCACACCCTCATAAACTAGTTTGGCTTCAACGCAAACCACTGATAGTCAGATAGCAGTTTAACAGAGCAAGCATTGTGGTGTAGTACCAAGGGGGGATCTTTAGTGGAGGTTGCAGTATTGCATAATTCTATAGAATTCCCTAGACACGCATAACTGAGGACACTGGTATCATTCATCAAACTCTCTATGGTGATGCAAGCACTGTATTTTGCAATCACTGTATTTTCTTTGTCTGGCTGGTCTTGACAAAAAACTTTTTCAGACCAAAGACAAAACTGAAAGTTGATGAAGGTTTTCATGTGTCACGTAACCCTAACCCTAACCCTAACCCTAGAACGTATGAACGTCTTCGTCCACTCTTAGTTCCGTTGTGTGTGTGTGTGTGTGTGTGTGTGTGCGCGTGTGTGTGTGTGGTCTAAAAACACACTAAAAGTAGCACATTCCAGCCCAGATGTAGGAGCGTGTGTGCCTGCGTGCCTCTCTGTATGCTCCCACCATGGGACAAGAACAACAGATCTCAGCCAGCTGCTGGGGAATTTGTTGATGTCTCTTTATGTTTGTGCTGGCTTGCTCCCGTATATCTGTGTGTGTGTGTGTGTGTGTGTGTGTGTGTGTGTGTGTGTGTGTGTGTGTGTGTGTGTGTGTGTGTGTGTGTGTGCTTGTGTGTGTATGTGACTACACGTGTGTTCACGAATGTGTGCATGTGAGAGAGTATATGTGGGTGTGTGTGTGCCCATGCCTTTGTGTGTTTCTACACTTACCATACAGCTGGAGTAGCCGATGCCGGCCAGGCGGGGAGAGATGTGTTTCCACACGCCGATACTGCCCTGCCTGATGCTCTGGCCAGCAGCCAGCTCCATGAAAAACAGTGGAACCCCCACCACCACCAACAACATCACATACAGAAGCATGAACGCTCCTATGGGGCAGACGAACACAAAAAAGAGAGGGAGGGTGGAAGGGAGGGAGGAAAATCAGTTATTGGAAGCAAGACTGGAAAAGCTGTTGTCATAGTATTGTGTACATTGGAAGAGTTGATTTAAACCATTCTAGCCGTTTCATGCATGAATCACTAAATAACTGAGGTGTTTTTCTTATGCTTTTTAAAACTCCATATCAAGACTGAAAGCATACGCAATTTATTTTTTGTAATATTTAGAGATTTAACATCAATATGTAACTGTCCATTGTCCACACACCCATACTATGACATGCCATGGTAAAAAAATTATAACAAAAGAAAACGGTCATACAACAAAAAAAGGCTTAGAAAATCAAGAAATGTTACAAATCATGTGGTTTAAAATAATGTTTGAGTATCTGTCCACTGACTGGGCTAAGCAAATGATTTTAAGGTCTCTAAGGACTCCCCAGGTTTCCCTTGCTATGAAGATTTCACTCAGAATTGTCTAATGAATGATTCGTCATGATATACATGGCAATCACCCGTATGATGGTATTAACCTTTAAAGTTTGCAAGTAGAAGCAGAGGTCTTTCCTTGCAAAACACCAAAGAGTGTTGCTAGATCAAGCTGTAGTAGAACACCAGGTGTAACACATTACATTACATTACATTTAGCTGACACTCTTATCCAGAGTGACTTACAGTTATTTAAGTACAGGGTTTCCGTTACAGTTCCTGGAGCAACATGGGGTTAGATGCCTTGTTTAAGGGTACTAAGGGTGCCATGGATCAGGGTGCAGGAGGGCACTGGTTGTTTTACACCCCCCACCCCCATTCTGCCTACTGGAACGGGATTCAAACCTGCGACTCCCCAATCCAAAGGCCAACTCTCTAACCACTAGGCCAGTCTCTTTCTTTCTTTCTTTCTTTTTCTCTCTCTCTCTTGTTCTTTCACATTTACCTCCTCCATTCTGGTGGCACAGGTAAGGGAACCTCCAGACGTTCCCCAGGCCCACACTGAAGCCCACCTGGGCGAGCACGTACTGCAGCTTACTGTCCCACGCAGGGCGGTCGTCTGCTGGCTCCGCCTCCACGCCTGGCACCGGCCCTCCCAAGGCCATCAGGGCAGCGTCCGAGTGGCTCTCGTCCAGGCCATGCCCACCATCGTCACTCGGTAAAGGGGGCTTCTCCATCTGGGGTTGGGTTGTTGGGACAAGCACACAAGAGGGTCAAGAGCAGGTCTGAGGGGGGTAGTAGGGAAGCATAGAAATGAGCTGTTCTTTTTTTTCGGTCTTTGGTGATATTGATGATATTGTGATTTATGAGTTTTGCACATTGAAACATTACTAAATGGACTTGTGGAGTATGCAATAGCAGTAGCGATCTAAAGTCATGAGATGAATAGCAAAAGCAGCAAGTATGCTTCTGCCAACATGGCCATGCAGCCATACGAATGCAAACGTTTGCAACCATGTATTTAAGGTATAGTCTTAGTTTTACTGCTTTTTTTCCTGACATGGGGGTCACGGGAGGTCAGCCTCATGGCACGCATAAGCACTCAGACTCACTGCCCACTAACTTTGTTTTGAGAACACCATGGGGCATAGTGCTCTTTAGTGCATATGGAAGCCTGGCGGCCTCACCTCCGGCACCTTTAGTGGCGTTTGAGGGAGTTGGTCTAAGCAAACAGAGGGCGGTGTGTTGGAAAGTGAAGTGGAGGTTATGCTATTGGGAGCTTGTTTACAGGAATCTAATGGCCAGCAAAGCCACAGCCTCTCCTATTCCCACACCCCCCGTGCTCTTATCCTGCCGAACATGTGCCACCTTGTACAAACACTTCAGTGTGTTTTGCTCTATTTATGAGTTTGTGTGTGTGTTTGTGTGTGTGTGTGTGTGTGTGTGTGTGTGTGTGTGTGTGTGTGTGTGTTTGTGTGCGTGTGTGTGTGTGTGTGTGTGTGTGCATGTGCACTAAAATAATTCATGCCCTTCTTTTTCGAAAGAACATGGTTCTGCATTTCTTTACCAAAAAAAAAGCCTGGTACTTGCTGTTAAATGTGTCAGATATACAGATTTGATAAATTGACTAAAATAAAATGAAAATGAAATATCTAACCCTAAATCTGTAAAAGTTCTATTGTCTAACCACAGTTTATATTCTTATGATATAACAGTGTTGTAATAGGTTTATAATTAGGAAAGACCGCTGTAATATGCAATGTTTACATAACTTAGCTGTGGCATAATCTTAATACTACCAGCTCTTGTAAATCATTCCCAAAATAACACTGTTGACTCATCTGTAAACACACTGACATAACATGGGAGAATCCCTCTGCTTTGATTCTGTCTGACATGTGTAAAGCTATTACAGTTATTAGTTAGTTATTTATCAGATGCTTTTCTCCGAAGCAATATGCAACACCATAAAACAACCAAATTATAAACACAAATACTCATCTAACTCATGTAAAAAAGGAAAACATATGATTTTATATGCTGAAGTATAATCAAATCTTACATGCACTTGTACAGGTTGACACACTTCTGAAACCTGTGTAACCAAGTGTGCTAAAAGCTATTAGCTAAGTCAGGCGCTCATCCCCGTGAGGCGTCAGTAGGGAGGTTTCACCAACTGTTAAAAAGGGAGGCTGCTCCTCTAAGAACCTATGGACTGAGTAGCCAATTGCTTCCTCTTAGAATGTTAGCACAAGGATAATGAATACAGAAGAAACGGCAGTGTGACTCAAGTAGGCACACATGCAGAAGAGTTTAAAAATATTTTATTTGAAGTATTCGATTTAATGTTACCGTTCATTCAAGGAAGACCACACCAACACATACATCTTGCTTCAAGAATAAAATACAGCTAATTATTAGGAAGTACTCGTAACCCTTTCTGCTGAGCACCCACCTAGAGTTCTGACTGGACTTTGTCTCAATGTTCTGAACTATCCATACCAGCACTTAATCTGCATTGACATTAGTATCCTCACAACACCAGTTTACTACTTACTGCAAAGCTGCCAGTGGGCCAACGTTACACTTGGGTATGATTACTTGACCACTCAGGCCCACACAGCACCATCTGCACGTGCAGCATACAGCATAGGCCTTCGCCTCATGGCAAACTCATAGTCAGGACAATGGGCAAATCCAAAATGTTCACTCGTTCACTATATAGTGTACTGTGTAGTGAACCACCCAAAGTAACTTACTGTGTGTAGATAATGCATTTAGTGAACTATATAGTAAGCAAGTGAACAATATAACATACTCCTTTTGGAGTGTCCCTACAGCCAGCAGCAGTATGTGGAGCTGATGGGTAAAGTGTTGCCTGAGCACATTTTTTCACAGACATAATGCTCTGATTGGACCTGCTAACACAGCAGTGTAAAAAGGCCTCATTTTACCATCTGAGTGAAGACATAGGGTCTCGTGTACCATGTCCTTTGTGACACACAGCCCTTACATTCCTGAGCAGGTCCATTACACACAGACCTATTCTGTGGCACATGCTCAGCAAACATGTTTTGTTTAACTGTGACTGTCTATGTACCCGATAGGTGGGCCCACAAAGACCCGGGCCCTTAAAGACCTGCCCTTTTATGTAATGAGGCCCTCCCATATAGTCTGTGGTGGAGACATAGTGGAGACAGGTATCCCCTTACCCACTAAAAAGGCTGTTTGTGCATAAATGATGAGACTTATGCAACACTGCCACCTTCCACCAAAAACAACTGCAAAAATACAGCGTCACAGTAGTATCTGGATGATACACTGTAATTAGTTTTACATACACAAGTAAGGTTTTGACCACTGCCTGCACTACAGTATCTTACAGATCTACACACTTGAGGGAATGGTAGGCAAGACTAAATGGAAGGGTCAGTTGAATAGCACAGGGCAGGCTGGTCCTTCAAGGACTAACCACAGAATTCAACTTCTATTTATACTAAGATGGTTAGGTCAAACAATGTGTATACTGTACTTATTTTGTCACCGATTTACGGTAAACATGCCTTTGTGCATCCAGTAGTATAATTAACTTTGAGTTTTTCACGGTCTTTCCTAAGACCTCTACAGGAATTTAATCTCACACTGGTCCGTTTTCACCATCCATAACCTCCTGGTGTTTCCACCCCTGACAGTCAATCACTCCTTTAAGGGGAATGTGGCAGCCACCAGTGCTGAATTCCACGTGCTTGACCTTTCTGTCCTTCTTGTTCATGTGCCACTGTGCATATATATTGGCACGGTAATGTCTCTCCCTCATCTCTTGGAGGCATTTACAGATTGCTCTTCAACATTCCTACCATCTGCCTGGAAGATCGTCCCTCTTATGTCTTGCATATACGGTACAGTGTAGCCATTTTATGAGGCACCAGTACTTCGTTTAAACATTTTTTCTTTAGTAATGTTACATGTTTGTCAAACAGCCACTCACTTGGAACTGGATACTGACATTCCGTACAAGAACACTGACAAATGTTACATTTAACAAGTCTTTCATCCTGCCTCACACAAAGATACTGTTTATTCACTGGAAATAGAACATGCGTGTGTGGAAACATATCAAAAACTGTGTTTTCTTGTGTGTGTATATGTGTGTTAGTGAGAGAGAGGGAGAGAGAGAGAGAGAGAGAGAGAGAGAGAGAGAGAGAGAGAGAGAGAGAGAGAAACAGAGAGAGACAGATGTGTTTCTGAGCTGTTCAATATTGAACAGCCATAATTTCCTATTAAGTTCTCAGAATGTGGTATGGAGAATATGCAGTACAAATGGGTGCTGTCTTGCTGTGACCTGTATCATATCCAGTGTCATATCAGTGGGCTGTGGCATATGTGCATGTGTACCCAAAGAGAGACTGTTTAGACCAGCCCTTTCAGACCATGGATCTGTAAAGAGGTGATTCTGGAGTCAAGTGGCCAGGCAAAAAACTTCCAAAAAATCCATTGAAAACTGTCCTGCCACTTCTGTAGTTTAAGGTTTGTCAGTCGTCTTGGGCCCTATTGTTGCATGTGTTGCCTTCCGACAAATATTACGCCTCTGGTTTTGTGCACAGTTCAGCTCCTGTTGCCCTGATGGCACTAAAGCTGTCTGCATCATTTACTAGGGTGTCATCTCGGATGACAGCATGTCCAACTTACTATAGGAGAGACTCAGTTCAAGTCCTTTGACACCAAACATTCTGTCATGCCACTCAGCTATACCACACTGGGCACAAGTTCAATTAACCATCTGTTTCCTTCCGATTTACCCATGTGCCCCAGTGATATGTACACTTCAGTGGCCGTGTTGTCTCGTCATGGTGATTTATTTTTACACCTTGAGAATCAGCATACATTAAGAGAACTTCCTTGACCTACATTGTACACAAATATCAATATGGGTTGTACTTGTTTAGGTTCATTCTGTAGTTATCCCTGCACCAAATTTAGTGAGACTGGGGGAGACAGTGTTGATTGAACAGCCATTAATTTAGCCATGTGCGTGACATGCTTTAAATTACAAAGTAAACTGAGTGTTTGCAACAGCCTTCCATATTACATAACATACCAACACCAACTCTTTCTGCTTCCTGTTTGAGACTAACAGTCATTTGTAGGCTGCTGGTTTTAGCAACTGTGCTAAACATGGCAGAAGCTCAGGTAACTACTGTGCTAACCATGTTAACTTGACTGATTCTGTAACAGTGGCAGGGGCCATGTGTTCTCATCTGTGAGAATGGAAAACTACAGAACACGAGTGAGGACAGAGAGGACGAGATTGTTCCTTTTATTTCGAAACAGAGAGACGCAGAGAGGGAGAGATAAAAAGCCAGAGCAGCACTGCACAGCCAAGCTGGAATTTGTTCAAGGTGTCTGTTACCTTTGGGTATTTGTCTTATAGCTATGGAAAAATACAACTCTCTTAAATCTCTTTTTTACCCCTCTCCCTCGGCACACTCTCTCACACACTCTGCATTCACTCTCTCACTTTACCCTTTCTCTGCCTCTTTTCTATATATAGCATTCTGTTAAGCAACTGGTGCTATCCAGACTGTTGGGATTGTCGCAAAGTCTGTTTTAGTACACACAGGGTTATAAATCCAGGCACCTTCCAGA
The DNA here is from genome assembly GCA_030347295.1 of Setipinna tenuifilis. Taxonomy (NCBI): domain Eukaryota; kingdom Metazoa; phylum Chordata; class Actinopteri; order Clupeiformes; family Engraulidae; genus Setipinna; species Setipinna tenuifilis. The sequence continues at coordinate 26,349,030 of CM059266.1, read as the reverse complement.
TATTTTACAGCTATAGTAACATAAACATAAGCACATGAGCGTGAACTCAATTTACTATCTTGTTTAGTAATTTCTGGTTGCAGCTGATAGCACGTGTATGGATTACCAGGCCAAATGGGATGCACCCTAATTTTAAGTCTTGAGGACCTGGGTGTTCACTACTTGAGCAGTTTCACAATGAGACACAACAGTTTATGTTGGGCTTAAATGTAAACGTGTTTAACATTTCATTGTATCCATTTCATTTTGTATACATGTATCTGTACTGTATCTAATTAATTGTGTATACATGTCATATATATTTGAACATGTTAAATTAATTAACATTTAAAATGCCACCTGTTTCCTAAAAAACACATTTGTAAAACACCTTTGGATGGCCATGTGTTCCAATTTTCTGCCAACAATATAGTCAATTGCAATGTTGAAGTGGTGTTTGTTAAATGAAACATCATTTGGAGTGAAAGGTAAAATATTCTTTGTCCAAAGATATGGTATTATTGTCAGGCGCTGCTCAATCTTAAGGATATTCTATTATGAAGGATAGTTGTATATATTGCCAGGTACACATACATGTGTGGACAACAGTCCTTATTTCCCTGATTATGAAATTGCTTCATTAAATCGTATTTCATAGCTTTACTCTCCCTCCCACACGCATTGCCCTCTCTGATTGGATAGAGAATCCGCGCATCGTTTCAGCCTCCTTATGCGTCCCTCGAGAGCCATTCCTTGGCTCACTCCTGACTCAGATCAGCCTGTCCAAAATCTCCCTGCACAAAATCAGCGTAGGAGAAAAAGACTGTCTGACCGCGGGCCAGTCTTCCACTCCTCGTTTCTTTGAACTGCGCTCTTTGCGAGTTCACCTTGGGAAACGCGTTTGGACTAAATCTCTTATCTTTACGTGACTGACTTTACTCACATAACACACCTGTGATACAATGTAAATAACCATTTGGTGATAACACTGTAAAAAGACCGTAAAGACGCGTCCACTGTGACTTTACTGTCACACTAGGCAAAAACGTAATATTCCTAAACAGTAATTCTAACTACAATTAATTGTATTCAATTTTGATGTTTTTAAACAGCAACACTTGATGAAATGTCCTGCTGTTAATACCGATATGCTCTGCACTGAAAAAGTCTGACTCGGATGTGCAGCGTCTAAAGCAAAAGGGAGAGAAGGAGCCAAAATATCCATGTTATAGCATTACCCACTGTAGTTTATATTCGCCAACTGGCACGCAAGAACAACGCAGTTCATATCAGCTAACCCAGGACTGAACGGGGCTTGAAACACATGCTGTTCTTTACCTTCTTTGTGATGGTAGGGGGAGTCTAGCCTGAAGCCCCCTTGTGAAGATTTGTCTTAAACCGTTAGACAAGCTCAGTCTGGGAATATAGGTCTTCCTCTAGCAAATTCCACGTAAACGTTTGACTGTTTGCTACTCCAACTGCTGTTCACCGTCGATAAGCTAATTTGTACTAACTCAACAGTTTTATCGAATCAAACAAATCCAGCTTTACATGCATGAAAACTCCGACTTCATCGATCCTCAAGTAACTTTAGAAGATACACTCCCCTTTAGCGCTCATTGGATCCACGCTTTACGCGTATGGGCCCCGCCTTCCTGGACAGATGTGAGTGGCCCTCTGTTTCCTGTGAACAGAACGTGCAGCACCAATGTAGATCAACACCCCCGTGCCACGCTGTGTTCAAGCCCTATGGTTCAAGCGCAGGTCCAGCGAGAAGCAGGACCTTACCTGCATACCAGAGCACACGAGATCTTGACACAGGCTCTAAATTTAACTGGACCATTGCGCGTCACAGATGCCCTTTTTTGGGCACCTGTGACTGAGTTCAATTGAAAGCATGTATGTGTGTGCTGCGTCGGCAAATGCATGGTCGCCTAAAGTAATGACTTTTTGTGCAGCTGTTTGCTCAACTCTACAGAACAGAAATGAACTTGCAAAGCGGTCATAATTTGAGCCATGTGACTTTGTTTTTATTTCTGTCACCAAAGCTCCGCCCACTTTCTCACATAGACAAATCAGATCAGATATCAAGGTCAGATATCGGACCACCGGTAGGTTTCTACCGGTGGCGTGCCACTTCTGCTCCGCTACTACACCACTGCTTGACTTGACAGACATAAAGGACTATTAAAATGTAGCAACTAGTATATCTGAACTAATAAAGAATGTCGTTTTGGACCACTATCAAAGCGTTTTCGGCTACCCGCCAATTATCAATTACAAATCGGTAAGCCCTCTCCAGATCTGCCTCCAGTGGGCAACTGTCCTCTGCCAAACTCGTGCTCCTGGTTATGTCTGGTGTATTAAGGTTTTCTTCTGCAGCTACCGCAAACAAAAGTCAAAAGTTTGCCTTTGTCAATTTTGTTTCTAAGTGAGGTATGACAGACAAAAGGTTTCAGATGGTCGAGTCTCAAAATGACATGGTAACACATGGTAGGTAGCATTATTATGTAATCGATTTATTAGCATTTGTGCCGCCAGAGGGCGCGAGCTCACTGTTGTCCTCTGGGAACAACTTGCCCGAGTGCGCGTGGTATGACGCGTGGAGTGAGTGTGTGTTAAGTACTGAAAACCTCCGAGAGGCAGAAGTTGGCGGAATGCAATTACCTCAGCTCGGGTAGCATTAAGGTGTGTCAAGATGAATGAGCTCTGTGTGTGTGTCTGTGTTTGTGTCAGAGGGGGGAGAATAAAGAGCTAGTTTAGCGAGCTTAGCCAGAAGTTGTGGTCGTGGCACTCTTCGTTTGTAAGTGTTCTTGTGTTTAAGGAAGTAGACTGGGCTGAAGCCACTGAATTCTGCGGGCCAAGCCTGTACCTCTGCACTGCACTGTCATCCTCCAAACAACCTTGGCAGCCTTTCTGCGTTAATTCATCCCCAAAATAGTGGCCCCTTGCAGCTGAGGTGGATAATTTATGCCAAAAGCAATTTATTACCCCACTCCCACCCCTCTCACACATACACACATATACGCAAGCCTGTATGCAACCAGCAGGCTATATTCAATATAGGGCTACACAAGGAAACACTAAGACATTCAAAAGATAGTCAGAAACTCAGATATTTCTAAGATGACTCTTTGTTGTGGAGTGACATCAGATTGAAACCAGCCCTGGCATTTATTGTTTTATCACTATCCAAGGCTGAGGTGGAGACAGGTGAGTGAGAGAATGACATGGAGAGAGAGACAGAGAAAGAGAGAGAGAGAATGCATGAGAGGATTTCACAGCAGAAAGACTAACTTGTTTTTCCTGTTTCTGCATATCTCCTCAAGGCGTAAACAGGGGAAGTGGCAGAAGAGTAGGGCATACACACACACATACACACACATACGCACGCTGACACACAGTAACAAGGACACGGTAAGCCTCATATTGTCATTATTATCTCTTGCTGTGTTTATGTTCTCTATACTATCCCCGTGGTTTGATGTGATTTGCTTGGTCACCTGCTTAATTATATTCCAAGATTATCAAAACAGTAATAGCAATTGTGAGACCTGCAACAGGTGCAATGAGAGGATACCAGACTGCCTTGAAACCACTATCCACTGATATAGCTAATGTGTAAAATGTACCCTATTGTCTTCTTTACACTTACAGTAATAGCAAACATCTTGACCTGCAACACGTGCCTCTGTTTATTTTTGAATCTGATTTTTTTCCTTAATTTTTTGTAGGCTATATATTAGAGAACAACCTAATTTTCCTTTAAACTAATTTCTCAGTTCTAATACTGCAAAATATTTGGTGCCATTTGTATTTGCATTTAAATTTGCCAGCCCTGTACTGTGTCGCTTCTCAGCTATCAGTAAACTGACGACTATTTATGCATCAACAGAATAGTTAATTATAGGCTTTGTACCACCTTAATGTTCTCCATTGTGGGAGCAGCTTGTTATAAATTACTTGTAAACTTTGTACGTCCTTTGGGTGTAGCACATTGGGAGGGGTGTTTTACAATTAAGTGTATGGTGTCCAATGCAGTCATGCACAACATACCGCTGGGGCCGCAAAGTATTCTAATTTATAGCTTCATGATTTTCCTTAAGTATTGAGAACTTCAGGAGTGTTGCATTAAATTCATGTAGTGGGTGTCCAAGCACTGCATTTTGTCTATACATAATAGTTTATATGTACATGAGGACAGTGTTACTATATAAAAGCCTGCAACAGACTTGCCATGATCTTGCAATCATCAGGTCATCATAGGTCACATGGTGATGAATGTTTTAGGAGGTGCTTCATCCATCAAGGTGCACATGTTTACTACGAGCAAACAAGGGATGTCAGCCGGCCATAAGCATTTTTTCCAGTGTAGTGGCGGCAAGCCAGTCAGGGCAGGGCCAGAGCTGCAATCTCCGTTTCTGAACGGCTGAAGGCCGTACTGGCAGGCAGCTGAGCTGGTTTCCACGGGGCAGTTGGCCTCTTGGATGAAGCCAGTGCCTTGCAATGCCAAGCCTGTGAAATCTGGCCTCAGGAAGAGAGTGAGCACCGCCCACACTGAATTGACATGGAAGCGGTGTAACCTCAATGGTTGGTTTGGAACCTCCTTCCACATGTGGCCTTCCTGGTGTGCACTGGTGTGCTTCAAGAGTTAATACAAATATTTGTGGTTGATAACAAAAAGGTCTTGAAGAGGTTGTTTTGTACACACACACAGTGTTCATGCTGGGCCATAAAAAATATGCTCTTTGAATGTATCCAGTAACATAAGCACAAGATGGTTACATGTATTGTGTAATTGGCTTGATAATTTGACACAATACCCTCTGTACTGGCCTGAGTGCCACGGTTTATTACTGAAGTAGAATGCATGTGTCTTCACAGTGAGGTGTGTGAAAAAGTGTGTGTGTATCTACATATCTCCGAAGGCACTCCAAGTTTGTGAGTGAACGTAGGAACATTCATCATCCACTTTGTTTTTAGAACTTTTAAATTTATGGTGTGATGAATAGCTGCTATACATCTATGTTTGTTCAATCCACCTGATCCTCCCAACAGTTCTATATATTTATATATTTCCTTCTCTTACACCCCCCCCCCCCTCTTATTTTTCATCTTTTTTCCATCCTTGTTAGATGCAGTCAGCTCCACCTGTTCTCCCTCGAAAACACTCATTAATCAGAGTTCTAATGCCTCCTGGAGCCCAGCCTACGAGCCCAGACCACACAGGCAAGTGTGTGTGTGTGTGTGTGTGTGTGTGTGTGTGTGTGTGTGTGTGTGTTTTTGTGTGCGGGTGTGTGTGTGTGTGTGTGTGTGTGTGTGCGTGCGTGAGTACATTCATGAACTGTTGCCTTACACAAAATCTAATTTTCCCTGTGTTTTGTAGTGAATGGAAGTCCAGCTAAACCAATAGTTGCACCAACAGTTGATGCAGAGAGAGAAGTGGTAAGTTGAGTGTGTGTGTGTGTGTGTGTGTGTGTGTGTGTGTGTGTGTGTGTGTGTGTGTGTGTGTGTGTGTGTGTGTGTGTTACTATCTAACTCTCTCTCTCTGCTGCCTTTTGGGGGGTTTTATGTATGGGAGAGAGACAGAGGTGATTTAAGACGGGCGTGACACACAGAGTCCCTGCAGAATGCATATAAAGTTGTACAAAAAAGTGAGGACAGATGTTTTCTCTCTCGTTACGTAATGGGTGTTTTTCCACATGGATATAATGTATGTGTTTATTTTTCTCTCTCTCTCTCTCCCCCCCCCTCTCTCCCTCTCTCTCTCTCTCCCTCCCTCCATCCCTCCCTATCTCCCTCTCTCTTTTTCTCTCTATCTCTCCCCCTCTCTCTCTTTCTCTGTCTCTCCCTCTTTTTCCCACCTCCCTTTCTGTGCCTCACCCATTCGTGACCCCCCCCCCCGTCTCTCAGGAGCTCCTAAATCACTGCTTTGACGATGTGGAGCGTTTTATGGGCCGTCTGCAGCAGGCCGCCGAGGCCCGCACTGTTCTGGAACAGCGCTCCAAGAAGAAGAGTAGCAGAAGGAAAAGCAAAAAGGGTGAGAAGAAGTCAATGGGCAAAGTAGTATGAGATACTGAGCCAAGAGTTTATTAGAATAAAATGCTCTCTACTACTACTACTACTACTACTACGGTAACGATTTTGTTTCTATGCTGTGTATGTGTGTGCATTTGTGCATGTGTGTGTGCGTGCGTGCATACATGGGGGTGTGTGTGAGTATGTGTGGGTGTACGTGCCTGCATGGATGCATGAATATGTGTGTGTGTGTGTGTGTGTGTGTGTGTGTGTGTGTGTATGTGTGTGTGCATTTGTGTGTGTTTGCAGATGACCTCCTGACCCAAAAGGCAACTCCCCCGTCAGAGGAAGAATTTGTGGACATTTTCCAGAAAGTCAAGTATTCACTGAGTTTACTGGTGAGGTTCCCTCCCTTGCTCCTTGCTTCTCCGCTGCCAAACCAAGCCCAGTGCTGCTGCCAGAGACAGCAGGTCAAGCCAGACTGGTGTGTCTCCAGTCTAGACGAGTGCATTTATGGGGAAGACTGAAGGCTGTTTTCTTGACACTCTCATATGCTGAATGAAGAGAGGTTAAGAGAAAGGTTAAGAGTTATGAGTTGATGCAGTTTTATTTGGTGGTATCCATGACTTTGTTTCTGTTTGTCCCTCTGTTTTCCTAGGATCGCTTGAAGGATTCAATATCACATCCTAGTTCAGAAGAGCTGATCCATCACGTCTTCACTCCACTTAATTTGGTATTTTTACATGCACACCCTTACACAACTGTGCACTCTCTCTCTCTCTCTCTTCCTTCCTCTCTCTCTCTCTCCCCTCTCTCTTACCGTGTCTCTCTTAATCTCTCTATCTTTTTCTGTCTCACACATAAATGTGCCCTCTCTTTTACACACAGAATTTGCACTCTCTTCCCTGCTTTCCTACTCTTTTTCTCTCTGTGTCTCTGTTTCACACACACACAGACGCACAGACGCACACACATACGCACACTAACACACTCGAGACTCCGGGCCCCTCCAAATGAAAACATTGTATTGCCCCTTCCCCCTTGCCATGAGGCTACAACCTCAGTCTAAGATCAACACGCCCCCTCTCTTTTCTCAAAGTCACTTTGATAGTGAAAAGCTCATGCACGTGACATATGTTTATATGCCTATTAGGCGGACATGTTTACACAACCTCTGCTAAAATTCCTAAAATATTTACAATGGGAAGTACCCTCTCCCATACTGATGACGCACACAAAAAGTGCCATTTCTTTGCCAGGAGTATTTTGTGTCAAAGTGCTGCCTTTAAGATTAGGTATGACTGTTTCATATCCTTCCTGTGTCTGTGTCTATTTCCTGTGTTTGTATGTGTAGTCAAATGTGTGCTGTGTGTTTTTTTGCGTGTGTTACACATGTGTACCCTTGCCTTGGCCTGTGTGTGTGTGTGTGTGTGTGTGTGTGTGTGTGTGTGTGTGTGTGTGTGTGTGTGCTACACATATGTGGCCATGCTATCCGTGTGTGTTTCCTGTGTTGCTTTGTTCCGCGTTCTGTCATTCCTCACCTTCCCTCTGGGCCTTTGACAGTATGTTTATGTTTACATGTTCGTGTGTGTGTGTGTGTGTGTATGTGTGTGTGTGTGTTTGTGTGTGTATATGTGTGTGCATGTGCATGTGCATGTCTGTCTGTGCATGTGTGCATGTGTCTGTCTGTTTGTGCATGTGTGTGTGCATATGTGTATGTGTGTGTGCATGTGTGACATTAGATGGTAAAAACCACTGGGGGTCCATCTCTGGCTGCGTCGGTGTCCAGTCCAGCGCTGACCAGGGGGGCCTTGGCACTCCTGCAGGACACACTCATAGAGGAGGAGAAGGAACTCTGGACGTCCCTGGGAGCCAACTGGACCTCGACACAGTCAGTACCAGTGTGTGCATGTGTGTGTGTGTACTTGTATGTGCATGTGTGTGTATGTGAATATGTGTGTGTGTGTGTGTGTGTGTGTGTGTGTGTGTGTGGTGTGGGTGTGCATCTGTGTTTTTTGTGTGCATATGTGCATGTGTGTGTGTGTTTGTATGTGTTTGTTTGTGCGTGTGTGTGTGTGTGTGTGTGTGTGTGTGTGTGTGTGTGTGTGTGTATGAGACATCCCTGGGAGCCAACTGGACAGCCAGTGGATCTCCGCCTACCAGTAACAGCATTAGTACTCAGGCCTCTTTGGTCCACATGCTCTCCTTCCCCTACTAATGAAGCATTTGTTAAGCAGTGCAGTCTCATACATATACATGGGTACATGTTACTACTTTGTCCTCTGATGTACTTTAACTAATGATTACAGCTAAGCATTTTTAAATGTTGCCCTGTGATATGAATATATAATAATACAATTGTTACTATGCTACTATGCTATACGTTATTCATATTAGATAGACATTTAATATATGACTGTTATTGTGGCCATGTTCATGGCATTAAACAGTGAACAGCAGGGCCACAATTGTGGTCCATAGCAGCAAAACAGTTCACACTAATAAATTTCCTCTTTTGTCATATAGGCTAGATTTTTCCTGTCTTTGATCATTTCTAAGTGTGAAGTAAAATATGTGTGTGTCAGGGGCGTAGCCAGAAATCCCAAAATGGGTGGGCCCAGAAAAAATAACTTAAACAGTCAATCAGTCAAAAGGAGCCTTCTGATTGGGTGAGGCCGATTCACAAGTGGGTGGACACAGGCCCATCCCAGCTCACCCGTGGCTATACCAATGTTGCGTGTGTGTGTGTGTGGGTGTGGGTGTGGGTGTGGGTGTGTGTGTATGTGTGTGTGTTTCATCCATTTTCCATCCTACACCTATGGTATGTGTGTGTGTGTGTGTGTGTGTGTGTGTGTGTGTGTGTGTGTGTGTGTGTGTGTCTGTGTTTGTGTGTGTGTGTGTGTGTTTCATCCATTTCCTAGTTCTCAGCTGGGAGAGGCCGTGTCCCCATACACCCCTGTGTTTCTGGATGGCTGGCAGCCCGTGCTGTCTGACGCTGAGGGCCAGCCCCTGCAGGACCCTGTGGAGTCACAGCAGAGATACGAGGCCTTAGTGGAGGGCCAAGCAGCACAGGTGAGGGCGATACACCTGCATCATGTCTGTCTGACTCACCTGGCACCTGACTAACGACAATACTTCCTGTACACACGCCTACACAAACACAAACACACACACGCACTGACGCGTGTGCACACACACACACACACACATACACACACACACACACATGCGCACACACACACGCGCACACACATACACACACACACACACACACACACACACACACACACACACACACACACACACACAAACACACTGAACGAGTTTAGTACAAATATGTTTCCCAACCAAATGATAGTGGTAGAACAACTTGTCAGTGACAATACCTGTGTTTGATTTGTCAATAAAGTGCGTGTGTGCATATGTGCTTATGTCTGTGTGTCAAACACACACACACACACACACACACACACACACACACACACACACACACACACACACACACACACACACACACACACACACACACACATTTTCACCTACTCTTGTCTCCTCTCATTTCCTCTCAGCAGACTGAAACTGCCATTTCTCCACAGCAGCCAACAACAGAAGTGTGAGTCAGCATTACCATGTTAAGATGATTATAAAATGGTCGCGCTGTTCCATATTTATTGATTTAATGTCAAAAGTTATATTTTTGTTGTCCTCCCAAAAGACATTTCATCCTAATTTAATAAGGTACAAAGTGATTACTTTTTTGCATATATGTCATTGTTGTCACTGTCTATTTTTGTCTCGGTCTCTCTCTTTCTCCCTCTCACTCTCTCGCTCTCTCTCTCTCGCTCTCTCACTTTTCTCTCTTTCTCTCCCTCTGTCCTCTCTCTCTCCTCTGTGTGTGTGTGTGTGTGCAGGGATGGGGGAGAGGGTGCTCCAGCTACTGAGAAGTTGTATCGCTGCAGCTATGACTTTGTTGCCAGAAACAGCAGTGAGCTTTCAGTCCTGCAGGGGGAGACACTGGAGGTACCACAGCATTCCCCCGTCATCTCCCTTACTGCCCCCCCCCCCACCTACCATGGTCCCCACATTGTACCCATTTGCTAGACTTAGAAATACATTCTTTTACAGTCTTTAAATTACATTTTTATGACATGATTTGTTATAATGCAAACAATATTTCAGATTCAAGAAGCAAAACAAAATCAAAATATGAGCAGGATTTGCAGGCTGTAAATTAAGTTTTCTGATGCAACTATTGTGACTGCAATATTGTTGGCAGTGAAATCAGTATTTCAATTGAGTATTGCTTAAACCTCTGGTGAAATGTCAGAACCATTTTTTACTGTAAGCACTTGGCATTACATTCCTTACATATTGCACCTAAGCCTTTGGGTTTATATGAATAAATCACAATGAAATCCAATGAAAAGCATCCCTGATTATTGGGCTCCTCCATCTCTTTCTGTCCTACAGGTGGTTGAGTCCTCCAAGCGCTGGTGGAAATGTAAGAATGGCTATGATCAGATTGGTTTTGTCCCCTATAATATCCTGGAGCCTCTCTCTGCAGTTGAGAATGCAGAAGCTGACCAGAGAAGACAGTCCAAGGTAACAAATAAGTACTGCAGCGAATGATCTTAAACTTAAGAATACATATGAACAACAGTAATTAGCTTCACTTGTATAGCACTTTCCATACACATTCTGTAGCTCAACGTGCATAACCAGTTAAATAAAAAAAACAGGAGAAAACTGAAAGTAAAGAACATAAAAGCAAATACTAAAGAGCAGTGGAGATTGGGAACTCCAAAGACAATGCAAAAATGATAAATCACTTGTGGGAGTGGGCCTCACATCCTGAGTTAATTACACAGTTACAGCTTAGTTACAGAGGCTAGTTCAGAACTGGTTTGACCATTGAGCGTATTATGTAGGACGATATCCACAGCCAGTGAAACTGACTACCTGAACCGTTACTGAGTTGCTAGCACGGACACAGACTGACAGTAGGCTAACTGACTTGTGGTGTGTGTCTGTAACAGAAAGTGCCCATAGTTCCACCGAGCCAGAGGTTCTCCTACTCCGCTCCCAGCCCCACTGACAGCAGCCCTCCGGGCCTGGATGGCCAGAGTGTCCTGCCAGCAGGGGACGACAGAGACATGGGTGTGTTCCGGAACACACACACATGAATACACTCACACACACACACACACTCTCACACACACACATTATTTCAAACTTTTGTTCTTGTGTAGGAGTTGTAAATGAGGAGCTGATGCAGAGGCTGGCGAATGGGCGGCCAGGGTCCATGCGCCCACTGGTCATCCCCCGGGCATCAGAGACCTCCGTCCCACTTAACTACCACTCGCCCCCCTCAGAAGTGCAGAGCTGGCTCCAGGGCAAAGGATTCAGCGAGGAGTGAGTGACACACACACACACACACATACAGACACACACATACAGACACACACACACACACACACACACACACACACACACTGTTGACACAGATGTAGTTACCCATACACACCCACACCCACACCCACACGGTTTGATATACCAGGTATCACTCAATACACCAGACTTTCACTGCACACACAGTGTTACACACCACAGATACAACATGATACACAGCTATCCATATCAACCGCCCTGGTCCTCTTACTGTAATTTTCCTGTTTTTTTTGTGTAGCAATGTAGAGCAACTGAGTTGACTCTTGTTCTCTCTGTCCTTCTCACCTCTGTCTCCTGTCCTTCCTCCATCTCGGTGTCCCAGGACAGTGCAGAGCCTGGGTATCCTCACCGGAGCTCAGCTCTTCTCCCTCAACAAGGAGGAGCTGCGCACCGTTTCGCCAGAAGAGGGCGTCAGAGTCTACAGCCAGATCACAGTGCAGAAAGCTCTGCTGGAGGTAATGCATGGTGGGGGGGCACACAGACAGGGAGATATGACAGAGAGGAAGCGGGAGAGAGGAAGACAAACAGACAGACAAAGAAAGAGAAAAAGAGATAGGGAAACTCACTGATAGGACACTGGAAAAAGGGATAGACAGACAAGGCAACCATAAGAACCGGCAGTATATCAGCAGGGCTACTGTACTCATTGCACTTAATGTAATGAGTGTTTTTAAAATAGACAAATGATAAATATAATAAATAAATTATGTTTAATAAACACAGTGCATCCCAAGTGCCAAGGCATGCATACAGTATGTGGAGGCAATAAATGCAAGGAGGGTGGAGATTGCACACAGAAGCAAAATGGTTTCACAAATCTGTATTTGATTAAGAAGCCGAATCAATCCAGGCCATATACAAAATCAGTAAAAACAGATGTTTCAGGGTCTAGCTTATTATCAGCGTTTTCAGTTTGAAAACGTGTGGCGGCACCCACATGCATCTTACTGTAGCATCTCTGTACACCTGTGTGTTTTTGTGTGTCCATGTCAGGATGTACGGAGGGCCACGGAGCTGGAGGCAGTGATGGAGAAACAGAAGATGAAGGTGGAGGCTGGAGACTCAGAATTGGAGGCCTAACAGATGTAACACACAGCAGAAGGCATATAAGACGCACACACACACATACAGTACATACACACACACACATATGCATGCACGTGCATATACATACACGCACACACAAGCACAGAATATGCACGCACCCACACACATACACACAAGAATAGGACATGCATGCACCCACATACACACATATACCCCCACACATGGACACACAACAAACACATGCACGCATGCGCATGCGCACACACACACACACACACACACACACACACACACACACACACACACACACACACACACACACACACACAAACACACACACATACACATACACATACACACACACAAGTCAGCATAGCATCATACTCCTAAACACCAAAAAAAAAAAACATATCTGCTTGCACGTGAAATGCAATGCCTACTTGGCCACTTGTGATGTTATTGTGTTGTGACTGCACTGTATCTCACCTAAAAAATCGCATGGGAAGGTTTGTTCATCTTGTGCATCAGCTCTGTATCAGCAGCTCCACTCTCCGCATACTCATATCTGATCAGGCACATATCCGCTCTCCTTATTACCCATGATGCCGCACATGAATATATACATACAGTATGTACATATAATCACTAAAGCAACACATGACATGCCACTTGTTAAGGGCTGAATAGACTTTATATGGCAACATATAAATAAATACAATAAATGAATAAATAAATCTAAACATTTTAAACCATTCCTCTATGTCAGTGGCCTTATTTCAGTCTGTTATTTCTGTTACTGTTACTGGTATTTTAAATCCCTTGTAAATTAAGTTTGTTTACACCCCTTTTGCACCTTATGTACTTCTGCTGCATCTTATCTTATCTTATCTTCTGCTGCATCTTATCGTATCTCAGTATATTTGCTGCTGTGTAAACATGTGTAACGACATGTTGGGTTTTTTTAAATCATTATTTATGTATATTGTCAATGCTAGAAAGGGAAATGATTTTATTTGTGTCTTTATAGACGTGCAGGTAAGAAACACCTCCTGTATCTTGTCCTTGTCCTAGAGCCATACCAGAGCAGGACAGGGGGAAGAGAGAGAGAGAGGGAGAGAGAGAGAGAGAAAGAGAAACAGAGAGAGACAGGGGGGGGGGGGGTGCATGGCAGGGTTGAAATGAGCATAACACAGCAGTTCAGACTAACTAATTATTTAATCACTTTGCACTCCAGTGGCCCCATATTGGGTGGGTCAGATAATGGCAGATGTCTATAACTACAACTGAGAAAATAGATACATTGGAAAACAAGTACAACACGCCCACTTTCACAGGGTTGAAGAAACTTTGCAGGGCAATATCATTTGCCAATAGCTGATACCGAGCGAGTGTGTGTGTGTGTGTGTGTGTGTGTGTGTGTGTGTGTGTGTGTGTGTGTGTGTGTGTGAGTCTGAAACTGAGAGTCTGAGGGGACAAGTTTTACAGCTCTCAGATAACTGAAATAACTCAAATTGTTGTAAAGTACAAACTGTCACATTTAGCGAGGTGAAGGATGACATCATAGTTTGCAGGTACTGTATGTGTGCGGCATAGTTGCACAGTGAGTGTCAAAGACCTCTCTGAGTTTCCCTCTCTGTGTCGCCCCATCATCATCTATCTGTGTCTCTCTTTCTTGCTCTCTCTCTCTCTCTCTCTCTGTCTTTGTTTTTCTATCTCTCCAAGTTCCATTTCTTTTCTATTAAGTGTTATAAATCAGTAGCTGTGACAAAGCCAACGGCAATCCCATGAGAGTGTAATTAAGGGTGTCAACTAACTCAGTCCAGGATTACTGTGGTGTCTATGTGTGTGTGGATGTGTAAGCATGTGTGTGTGCGCGCGCATGTGTGTGTGTGTGTGCGCGCGCGTGTGTGAGAGATCACTCTGTCCCTTCGTCCCATGATCCTCTGGGACCATGTGTTGAGTCTCGACCACTTTTCCCTTGGACTGCTCGTCGATCGATTCCCTGCCAACATCTAACTATGTACAGAGAGCAGAAGTAAGTGCCTATTTGTCCGCTTGTGTGTCTTCATATGTGTGTGTGTGTGTGTGTGTGTGTGTGTGTGTGTGTGTGTGTGTGTGTGTGTGCATGCTTGTGTGCCACACACATGCACATACGCACACACACACACACACACACATACACACACACACACATACCATCACATCTGACCTCCATCACACTCTTTGCACATCTCACAGCAGAATGTGTGAGTACCGTGTGGCCAGTGTATTTGTGCCACTCAGGGGCTAGTGTGTTTGTGTGGCTGTGTGTGTGTGTGTGTGTGTGTGTTTCATGTCAAACTGCCATCTGGTGTGGACTGGATTTGCCTGCCTGTGTTCTGGTGCGTGTGTGTTTGTGCTGTGAAGAAGATGGCAAGGGAATGTCCTCACCGCCCCTCAAAAGCCTATCCAGAGCAAGAGGACAAGGAGGGACTCAAAAAGCTCACAGGTACCTGCTCATGCAACCAGCATATATGTTTAGGACCAAGGTTAGAGTGGAAGATATTTTAAACCATATCAACCATCACCATTTAGGTATATTTGAACCATATAAACTATTTTGAACCATAAGTCATTTTAAATTATATATACAAACAAAGGTTGGTTACATTTTATTTTACAGTCCCTCTTACAGTGTAGCAAAGTTTGTAACAATGTGTAACATGTACTTACACTATAACATAGGGTTACATAGGGTAATATTACATGTTACATTTAGATACACTGTAAAAGGAATGGTTAAAATAAAGCATTACCCAAAGGTTTATGTACATAATTTAGGTTTGTGTTTATATGTGTAATCTAAGCTTTCTTGGATTTAGTGGAAAGCAAACAGCTTGTGTGGTTTAGCCAGTCCTTCCACTGTGAGTTTCCTGAAGATGCAGAGTCTAACCCTCTAGCGAAGCAAAGGCATTTCATCATGCTGTTGTGTGCCTGCTGAATGTGGCCATTTTGGGAAAGTTTAGACTTGTGGATTTGTTTCTGGTCCCATCCAAAGTGGAAGTTTACCAGAAGAACAAACACACCTAAATAACAGCCACCTGCTTCTGTTGTTAGCGCAGGAAAAAAAGAGAGATCAGCATTAAGAATTGTCAGATCATTACACAGAATAAATGTGCATGTTTGTTCAAATACTGTAAAAACCATTACCATGAAAGGTTGTTTCTAAGATAGCAGCTGATTTTACTAGTTTTACATATGTTGTAGAAATTTTACTTTAAAGGGCAAAACATGTTTTTTTTAGCTAAAATGTACTTACTTCCCATGCAATGTTTCTCCCTTCTTTGGAGGATGAATGAAATGGATAGCTCTTCAAGAATATGTGGTCCGATGACCATTTTTTTCTAGAATTTTCTAGAAACAAGGGGTGGCACTACTTCCCCCCTGCCACAAATCACCCCACTTTCCCTTACTCGTTTTTTCCATCATACTGTACATATGCACAGACAAACACACAGATAGACACACACCCAGAGACACAGACAATGCGTGAGAGAGAGAGAGATAGGGAGAAAGATAGTGAGAGAGCGAGAGTAACAGAGAGAGAGTAAGAGAGAAAGTGTCAGTGAGAGAGAGTAAGAAGAGAGAGGGGTGAGAGAGAGTAAGAGGGTAGGAGAAAGAGGCAGAGCTTTAGAGGCTTTGGAAGTGACTAGTACACAGATGTAGTGTGTGTGTGTGTGTGTGTGTGTGTGTGTGTGTGTGTGTGTGTGTGTGTGTGTGTGTGTGTGTGTGTGAGGGGGTTAGCAGTCAGGCAGTGCTTGGGGGTAGGAGAGTGATGTGCTGTCTCCTTAAAGAGCTCTCCCTGCTGATGTTTCCTCTTCACCGCACGACTAATGCCTCCATCAGCAGTCTGTCTATTTGATTTACAAATCTCTTCATCCCCCTCTTCTCTCCTCTCTTCTCCTTTCCGGACAACTCTCTCTCCCCTTCCCCATTTTATTCATCTCTCTCTCTCTCTCTTTCTCTCTCTTTCTCTCTCTTCCTGTCCCCCCTCCTCATCTCTCTCACTGCTTCACCTCTCTCTTTCTTTCCACTCCATCTCATTCTCTCTTTATCTCTCTCTCCCTCTCCATCTCTTTATCTCTCTGTCTCATTTGAGACCAATAGGCGGTCTGGCTGAGCAGTAAATTAAGTTTGTGAGGTGTGCATTTGTATGTGCGTATTTCTCTCTGGGTTCAAAGAGAAAGAGAGAGAGAGAGAGAGAGACAAATTGCAAGGAAAAGGTAGGCGAGCCACAGGCAGAAAATGTCTTTTGCCATTTGCTTTGCTATTTGTTCATTATAAAGTTGCACGGTTGGTCCTCTCTAATTAAAATGTGTGTGTGTGTGTGTGTGTGTGTGTGTGTGTGTGTGTGTGTGTGTGTGCGCGTGCGTGCGTATGTATGTGTGTGTATGTGTGTGTGTGTGTGTGTGTGTGTGTGTGTGTGTGTGTATTTAAATATTGGTCAGATGGCACATTAGCAGAATTAGCTGTAGTGGTCTGATCAGGATTAAAGGGCACTCCCTGAGGTTGCAGGAATAGCATGGGGGGAGTGGTTGGCAGGCAGACATGTTTGTCCGAGGACAAAGAGAGAAAAAGAGAGAGAGAGACTGTTAGTGTGTTATTTATGTTGAGTTTTTGGCCTGGGTAGACCTGCCAATCCTATTGAAGAAGCAATGTGCATCTATTCTATTTGTATGCCAAGGTATGTGGGAAAGCATGCAGGACATTGTGCAGATGCAACACAACATACAACTGAATGTGTTTTGTATGTGTACATCTGTGGTATGTGTATGTGGACATCTGTGTATTTGGGTATATCTGTATAAAGAATGTGATTATCAGTTGATTGACCATTATCCTGTAATTATCGGTCGACTCATCTGCTCATACACTGTATCGTTTTTATCTTACTGTCAATTAAGTACTTTCTTCCTCCTTATCTGCCATTTTCTCTCTCTCTCTCCCTTCTTTGCCCCGTCCTGCTCTTTTTTTTCCTACCACACACACACTCTGTCACTCTCTCTCTCTCTCCTCTCCCCTCCTCCTCTTCAACAGAATTCAGGTCCTTCCTGCCTGACTGAAAGTAGTGGGTCCCAGACAGCCAATCGCAGAGGCATTCAGAGCAGCAGTGATAAATGTGCCAGCATTGGCGCCAACACTGCTAGCCGCTGTAGTGCTTGTGCGAGCAGCAATAAAAGTAGCAGTAACAACAGCAGCAGAGGCAGCAACAAGGCTAAAGTTAGCATTAGCAGAGATACTACCAGAAATGCTGGTAAAATTTGCAGAGTTAGCAGTAGCATTCACCGCGTGTCACTGAGCGGCCCGGTGTGTGGAGTACCTGAAGAGCACCTCACAGGGAGGGAGAGAGATAGTCACACCTCCGAGCCTGCCTCCCCTTCCCCCATAGCCTCACCACCACAGGACAGCAACATCAGTCAGGGTAAGTCTAAGGATCAATTCCTATCCGTTGTGTGTTCACAGGGAGAAATTCACTCCTTTTTTTTACTTGTTTGGATGATTGATTGTTTGCCTAGTTGGGTTTTTATTCTTCTCATCAACTTTGTTAAAACTTGTGCCTTTGTTTTGCTTTTCAGTCTCCAGGTCTGGCATAGAGAGTGGTTATTCATCCTTATTGAAAGCTGGATCAGATGCCACTTCCACATTCCAGCAGTACCTCTCCTTCACAGATGGCTGTGACTCCACCCAAGAGTAAGACTCCTCCCACTCAAGACTCCATCACGCCTCCCTCACGTTTGCCCCTCCCCTGCTCCCCTGTCTCTTCCGCCTCCATCGCCAGACAATCCAATCACAGCTCTTGGGCGCCAAACGGGGCACTCATCAGTGGCGGGACTAATACCTCTTGGGCAGAGTATGGCGTGTCTGCTGCCAAGGCCGCCCAACACAAAACAAGTGCACAGCCACCTCATTCCTCAACGCACACACTCACACACACTTCCCAAACACACACACATGGACACCCTACTCAGACACACACTCTCAGCCCTGGTGCGGCCGACTCAAGCCGAACACGCAGCCCTGGAAGAGAGGAGGTGAACAGGCTGTTTGGAAGGGAGCGCAGGTATGGCTAACATTACTTCCTGCAGGCACACTTTGTTTGGATGGTCCACAATTGACAGGTCCAAATCTTTTGAAGCTGTTAACTACAATGTATGGTTAAAGGTGCTATATGTTATAAAAGTTACAGCAAGACAATGAACCTGATACGTCCGTAGAGACTAAGAAAACATTATTCCACTGACAACAATTGTACAGCAAGAATATTTACATCGAAAATTTAATTGATAGGCCACAAATCCAGTTGTGACCACAATTCTACATATAGTCCCTTTAAAGGAGAAATGTGGTGGTAAAAGTAAAATGAACTTTAGGTATGTTAAAACATGATAACAAGTTGGTATGTTTGCTAAGGACCAAAACTATGCTAGCCTCACAGTTCAAATTACAGGGGGTACTGGGGGGTACAGTACCCCCTAATCCAGACCCAGGTCCCCCCCCCCCCCAAAGACACAAAAATAGCAGGACTGTAGTATTTTTTTCGTATTTTATCGAAAAGACTCAGCATGCTAGTGTTTGGAGCACAGAGGTAGCTTGAAGACATTGCTATTTTTAAACCATTAAAAAAACTCAAAGTAGTTCCACATTTTCTTGGTAGTGTAACAAGGCCCCTGACATTTAAAACAAGCCATTGAAAAACTTTGTAAGTGTACAAATAATTTATTAATAAGACTGCTGATACAGGCTGTCCCTTGCGGTAGTTGCTGCCATATTGTAAGTAAGTTGTAGAAGTCCACTGATGAACTCAGCATAACAGGAGCTGTTCAGTCACGTGAACACTTGCCTGAATTGTTGACTGTAGTTGTAGTGACTGTCTCCAGAATAATACAGACACTGCAGATATGGTAATCTCTCTTCTTCTTCTTCTCCTGGTGTGGATTGGTGTCTTCACATGGATCTACAACATAACCAGCAGCTGCTGCAAAGTGCACTTGTGTTGCGGGGGTAGCCTGTGAAAACTTTCAGGACTGTATCTTTTCATTTACTTGTCACAGGAAAGGCACCGGCTATTTTGTCGCCTCTTCTCATGGTGTCTTTAAAGCTGTATGAAGAAAAATCTGTGCTGTCGCTGCAGGTCATACACATAGGCCATGCACTACACATATCCCTTGTTCACGTGTACAGCACCACTTTTGTCAATAATGTTACATGAGACTCATCACATTCCTGAGAGAAACAGTTTTAGCTAAGTGTGTAGTTCGACTATCGTTCCTATTCTTCCCATTGGTTCTGGTTTGTCCATTGACTTGTAGGGACTTACTTTCAACATGGCGGTGACCAGCATCTACCACAAGGTACTACTTGTAAAAACAAGTATTTTTACTAAACAATCTATACACTTGAAAAGTTCTTAATGTGTTGTTTTAAGGCCCATGTTATACTACCAATTGAAGTGCGCAGCTTTTTTAATGGTTTCAAAATAGTGATTTCTTTAAGCTACCTCTGTGCCCCAATCACTTGCATGGTGAGAAACACGATAGAACTAACAAGTTCAGAATATAACAGGCTAGCGTAGTTTTGCTCATCAGCAAACCAACTTGTTATAATGTTTTAAAGCACCCAAAGTTCATTTTATACCAGATCTCTCCTTTAAGTTTAAAGTGTTGGGTTTTGTTAACATGATGTTAAATGACCAATAGAAAGAAGCTGAATTTCAGCAAACCATCTGTAGTGTATCTTTGGGCTGACTATCCATGCACAGTCATAGATAAGGGGCAAACTTGATAATTAGGCCAAGCATGGCACCTTAATAAATCTGGGCCTGTATTATCAATGGCTGTTCTGCACTAAGTTGACTTGGTGAAAAATGGATGCAATGTTTATATGAAAATGTCATAGAAGTAGATGATGTTTTTTAAGGAGATGTTTTGTAATTATCTTTTTGCATTTGCATGTGTACTGCCTAGGACAGTTCTCATGAGCATCCCATAATAACTCATTAACTTTATCACACCTCATATATGTCATTGTTTCCTCCTGAATTCTGTCACCATATTCATATTCATCAGTCATATGTCCTCCATTCAGTTTGTTTTGTTTTGTGTTTTGTTCCTTTCAGGAGTTCATCAAAGCTGCTTGTTCTTCCTGGCAGCATCATTGTGCATCTCCCATGTTAGAGAGAAACAGAGCGAGAGAGAGACAGAGAGAGAGAGAGAGCAGCCTCATTTTTTCATCACGTCATATCAGAGAGCAACCTCATTCTTTCACCTCCTCCATCTGTTCTATCCCCCCTCTGCCAGCAATCTCACCTCTATCCATTTATCCTTTTACATTTCTCCAGTCTCATTTGTATCCCTTTTTCAAACCCATCCCTTTCTCTTTCTATGTTGCTAAACTTTTGCTTCTGTTCAGGGGTGCTGTTAGACATTTTGTTCTCCAATATTAATAGTGTCTCTAAAGGGCGTCCTGTCAATGCTTGACCTTTGGTATCATCCTACACCCCGCTGCCCCCAAACATACACACACACACACACACACACACACACACACACACACACACACACACACACACACACTAGTGACACCCCTACTTTTTTTCTCTGCTGTTCTATATGTTCACTGACTTTGCTTGTTCTATCTGCGACCTTTGTTTTTACATCTCTTTTTACACTGCACTTTCTTCCGTGATAAAGTGGTTGTATGTGACCTTGCTTTAGAGCCACGTGGAGATAGCTGCTGCTGAATAAGGGGAACATGCTATCACATAAACTCTAGGTGGAAAAAGCCAACATCATCATTAGCTGGCAGACATCATGGTGCACAGTGTGTTTTAGGGATGTTTCTCATGTGTGTGTTTGGATGTGTGTCCATGTCTATACTGTATGTATTGAATTACAGAAGGTCACAGGTAATCGGACAGTTTGAGAGGGACAATGCCTTTTCATCCTTACCCTATTCCTCCACCACATGGCCAGAAGAAAGTGACAATCGCCATGTTTGCAAAAAACAGGTAAATGAAACAGCACACAGTAAAATGTTTCTCACCATGAACCAAACACATAAAACATTAGAAACAGCAATAACATCTCCATGCTGTGCTTTAAAGTACTGCCAAAGTCCAGGGAATGTCTTGGTATAGTGTGTTTGTTTGTTTGTTTTCTATTCATCAGTCTTTGTGTCTGGTGCAGGAACATGATCGCTTCTATCCTGGCTCCTCACGGTTCTCTACCACCAGATCCCGACGGTCCAAATCATTGGATCGCAACCACACAGAACACACCTCCACGGTAGGAACAGCTGATGATATGTTATTTGATAATTTACTGTAAAGCAACCAGTCTCACTACAAATGCTAGTAACTGGTACTGGTGGTGGTGGTGGCAATGGCGATGATGGTGATGATTTTTCACATGTGCAGCCTGACCTCATCAATCTGAAGAAGGGATGGATGGCAAGACTGGGTGAAGATGGCCAAGTAAGATTTACTTTGAGTGTGTATGTAAAGCAAATAAGCACATTTGAGCGCATATTTCTTTTTTTTTTTTGTGCATGATGTATAAAGTATAACTGTCTCTTTTTTTCACAGTGGAAGAAGCACTGGTTTGTCCTGACTGACCAGAGTCTGCGATTCTACAGAGACTCAGTGGCTGAAGCGGTGTGTGTGTGTGTGCATATATATATATATATATATATATATATATATATATATATATATATGTTTGTGCATGTGTGTGTACATGCTAAAACCATGTATTTCCCAAGTCTGATGAGTTCTTGCTGTCTGGTTGGTTTCCTATGTTGTAGGCCGCTGATCTGGATGGAGAAATCAACCTGTCCACTTGTTATGATGTCACAGACTTCCCTGTGCAAAAGAACTTCGGCTTTCAGATCCATGTGAGTAGTTCTTCATAACGTAATGCAAAGACACAATTCTGACAAGTCGAAGGGGGCTGCACCATCTAAAAATACAGAAGCCTAGTTTGTGAACGTGGCACAGCAGTCATCAAAGACCTTTTAAAGACACAGCGGTGCACCTGTTTAGGTAGGCAGTGCGGTTATTGTATCTTTAGGGGGTAGAAATGGGGTCGGCTGCCTCGCTGTTGTTTCTCTTTTAGACCAAAGAAGGTGTGTTTACACTGTGTGCAATGACATCTGGGATACGACAGAACTGGATCCAGGCAATGAAGAAAAGCATTCGTCCCCCCACCAACCCTGATGTAACAAGGTGACACACTACACCTGCCAACCCACATAACACTCACACTCTACAGAACGCCTAACACACACACACACACACACACACACACACACACACACACACACACTTGTAGACACAGACAGAGGCTGTAGTTGAATAAACTGAAATGTTTTGCTGTGGAGCACCTCATGTCTAGCGAAGTAAATTTCACTCTTATCTTTTCTTTGCCACTGGCTCTTATCTCGGTAGGAAAAAACAGGCTGAAAAATTTCCCAGCAGAAATACAGATCTGACCAAAATACTAATGAAGTCAACTTTAAATTGGTAGCCTGTATTAGTTTGGTGTTGCTATAGTAAGTGTTTTCACTATTTAGAGTTGAGAGCATCTCCAAGTTCAGAAAGTCAATGTCCTTTGTTGGTCAACAACATTAAAATGCAAATTAGTCAGGAAATTGAACATTGAAAAAGCAAAACCTGATGGTAGAAACAAGTCACTTCTTTTCTGAACTTGAACATGTCTCAGTTTCTGTCCCTCTGTATCATGGAGTGTGTAGCTATGGGTCTATCTGTCTGTATGAAGTGTATTTAATTATTTAGCTTATGATGGTGGTGTATGCTTTTATTAGTGATGACTTGAATTTCTCCCTCAGCTGTGCAATACCAAGATTTGTTGGAACAAGAAGCTCCACCCCAGTAACATCTCAACCAATGGAAACACAGAAGAGAAGCCGCGTCCGTGAGCGACGGCGAGAGGGGCGATACAAAACCTACGATTGGTCAGAGTTCTGCCAAAATCATCCCAAAAATGAGGAGTCAGGCACCCCAGCACAGAGACATCAAGACTCCTCCTCTACTTCTGCCTCCTGTCTTTCACCTCCTTCCTCCTCTCTCTCCGGCACTTCCTCCTCCTCGTGTTCCACCTCAGGGCAACCAATCAGAGACAGCACACAGGAAGGGGCGGGGTCAGAGCAGGCAGACGGCAAGACCCCAATCAGCAGCAGCTCAGCTGCAGAAGCCCTGCTTCCTCCCTCTCTCAGTCTCACGCTGCCTGAGGAGTCTAATAGTTTCCATGGAGACGGCTCTGTCAGGAGGAGGACTGATGAGGAAAGAGGAAGGCTGAACTTTGACCTCACAGAGGAGAGGCGAGACAGCAAGGAAAATGACAAGAGCGATAACGAGAAGGACACTTTAAAGGTATGGGGTGCAAAGACACATACATGCACACAACCAGGGTAGCTCAGGGACAAAAGCATGCACACTGAAGCTTTAAAGCAGTCATACAGGATGAAGAATAAATTTGGGCAACACAGAGCATTGTGGGGGAAAACTTCCTTGTTGATCAAGGGCCTTTTAAGATCTCTTTGCTAAAAGTTAATATGATTCTCATAGGAAAAAGATCTTTTTCTGAAAATATATCACTCTGTTAAAAGACTCTCTTTTTGTTCTCTTTAACAGATCACTCACACCCCTTCTTCTCCCATCCATTCTTTGTCATCATCCTCCTCCTCCTCTTCCTCCACATCCTTATCCTCGAAAACTGTGCGGACAGACCTGTTACAGCGCAAGAATGAGATTCAGGCCTTACACAGCAAGCTGGAGGCAGAGTGTGGGCGTGGTCTGGCTCTGAAGGAGTCAACAAAGACTGAGGACCGCCTCCGTGCCGAGCTGACTGACAGAACACAGAAGCAGAAAGAGGCGGAGTCTAAGCTACAGGAGGCAGACTCTAGGCTTCAGGACCTCCAGTCCTGCTTGGAGAGGGCGGAGTCAGCTCTGCAGGAGCGAGAGGAGGCCATGAAGGAGCTGCAGTCTCGCTTTGAGGCCACAGCAGGGCGCCTCAGGAGCATGGAGGAGGCAGAAGAACAGAAGGAGCAGCGCCTGAAGAAGCACCTCCTGCTGCTGCAGGAGAGCCAAGAGAGGGAGCGGCGCAGCCTGGGAGCCAGTCTGGAGCTGGCCGAGCAGCGGGGGCAGGAGCTGGAGGAGCAGCTGAAGCGGCAGGAGGCGCACTGGGCCGCCGAGCTGCAGAGGAGGAGTAGCGAGCTGGAGGTGAAGCGGGCCGAGCTGGAGAGGAGGTGCGGGGTGCTGGCAGCGCAGCTGGAGGAGTCGGACGGGGAGGTGGGGCGCCTGCGGGAGCGTCTGCGGGGTGAGGAGACGGTCTACTATGATCTGGAGCACAATTACGAGCGGGTGTGCGAGGAGCTGGAGTGCGCCAAGAGCAGGGAGCAGAGCTGTGCGGATCGCTGCAACCACCTCCTGGAACGAAAGGAGCGCGAGCTGCAGGAGATGCTGGTGAAGATGGCGGCATTGGGGAGCAGCCTGGAGGAGACAGAGCAGCAGCTAAGGGAGGCGCGGGAGGAGAGGCACAGCTGCGCATCCTGCCTCAGGCTGGTTGCACAACAGCAGGAGCCCACCTCCAAGCCCAGCACCCCAACATCCAGCCCCACACAAGCACCAAGCACGTTCACCACTGCCGATGTGGTGCCGATGCTAAAGGTCAGCAGAGACAGCGTGGTGTCACCATCTGGGGACACGCAGCCGACAGCTGCGAGAGAGGAGTCAGACAAAGTGATCTCTGTGATCCAGGCACTGGAAAGCAAGCTGAGCGATACTGAAGAGAGGCTTAGAGAGATCACCCTGCACTTACAGCAGCAGCATAGACAGGACCTCGCACACGATCTCCAACAGCAGCAGCAGCAACATGTGTCTTATGACAGGAGTGCCTCAGGGACTAGTACTTGGAACACTGCTTCTGATGGGGTGCCTTTATGCAGTAGCTTTACCAAA
>CM059266.1:26258523-26318523 GCA_030347295.1 Setipinna tenuifilis | reverse complement strand
TGAATCTTGACTCTTTTTTGGTCATGCAAAATGCATTTACAGTACATTACTGTACTGCAATACTGTAAACATTTGTCCAGGAGCTATATGCTCTGCATTGTACACTGTGTATTCCTCCAGGAGGTATATACCTTGCCCTGAACAATGTGTCTTCCATTGTTTTATGTATTTTTAGTCACTGCTGAGCATGATTTGCCTGCGTTGTAAATGATCTAAAACCATGAGTTAGTTTTGAGCACAGTTAAAAGTGTTTTGAGGTGATTGGTCGAATTTGCAACAAAATGCAAGGGCTTTGAGAATGGGGCTTGAAAAAAAATTTGTGTGTGTATGTGTGTGTGTGTGTGTGTGTGTGTGTGTGTGCGTGCGTGTGGATGTGTGTGTGTCTCCTCTGTACAGGGATTAAAGAAACGCTTAGCAGCTGAGATCTCTCACCAGCGGTCCTACAAAAATGGAGAATCTAGGGACACAACTGATGCTCAGATTATGGACCTATACCAACTAGAGGTACAGTAGTTCTTTTCTATAGTGTATTAGAATAACTATTACTTATTACGTTTTAATCATTAATAATGCTTCCAAATAATATCTTATGCTTTTAAAAGTTAGCAGAGTATTTTTTGTTTATAATTTGATATTTGTAGGTCACTTTGGAGAAAAATGTCTTCTAAATGCTTTAACTGTAGCTGTTTCCACCACGCTCACTCATCAGAGAGATGAAGGACGTGCTGTCCTCATTTGAGGACGCTAACAAAAGTGTTAAATATATAGCATACAGAAGTCTATTATCACCCGGATGGTGAGACATTTCGATGCAAAACCAGTTTAAGGATTATACGTTTACTTACTCAAACCAAAAGTTTTGGGGAGCTGTATTTGTCTATTTTCATGGTGATAAGATCTCATTTTAAGTGGAATAGCAACAGAAATGGCACTATGCTGATAATAGGATCACTTCCTTTACATTGTTAAGTACACTCTTTAAGCCATCAATATGGTGCCTTATGAGTCTTATTGTGTTTTGTGTAGGTGACAGTGCGGGTCAGGGAGGCAGAAATCCAGTGCATGAAACAAGAGATCAGCTCACTAAAGGAGGAGCTACAGGTGTCATCCAGGGTAACCTCCTCTGCTCTCTCTCCACTCCTCTGTCCTACCTTCTCTTTCTGTTTCGTTACTTATTTCATAACCCCATTCAACCATTCTTACTGGTCCTTCGGTCCTTGCTGTCTATTCTGCTTTATGCCTTCATGGTGAAATGAGTTGCAGGGAACTCATTTATGTGTGTTTACATAATATTCATCTTTGATTGCCCTATTTATGCTAAGTGTGTGTGTGTGTGTGTGTGTGTGTGTGTTTGTTGTTCGTGCTTACAGCATTGTGAAGACCTGTACTTTGAACTGAGAGAGCTTAAATCCCACAGAGACACAATCAAAGTACAGGGAGACTGTGTCTCTGTCTTAGAGAGATTTGGTAAGGTTAACAACAACACCACCAACAGCACACACACACACACACAGTCACACTCTCTCTCTCTCTCTCTGTTTCTCTCTCTCTCTCTTGCTCTCTCACACACATGCACACACACATGCACACACACAACAAACAACAAAATCACACACATTTGCATTTGGAACACAGTCCAGTGAGCTGTTGTTGTTTTGGCTAACTTCGCTAGCACTGTGTTTCAGCTCAGTCCCAGTGTGCGGCCTGGGGCCTTCCAGGTGAGATTAAGGGAATCTTTCACCTGCTGTGGGCCCTTTCACAGTGTGTAACTATTAAGCCCTCAAGCCCACTGAGAAGCTGTTTCCTGCCAATAAGTAGCACACGGCCTGAACGGCCATAATCAGAAAGTCACGTACAGTACATCTGCAGGAAGCAGAGAATTAGACAGATAATTACACATCAACTACACTTTAGTTCACAATGACACATGTCTGTGTTGCAGACATGAAGAGATCCAGAAGTTCTCCTGCATTCTGGAAAGAAAGTTTTGGACTAAATCGCCCGATCCAGTCTAAGGTGAGAGAGCCCTTGGAATGTGATTTCTCTTTTTCCCCTACGTCAAATGTAGCACATAAATAAATAACACAAGAGCCTCATAATATGTAACATTTGGGGTTGTGTACATCACAGCAGGAAGTCTCGTGTCAGTACAAGTACATCTACCTTATCTGCATCCTCTTGTGGGTTATCTGTGTTATGACTTTTAGTACGTGTCCACGATGTAGAGCACGTAATTGCCACCACGCTAACTCATCAGAGAGATGAAGGACGTGCTGTCCTCATTTGAGGACGCTGGTTCTAGCTGCCTCCCACATCGCTTCCCCTCTGTCTCGTACTCACAGGCACACATGCAGGATGCTCTCTCGCCTGAGGAGAAAATGAAGCTCTTTGAGACCATGGAGATCTAACCATTGCAACACACGCAGTGATTGTGTGTGTGTGTGTGTGTGTGTGTGTGTGTGTGTAAGAGTGTGTAAGAGAGTGTAAGACAGCGCATGCATATATGTATATATGTACATGTGCGCGTGTGTATGTGTGTGTGTGTGTGTGTTTGTGTACATTTTGGTGGTTCATTTTTGAGAGATTCTTTGACTGTCATGGACCCAAGTTTGATTACTCCACCCTACATGTACACATGAGAAAAAAAAGTTATGTCTGTTATGTGTTAAATAATACTCCTTTTTCAGTGTTATGCTGCATCAGAAATCACACTCAACCTTTGTTTAGTAATTACTATGCCAATGCCACTGTCTTGAATTATTATTATTAAACCGACCTGTCATGGTCCTCTTAAATCTTCTCTCTTGTCTCTTCATCTGTGAATTCCACAAGTTAGTGACATGAAGTTCCACTAGATGTCACTATTTTGTCATCTGGTGTAGTGATTATGTAATCACGGAATGTATACTTACTTCTTAGTTACATGAGGGTTTCATGTTTCAGTTTTTTTCTCTTGTGTTTCAAGTTGTTATGTGTGCCTAAAGCTTATATTAGTGTTACGTTGTGTATACATGTGTGCGTGTGTGTGTGTGTGTGTGTGTGTGTATGTGTGTGTGTGTGTGTGTGTGTGTGTGTGTGTGTGTGTGTGTGTGTGTGTGTGTGTGTGTGTGTGTGTGTATGGGTGTGTAGACATATGTAAATTTGAGTATGCTTACATGACTGTTTTCTAGTGGTGGGCATGTGAGGGGGTTGACTATGTTGTTTACCATGGTATCATTTTGAGTGTCAGGCTATTCTGCCAGCTGAATATGCCTAGCTTGTGAAAGGTATCTGTGGTCGAATCTTTCTGGCCACTATCAATCCCTACACCACAAACATCTATCTTACAGCTTTTAAACAGCTCCATTTGAGTTTGATTTTTCACTCAAAAAGACTGAAGATAAAACATTTGTATAGCATTTTATCTCTCCCTCTGTCTGAGAGAGTAACATAAAGTTAAAGGAAAGAGATTTAACTTGTCTTACTTGTGATCAACATCTACCCCTCTCTCTCTCTCTCTCTTTCTCTCTCTCTCTCTCTCTCTCAGCCTTTCTTCCACTATTTCTGTCTTTGAATCTGTGTGTTCACTGAAAAAAGGCATTGTTCGCCCTGTGCAGTAATTTAAAATAAAAATAAAAATAAAAACAATAAAGAATTAATTTCACAGGATCTCAGGGGCACCTACATGATGACACACATATTTACAGGAAAATTAGGCAGAGGAGGGAGACTGAATCAGATTCTGTATAGCTATGTTTTTTCAGTCTATGAGTAACTCCACTTGCCATTTTTGTTGTGCGTTTCTTTGTGTGTGTGTGTGTGAGAGAGAGAGAGAGAGAGAAAGAGAGAGAGAGAGAAATGGACAAGTATGCTCATAACTGTGTAGTAGGTATGTGTGTGTGTGCTTATTGTTGATTAGGCTTCGGATGGTCGTGGAGAGAATAACCGCTCATGAATAATGCATAGATGTGGGCTACTGTGGTCTCCTCATTATGGTGCAGTTTGACATCGATTAATCTCACAAAATCAGAATGCCCTTACAAAGATCCCTTAGGGTTTTATCCTTGTGTGTGTGTGTGTTTATCAATATGTCGGCCTGTTTGTCTGTCTGTCTGAGCATGGACTTCTTTCTGTGTTTTCTTTTTTCCTGACGTGTATCTGGATATGCACAATCCAATAGTCTTTCTCAGCAGGTGAAAGTCTGACGTACTGGCAGTGCTATGTACATACTTCCACACACTCACACTGCAGGTTCTTAACTCTGTCACAGTTCCTCTTAAATGGTACCTTGATTCCTTTGGAAAACATGACAGCATCAATACTGTTAAATATGGTTACATCTTCCAAAATAGGATTTTTAATCTCACAGATTCTAATGGTGTTATTTGTCAATATAATAGTCACAGTTGCGGTCTCCGGCTCTTGTGAGAATATAGGAGCTCGTACTCGTCCATAATACTGTTGTCTTTCTGCTCTAGAAAAATGAGAAATAGTAGGAGTGTGTGCTGTATAAAGTCCAGGCTGGACTGCCCTGTGACATTTCATACAAAAGTGCAGTACAATGGATAATTGGAGCTACAATAGTATACATGTATTACATGTGCATTACCGTTGATTGTTACATATACCTGTTCTCATTTTGAAAGGTTTGAGTTATTGCCGCTACTTCAATTTACAATGGCAGCAATAACTCAAACCTCAACCTTGGGCTGGACTCTGAGTCCAACCTCTCTCATGGTCAACCTATGGTTGATCACATGATCAATCAGAGTAGCACTAATCTCAAGGGACAAAAATGAAGGTAGATCTATCTTATTTTTTATTTAATGCGAAACATTTTCATCTTGTTTTTTCGGCAACGAACATGCATAATAATTTTATTTTAGCCAGTGTTTTTGTTTTGGCATCATCTTATTTTAAAAAACGGTAATTAAAATTAAAATTAAACATGGCCGTTGTACTTATTTCGTCTCATCTGATAAAATTAACACTAATGTGTGCTTATTGTTAATTAGGCTTCGGATGGTCGTGGAGAGAATAACAGCTCATGAATAATGCATAGATTTGGGCTACAGTGGTCTCCTCATTGTGGTGCAGTTTGACATCGATTAATCTCGTAGATCAGAATGCCCTTACAAAGATCCCTTAGGGTTTTATCCTTTTGTGTGTGTGTGTGTGTGTGTGTGTGTGTGTGTCTGTCTGTCTGTCTGTCTGTCTGTCTGTTTGTCTGTGTATATCTGTGTATGTGTATCTGTAACTGTGTCAATATTTCTGACGGTATCTGTGTCTTACAAAATATATCCTTATAAAATATATCCTAAAATCTAAATATAGATTTTATGAAAGCCTTCTTGAATAATTTGTGGTAAAAAACTTCATATGTAATGTCTAAGGTGAGGGCAGCATACTACAATTTTAACAATTAATATAGTCGCAAGCGACGGTGACAGGCCCAGGCACCTCTGGTTCCACAACCCATGTCATCATATCATAAACAGCCTGGTACATGTGTGTCAAAACTATTCATGTGTTTAAAACACACAAATTAAAACATATTTTTTCTTTGGTCAGCTGGTGGCGCTACGCCAGACAAGCTTATCCCCTGTCTGGATTTTATCATAATCAGAGTATCTAATAACCTGAGAAGTTTCAGATAAATCTTTCAAAGAGGCATCTGTGGCCTAGTGGTTAGAGAGTTGGTCTTGGGCTCAGAGGGTTGCAGGTTGGGGGGAGTAAAAAACTAGTGCTCTCCTGCACCCTCATCCATGGCTGATCTAACCCCACATTGTGCCAGGGACTGTAACTGAAACGCTGTACCTAAAAAATGGCATGTTGCCCTGGATAAGTGCATCAGCTAAGTGTAATGTAATTCAATGCACTGGGACTTAATACCACATTTCCCGTTTAGGTGGCGAAATATTTTAAATTCATCCTCTCGCCATTTCAACATATTACAACATATCAAAAATTCCTTCACAACTTACCATCAGCAACATCTTGGCATTATATGTATATGCCAACTCTGACATAAATCTCATTAACTGTCTATAAGGAGTCTGTTCAAATTGACCATGTGTCCAAACGCATATAAATCCAATTACCTTACTTCCTGTTGGGTGTGGCTAATGCAATGTATATACAAAACTTGGTTGCTTTGGTGAGCCCAACACACCTACCAAATTTGGTGAGTGTAGCTGAAACTATATGCCCACCACAGGGCTCTGTGAAATAAGGTGGCGCTATGGAGTATCTGGGACACACCTACAACCAGTTCTGCTGTGTGTACAATTTTTTTCCAAGAGCTTTCCTTTAGGGAATGCCTTGAAAAAGGCTGAGTTTTTGAAAAGAAAGAAAGAAAAAACGAAAGAATAATCACTTCGCATCACTGGTGTAGACCGCATCCTGCATCTTCGGTGCTCGGGCCCTAATAATAAACTGGCCATTTGTCTTCTCATATCTACTCTGTCTTTCCACCTGTGGATCTCTGTGAGTGTATTCACAGATGCTCTGAAGGTTCAGCTTCTCAAAGCCATTTATCTTGTTTGAAGAGACTTTCTCACCACACACATTCACAAACATCCGCACACTCGTTGATCCTCACACACATCCACACAACCCTCTCAGATTCACCCTCATAAACTGCACCTGTTTTGTTGGAGCCCACAGGTTTGTATTACAGTTTCCCATCTGTCAATTTATTAGTCTTTTTCTCTTCCTCTTCTCATAGAGAGAGCGAGAGACACACACACACACCCCCAAACACCCCACTGAATGTCTGTCTGTCTGTCTCTATCTTCTGTTTTCTGCCTCTCTCTCTCTGTCTGTCTCTCTGTCTTACACACACACATATACACATACACATAGATAGGTGTCACAGTGCCACACTGCACAGTGGATACTAAAACAGCACACACCACCAGTGTTTTTGTAGATATTTACTCCAGCAGAATCAGACCTGACCAGCATCCTGTCATCTGAGCCCAGAGGAAGACATCCGCAGAGGTCAAAGTTCACACAGACAGTCTTTTAAAAGAAGGCGTAACCATGGTGACCAGGATGCATTGCCAGAACATACTGTGGCCTCCCTCATGGGTCCCACTGCATCCATAAGAGTGTTGGAGCTCCCTTATACAGTACAGTATATGTATGTATATATACACGTGTGTGGAGTGTGTGTGTTTCAGTATATGTGTGTGTTTGTGTGTGTGTGTGTGTGTGTGTGTGTGTGTGTGTGTGTTTGTGTGTGCATGTGCAATATATATTGGTAGGTGTGCAATTATGCAATTGTACATGACACGATTTCATGTGGGAGGCTACCAAGGCTATAGGCAAACAGACCAGTATGCAACACAAGCACATGAAGAGCTAACCATGACATGAAAAGAACTGGTACAAAAAAACACAGAGCAATAACAATATATTCATTTGTTACTATGGCTCTATTTGTTAATTAAGTTGCAAATTCATTTTGTGTGTGTGTGTGTGTGTGTGTGTGTCTGTGTCTGTGTGTGACTATGTGTAACTATGTGTCTGCGTATATATCTGTGTGTGTGTGTTCGTGTGATCATATTGCCATCAGCCTCTTCCTGTGTGTGAAGTCAAGTGCTAAGTGCCAGGGGTAGGAGAGGATGAGATGTTAAAGGGATTCTGTGTGAGATTGCAGCACTTTCCTAGGGACATGCAGAAGGACACAGAGAAGGGCTGATCTAATCAAGGCTTAGCTCTCCCTCAGCGGTTACCGTAGTTACACCTGTCGCCTTGGTTACACTTGTTAGCTTAATTATGCTGTCTCTGATAGACAGGACACACACATACACCTGAGGATGAGTGTTGCTGAAGCAACACAACTAAGAACAGTACAGGAAAAAAAAACAAGAAGAACATGAGAGAGAAAAAAAGAGAGAGGGGGGAAAGAGAAAGGGGGAGAGAGAAAAGGCAGGAGAAAAAGCAAAAAAAAAATTGTCACAAAGAGACCTGCCTATCATTTAAAGAAAAGACACACTGACTGATAGTCTCAGCCTTTATGGATTGCTTTGGTTAGATATACAAGATGTGACATCACTACAGCCTACTCACAAGAGGATCTGTTACTAAGGTTACAAGATGACATTTTCTCCAAAAGAGTATGTGTGTGTGTGTGTAGGTGGGTGTGTGTGGGTGAGTGTGTGTGCGTGCGTGTTTGTGTGTGTGTGCGTAGACTGCATAAGCCTGATCCGTGTCTCTCTCTCTCTCTTTCTCTCTCTCTCTCTCTCTCTCTCACTGTCTTGGTAATTCCTTAACTTTGTCAACAACATGGAGAACTTTGGCCGTAATCAGTTTAGGAGCCATTAAATTTATTTAAATTACCTTACATAAGCCCTTCCTCATTTAATCAGACCCACACGTGTCTCCTGCTGGGCACAATGATGAATGGAGTCACCCGGTGAACACTCATCTCATCTTTTCTCACCTACCCCACCTCCTTCCCTCCCACCCACCAAACCAAACACACCCTAGCCGATTCTCCTCCAGCAGCGACAGGAGAACCTGAGGTGTTTTTCTTAGCAAGACATGGTGTTGCTGTGGGCAACATGGATATTAGGTATTTAAATGTCACCATGTTAAATGCACCGCTGTGCAATGATCTGCAAAAAGCTTCTGACAACTGAAGACATCATTTAAAGTCTTAACATTTAGCTGAAAAGCTAACCCTTCCGCTTTATGCTACTGCTTGGGAAATACAGCTAAATCATGTTTGTCTTAAAACTAAGACATGTCCTTGTGCTGTTTTGTTGTGCTATCTCTCAATTATGGCAAAATACCATTCTCTTTTAATGGGCACTTGGACTTGTGTAAAGTGTGTCTTTGTAACTTTGAATTCTAAAAACCAAATTGTGCTTTCAGATGTCAATATCTTGCTGTCTTATAGCAAACCCTTTGCCTTGCGTGCCATCAAATGTGTGTTTCTGTTTGTCCCCAGTGTTACCATACATATGTAAGTCATGTGCGGGATTACAGTAACTACTATTATTGCCCTTAGTACTTTAACCAAGGCAAAGATATTCATGAGGTTTACAACTGTGTCTACTAATAGCCTACAGTCTTTATAACATGTGCTAATCTATTTACATTTGCTTAAATATGAGAGAATATTACACCAAAATGTGCAAGACCATTTAAGTTACATCAGACATGTTCCTCAAAGCTCTCAGTGAAGATTATAAATACAGTTTCCACTCTTCCACTGACACAGAACCAAAAACAATACAGACAGACTCGCTCTAAAAAAAAAATAGACAAGTTTTCAAGACACCTTATTCTGTAAAGTGACCATTGCCATTGCCTTCGACTAATTTGGACGTCCCTGTCCAGTACACCATTTTTTAATCATTATTTCAAATAAAAAGACTGCTGTTGCTACGCTCACTAGCAGCACACTACTAGCAGGACGCAGACAGACATGCCTCAGACTGCCCAACAAGTACAAGCAGCGAGCGATCTAAAGGACACTGAGAGACCACTTGTGAGCGTAATGTTTCTGGACACTAAGTGGTGATAATGCACCTTCCCAGGCCTCTGGGGGTGCCACGTCTCGCTGAAAAATTGGCCAGCTGGGCTCTGGCCATCCCCCAGAAGCGGGAGACAGGAAACCTGCCGAATGAGGGAACTCTGTAAAAAAAGAATTCCAGCAGGCTCCCACTCCACTGACGAGACGGTTGCTGTGGCTAACTGAATGTGATTGTGTGAATGTAATCAAAGTTATTTTGGCCACAAAAACTAGATCATGGGCTTCTGACTTCATCATCATCAGTCATAATTTTTTTTTGGTATTATCAGACATTATCTTGGCATTGAGTTGGGGAGAGAAATAGCATACTGTGAAAACTAACTAGGAGACTGGTGACTGCCTCCAAAATGGCTATAAGGATAAGGATAGACTGCATAAGTAAACACTTATGGATCAAAGACATCTACTCCATTTCAGATGTGCATGGTATCAAGCTCTTGAGAAGGTAGAGATATTATTGACACAAAATGACGCCTTTGTCAATTATTGCATTATTTAAAGCTCTGAGCTCACACTACACCAAGAAACTGAGGGGAAAAATTCAAGTTTTCTTCACAGATGGTTCTAATCTGTCCGATGAAACAGTCCAGTCCTAGTTCAGTTCAGCTCGGTCCAGTCAGCTGTTCAACCTACTTTCTTGTTTTTCCCACACAGCTCCTCTTGGGACTAATAAAGTAGATTTGCAGTAGGTGTATTTTTATACAGTAGTTATATTGGCCTATGGCTCTTGCATTGTTCTCCATAACACTCTTGAGGAACCAAACTGTTAGAACAGCTTTGCATACCGAGACCATCTGACATCAGCACTGAAAAGTTCAGCTGGAGGACCAGAGAGAAGTTCAGATTTCTGACTCCCTGTGGAAGGAACGCTGGTCCAAATTTAAGTTGGCCGAAAGAGTCTCCAGCTCAGCTCCTTGCTCCGCTCTTTCCTCTCTATCCTCCTCCTCTTCATCCCGACTCAGGAAGGCCAGCTCGTTCTCATAGCAGAAGGAGTTGGCGCTGCCCGACGCCATCTTGTTCTCCTCAATGTCCTTGGCGCTGCAGCGCGGCGTGGACGGGACCTCGTAGGTCTTGTGGAAGTGGGTGTAGTCCACCTTGTAAGTGTTCTTCTCCTCGAACACCACAGGCTCGAACCGATGGCCCCACAGGATCTCGTTGGCCAGGTACGAGCTGCGAGCCTGGGCTGTCATAGACGTGGCCTCCACGATGCCCTCGAGGATGACCACGATCTCGAAGTCGGCCGTGTCCAGGTCCTGCTTGCTGATGCCGAAGAGGGGGCTCTCCTCATTGATCTCGTGGAGGATGGTCACGGGCGTGACGAGGAAGATGCGGTCCCAGCCCTGGTCATAGCCCACGTTGATGTCGATCTGCTCCAGGGGGATGTACTCGCCCTCCTCGGTGAAGCGTGGCTTGACCAGCTGGGCGCGCACATGCGCTTCCACGATGTGGCTCTTGCGCAGGTTGCCCACACGGAACATCAGGCAGAGCTTGCCGTCACGCATGGCGATGATGGCGTTGTGCGAGAAGAGCAGCGTCTCGGCGCGCTTCTTGGGCCGCGCCATCTTGGCCATGATGGCACCAATCATGAAGGAGTCTATGATGCAGCCCACGATGGACTGCAGCACCACCATGAAGACGGCCAGCGGGCACTCCTCTGTCACGCAGCGGAAACCGTAGCCGATGGTGGTCTGCGTCTCGATGGAGAAGAGGAAGGCCGCCACAAAGCTGTTCACCTGCATGACGCACGGCGTGAGGGTTGGCCCACTCTCGCCATCAGCGTCACCATCGCCCCCACCCCCGTCTCCGTTCCCGCCTGCCGCCAGCGACTTGTCCAGGTCACCGTGGAGCAGCGCAATGACCCAGAAGGCCAGGCCGAACGCCAGCCAGGACACGACGAAGACCAGCGAGAAGATGACGAACATCCAGCGCCAGCGCACGTCCACGCAGGTCGTGAAGATGTCAGCCATGTAGCGCTGCGACTGCTCCTCCACGTGGGAGAAGCGCACGTTGCACTGGCCCGTCTTGTTGACAAAACGGCTCCGCTGCTTGCGCCGTGTCTGGATCTTTCCATTGCCAAAGCCGTTGCCGAGGGCGGGCATCTTGCCTGCTGCTCGCTGAGTGTCCTCGTCCGACGAAACGATGCTGTACCGCTGCGGCCGGCTCGCACTCATGCCGGGCCGGCGGGAGTCAAAGACCGAGCCTTTCGGCGGCCCAGGACCAATGAGAAGACAGAGTGGAGCAGAGTGGATTGTAGTAACCAATTACAGCCAAGAATACTGGACCTGGAAATGAGAGGACACAAAAACCTCCAATCAATTAACCTGATTTAACTTTAACTAATAGCACAATAAATCTTTCTTTCCTCATGGGAAGGGTTAACACAATAATTTATATAATTTCTGAGCAATGAGTATTTACAGTGTTTATGTATATTAATATATTAAGGTGACTAAAAGAAAATCAAGATAAAAGTTAATGATGTTTAGGGAGTTTGGTGCTGTCATTAAGAGAGCCAAAGGGCACGTGTAATAAGAGATGTTTGTGGGGTCCAGCCTTGCGTGTGCAGCCCCATTCCTGACTTCTGTGATATGGCTTTCTAATTATAGAGATGTTCCAAGTACACACACACACACACACACACACACACACGCACGCACGCACACACACACACACACGCACGCATGCACGCACACACACACACACACACACACACACACACACACACACACACACACACACACACACACACACACACACACACACACACAGGAGCAGGCACAAACATCAGGAAGACAGAATATAGTTATAGTGTGACCACACACTCACACTTGCTGACATGCGCACACCCACACTCACTCACTCACACACACATTCAAACACACACCCAGAAGAAGAGACAGCCACAGATGTTCAGACGCTCCCGCATCAGGTGTTGCTAAATCTGAGAGTGTGAATAACACGAGAGTCTCACTTGTGATAATGAGTAAAACAGATCACCAGCACCCAGTAGTACTCTCTGTCTTACACACACTCATTTCACTTTTTCCCCCATCTTTTTTAGCCTGCCTGGTTTTTTTCCTCTCCCTTTCTCTCTATTTTTTCTCTTTCTCTTTCACACACAGACACACACACACACAGACACATACAAATGCACAGAGACTCCTTTCAGAGTTCACACGTCTGAGGAAATGAAAAATAATCAGATGAAGACGGGATGTTGGGCTATAAATGGAGGCCTATAGATGTTCCCATGGAAACTGATCTGGAAGGGGTAATAAGTGTTTTTGGCAGTGTGTGGGTGTGTGCCATTTCGGGCTGAGTGTATATTCGCAACGACTGTGAACTGTCTGTGAGCTAGATGTCACCTAAAGGCACTTTAGTCTTCTACAAGGTGGCCAGGTTGTTGGAATTAAGAAAACAAAATGAAAAAGAGTATGACACAGCAAGAGTGAAAAAAAGATTAATAGTATTAGTATATATATCAGAATTAGAAATCAGTGTTATGATTAAAATAATAATAATAATAACACATAGGTTTTATATAGCGCTTTTCATGTCACTCAAAGACGCTTTACAAGGGAAAGAAACATAAAAAAATGGCTTAGAAAAGAAGAGACTTGATTGAAGTGCAATGAAAGTTGGCAGAGTTTTGGCTGACCAGCGCCACCTATTGCAGTGGACTTTGCAGTAGACTGGCCTCGGGGTTGAGAGTTCCTGTGGTGCTGCCAAGCCAGGATGCCATGGCACCTTGGCTGACCTCGGAGCACGGAAGTATTGAAGGTGTTAGGAAGTATTGCCATCAGCAAAAAAGTTAATGTCATTATGTTGTGATATGCCCATCCAAAGCCACCCACCACCCCCCCCCCCCCCACACACACACACACACACACACACACACACACACAAATCAAGTGTGATCTTATAACTGTGCCAGTTGCAACAGACATCAGTATACCTGTCTTAGTCCAAGATTTGCTCTATGGTCTAGATATATCCTGTGCGGGATTATTAGGTACAGGCACAATCAGTCATTACATGTTTATATATATATATATATGTGTGTTTGTGTATCCCTTTATATTTGTGTGTTTGTGTGGGTGTGGGTGTGTAAGTGTGTGCGTGTGTCTACAACTGTGCTTTGAGACCATCCTTATTGTAGGACATTGTATCCAAAATGCCAGCCTGATTATCCCTGCACCTCCTCTGAGGAGTGTGTTCTGTCTCATGGGCTGTGCAGTACGAGCCCAGATGCCTGTCACTCCTCCATCCATCATCATGCCGACAGTCATGCCGAGTGGCCACAGACTTACTAGGGCCGGACAGATCACACAAATGAGGATAAATAAATTATAAAGAAATCACAAGATAATAAATAATAAATAAATCACAAGATAACCAAACCCCTGACACACACACACACACACACACATACACGCATGCACACACACACGCACACACACACACACACACACACACACACACACACACACACACACACACACACACACCCATGGTGTAATTACTATGACTACCGCAGCGAGAATGTACTCGGTAGGAGGAATCTGGCCTGATAAACATTACAGTGGAGATGAAAGGATGATGTCACTGGCTTTGCTGGCTAGGATAGATGCGCAGGTATCTGGAGTGGTACAGCAACAGTACGGCACTTTGCCAGCTTACACAGACTTCAGAACTCAGCACTGATACATACATACATACTACAGATCTGTCTTGGCGTACACATACATACACACACACACACACATGTGCATGCACATGAACACACACATATGCACATAGAAACACAGACAGACAGACAGACAGACACACACACGCACACACACACACAGAGTCTTATTGACGCTTAAAGCCAAAAGAACTAAAGGCCTCACACAACTCTGACAACTCTGTCAGAACTCTCACTGGTGAAGCGGATTAGGCTCCCTCAGACACACTTCTAAACTCCATCCTCCTTAGTCTGACTCCACCTGTGCTGTGTGAAGCAGGTGGGAGATGAAGCCTGGATGAGTCAGCTTTCTTCCCAGTGCTGGCCTCAGTCCACGTTTAGAAGATTATCTACTCAGGGGGAGATTACTGTGTATGATCTAATGTTTGACACTAATGTTTGACACTTGGATGTTGCTTTGCCTTAAAAACTTTAACTAAGAAGTTACTGCACTTACAGTGATCCAGTGTGTTTTTGAACTATGAATATTTTTATTCTATCTTTATCCAGTATACTTGGTGAAGGCTTACATCAGGATATGTCCTAATAATGCCAACAGGGAGTTTCGTCTTGCCCAACTGCTCCAGGTGGGCCCAGGGCTGAGCTCATGAAGCCCCCTGGCTCAGACTGGCTTTAATGACTCCTGTATAACGTCACCATAATTTGTCCTGTGTCCTTCCTTTGTGTCCTTCCTTTGTATGAAAAGCATTTTATAAATACAATGTGTCATTATTATTATTATTATTATTATTAGTAGTAGTAGTAGTAGTAGTAGCAGTAGTAGTAGTAGTAGTAGTAGTAGTAGTATTGATGATAATAATAATAATAATAAGAAGAAGAAGAAGAAGAAGAAGAAGAAGAAGACGGATAAGAATAATAATAATAAGAAGAATGAATTAGTATTAATAGTTAAAAACTGTTTGTTTGCCTTGTAGCTTAGTGTGGTAAATGAAACCATTACAGATATCACCCAGTTCTGCTGGGTAAATAAAGCACAAAGATGAATTAATCAGCTAAACTGCTCTCAACTACATTACCCAGTAAAAATAAAACTAGTTGAAACAGGCTACCCAGAAGCCTAGCCTCAATGCTATTAACCCTAAGACTCTTACTGACATGATAACATAAAGACCTATTGAACCCTTAATGTGGTTGTAGTATCCAAGTGGCAGCATTCCAGGCTAAACAATAATGCCAGAACTGAACGTTCTAAAGGTGCAATACCTCACACATCCATTTTGGGCTGGCTGAAGAAGTGAGCAACTTGCCATAGACGCCCATGTTTAAAAAGTCTGTTTTCACAGCAAAAATAACTGTAGCCACTTCTTATTTTATAAGCCCATTGACTGGTGCCAATTTTCATCTCTGGTATCTAGTTAGATAGTAGGGCTCATTTAATCAATTACAATCTAGTTCAAGCCATATTTAACACCAATTATAACAAAAAAACCTGTATTGGCAGTCCAAGCCAAGACATAATCTTCATTATTTTGCTATTGATTAAAATTATAAATGATATCAAATAAAGGTAAAATATTCCTGTAATGTTAAATTTGCTTTGCTAATCACAGAATCCTCCTATTCGCTGTTTAGGTGTCCCTTGATGTATTGAATTAATCCGTTAAAATCTGAGAAGTCCACAGGAAAAATGGGCATAGTCACAAAATCACATTTTTCAAGTTATTCCCCCTATCGGTAGTTGCATTAAAACCCCAGCTTTTTCAAAAGCAATCCTATGAATAAACAAGCATAGTCTTAGCATTTTCAAATAGCATTTACTCGTGAAATCAAAATAAAAATCAAACTTATACATTACATTTTCTCCGTCTCTGCATTTCGTGACCGTGCCTGTTTTTTTCCAATAGAGTCCTTATCTCCTCTACTTGTCTACAGTGAGCAAGCATGACTCAAAGCTTTGTTTCGCTTATGACATGTACTGTTCGAGGTTGTGGTGCCATTTTGAAGAGCTGCTGTGGACATGGTGTACAGCTCATTTGCGCCACTGGTGTGTGGGTCGGCTCTCCTCCTAGTTGCTAGGATGCCACTCACTTTGCTTCCAAGATATTTATATCAGAGACAGAAAGCGCTGTCACAGAAAAAAAAGGGACCACAGACCACGAGCATATACACAAACAAAACATCACAGCACTGACCTGTGTTACAAGCTGTAATGATTGGAGTTACACACACACACACACACACATGCGACATAGCCAAGCACCCAATCCACAAATAAATAAAATAGAAATAAATAAATGTAAATAAATAAATAAAAAGCAGTGGCATTTTTAAAAAGTCAACGTGTGTCACCGCTAATAAGGGAGCAGCAGCGGGTGCCCACTGCCCACACGAGGCACTATGACACACACACACACACACACACACACACACACACACACACACACACACAGCATCTCGCACGAGGCTGCCGGCTCACGCTTTCACTGTGCACACAAGTCAGCGAAGAAGCAGACAGTACCAGCAAACGCTCAACAAGCCCCCGCGACCACTTGCACCCTTCTGTGCGCTTCTGCGCGCCTCAAGACCAAGTAATTACACATGAAGGGATCTATTTTTGTGTGGAGGAGGAGGGAGAGAGTGTGGGTCAGTGCCTATTAGAGAGAGAGAGAGAGAGAGAGAGAGAGAGAGAGAGAGAGAGACGGGAGTGTGAGAGTGGAAAAAGAAATGAAGAGAGACTAAAAAGAGAGGAGTGTGAGGCACAGCCAGCAGGAAAAAAAAGGTGTGAAGAGAGACAGATGGAAAGAAATGGAAAGCGTGAAGCATGGCAGAGAGAAAAAAATGGATAATTAATCTTTTTAACCACATGTGCAA
The DNA here is from genome assembly GCA_030347295.1 of Setipinna tenuifilis. Classification (NCBI taxonomy): domain Eukaryota; kingdom Metazoa; phylum Chordata; class Actinopteri; order Clupeiformes; family Engraulidae; genus Setipinna; species Setipinna tenuifilis. Next base: position 26,301,439 of record CM059266.1, on the reverse strand, counting down.
AATATGACAAAATCAGGGTCTTTTCTTACCTGCACTTTGTCCTGAGTGGAGTGACACATGAGAGTGTGTGTCTCCGGGCTCCAGTTGTGTGTGTGTGTGTGTGTGTGTGTGTGTGTGTGTATATGTGTGTGTGTAAGGGTGACAGAGAGTGTCTCTGTAAGTGTCTGGTGGTGGTGGCTCCTTGCTTGCTTCTCAGCCGAACTGTAGCTTTGCTCTCCAGGGATCCATTGGCGCTGTCCTAAGGGTAATACCTCTCCCATTGACGGAGACAAGGGCAGACAAACTCCTCCATGTCTGCTGACACACACGCATGCACACACACACACACACACAGACACGCACGCACACACGCTGATACAATCCACCTTAAAGTCCCACAGTCCTCACAACAGGGTGCTGAAGACCCCCCTCTCTCTCTCTCCGTCCGTTACACGCGCAGCAGGTGTGCATGGGAAGGAGCAGAAGCCCTTAATTGAGGAGGGGTGGGGGGGGGGAGTCTTCCTATTCCAGAAATGTTCCGGTCAGTTCTCCAGGGGGAACCTGACAAGTGCAGGAACACTGTGACGCCACTCTTGGAACCCTTGGAGATGTGCCTGAGCGTGAGTCCTAGCAGTCCTAGCAGACGGCGCTTCAGTTGTCTCGATGACGCTTTCGCCGGCACTGCCGAGGGTCTCTATCTGACATTCGCTCCTAATCATCCTCTCTCTCTGTCTCGCTCTCTCTCTCTCCTCTCTCTCCCTCTCTGTCCCTCTTGCTCACTTTTTTCTCTCTCTCTTCTCCCCTCCTCTCTCTCTCTCTCTCTCCCTCTCGCTCACTTTTTTCTCTCTCTTCTCCCCTCCTCTCTCTCTCTCTTCCTCTTGCTCACTTTTTTCTCTCTTTCTTCCCCCCTCCTCTCTCTCTCTTGCACACGCACTCTGTCTTCCTCTCCCTCCCTTTTTTTCCTTCTCTCTCTCTTTTAAACACACACACTCATTTCATCTCTCTGTTCCCATCTCTTTCTGACTTGCACACTCTGTGTGTGCATGTGTGTATGTATGTGTGTGTGTATGTCTGTCTGTCTGTTGCTCTCTATGTCTCATATGTTGGTGTTGATATGGGTTCTGTCCTTGATTTAATCTCTTTCTATTTTATTCTTGTGCTCTCCCTCTTTTGTGCCTCTGTCACTTTAGACTTCTTCTCTTTTATTCACTGAATCTCTCTCTCTCTCTCTTTCTCTCTCTCTCTGTCCATCTCTCACTTTTGCTTTATGTGTGTGTATTTCTGTCTTTTGCAATCACAACCAGCAACTGCTTCAGGTTTTTGGAAAACACCCCATTGCACCCCACACCCCACCTTCTGCCCCCTGACACACACACACACGCACATGCACACACGCACGCACGCACATGCACATGTGCACGCACTCACACACACACACACACATACACATCTCTGTGGCATTTGGGGAGACGGTGGGCTTGTCACTCTGCCCCCTCTTTAGTGCCCCTGAAATGGTAACCTAACACAGACGCCTCAGAAGTAAACACACACAACACACACACACACACACACACACACACACACACACACACACACACACAGACCCTCATTAAAAAGTCATGTCTGTTGCACCTCTGCCTACACCTTTAGAATAAAGGGGGTAATTTCATGTTCAGTGGGGTAATTATAGATGTATCTATACAAGAACTGGAGATGAACGACCGAAGCTCTGACCGAATAAGAGCCTGCTGTGTGCCAAATCCGCACCGGAACTGAGCCAGATGTGCTTCAGAATTGGGAAAACGAGACAGAGGAATAGAAAGAGAGCGAGACACACAGAGAGAAAAAGAGAGGGAGAAAGAAAGAGACACAAAGACAGAGACAGGCAGAGAAGGAGAGCCATTATCCAAGGTAAATGAGCATGATAAGGTCGAAATATCTCTCTTTTTCAAATGTGTGCTAACATACTTGCCACTGATTTATAAGGCTGGAACAAACACACACACCAACACACAGCTATTCTCTCTCTCTCTGTCTGTCTCTCTCTCTCACACACACACACACAAACACACACACACATCCATAGTTGCTCACCCATGAAGTGCACAGCTTTATGGTTCTGGATGTAGGAAGGGTATGGAAAGTTAGCCCATGTGTACTCAAGTGTACTCTGGCGCACACACACACACACACACACACACACACACACACACACACACACACACACACACACACACACACACACAAACACACACACAAACACACACACAAACAATCAAGTGTCTACCAGGGTGCCATGCAGGAGTGAGGCATGATGGGACAGGTCCTGTGTGTCGTGCTTCCCTGTCACAATCAATTCCCCCTCCTGGTGAGAGTCCAGGCGCCTGGACTCTGAAGGTCATAAAAGCCCAGGTACTCTATCCCCAGACACACAGCCTCCTTCTCTCCCACTCCCCCCCTGACAACAGGAGATGCTCCTATGGCAGTAAGATTGAGTTATATGATTTACTTATTTATATATCAGAATCAGTTTTATTTGAACAGGCATGCTCATACATATAAGTAAATTGCTTCTTGATGTTGTTGGCTCTTCTATACATTGTACAAATAGACAACAATAGAGTAGTTAGACAATTTACACATTATATACAAGCATGACAGTGTACTGTACACATTGTCTACAGATATTATATTTATGTGTACATACACTATATGAATCTAAGTATACAAACAATATACAAACTCCAAACCAGTCAGAGGGGGTACATGCATGGATACTGGTGAGCTAGTAAGGAAAGCAACAGCAGTGGAAATGATCACACACTTGTGTTACTTGTTGCCATTGAGGGACAGTGGATGCGGTTCGATGTGTGGTTAGATGTGCACAACCAAATCAAAAGTGCCCCCTTTTTTGGGCAGCAGAAAGCCTTTGGGGTTAATGCACAGATGCACGGCATGAATGTTTTATCCGATCAGATTTAGTGGAAATGGGCGAACATTCAAGCCCATGGCATCATTACTTATTCAAATTCGTTTAAATCACACGCTCGTTTCAACGAACGCTGTTGCCAGCCTCCAGTCTTCTTCCTCCTCCTCCTCCTCCATCTCCTCCTCCTCTTCCTCTTTCTCTTTCTGAGTGTCTTTCTCATTCAGCAGTAATTGAACTTCTCTGCATATTGAACCTGGTCTTATCTATTGCCCCAAGCCCCCATAAATGGGAAGGCGCACACATCAGTTCCACAGTGAAACAAATCACACCCAACACCTCAGGAGTCTTTCTGAAGAAATCATACCTCAAAAAAAGGACTCAAAGACTACAAACTCACCAGATGTTTTAAATATGACATGACATCAGACATACATAGTGGTTTTTGCTGATGAATCTGTGTTGGGCGAATGGGTGAATGATGCTTTAGGTGTTGTAGGACCTGTGTTGAAAGTGTTTTCATCGTGGGTTATGTCAACTCTTTATCGTTGATCGTAAATGGTGAGGTTTCAGTCAAAGAACTTCCTGTGACATTCAAATGAAATAGACCCCAAAATGAAACCAGTCCACTCTTGGTGACTGGCATGGATTACAAATGAACCAATATTACTATGGAGACAAGCCTCGGAGGGATTCCCAAAGCCTAGGGCCTGCTTTGCTCCATACGGACCATGAAAAAAAGATGAGTGGAAAGAGAGGGAGGGAACGGGGCAAAAAGATGGTGGAGGCGGAGGGAGAGAATACTTCCTGTTAAAAAAAGGTGCTTGCATGTGGAGTCTTTGCTGAATGTATGTGTGTGTGTGTGTGTGTGTGTGTGTGTGTGTGTGTGTGTGTGTACTGTATGTGTACACCTGTTTGTCTAGTAATTACATGGGATGGGCTAACACACAGGAGCCCCTGTGAGGTAATTACAGTGGGAAATTAGGCCATCGGTTTGGTCGGATCAAGCTTAGCCTCCCCCCGCCTCCCTCCATTTCCCTTATCCTCTCCCTCTTTCTTCCTATCTTCCTTTGTTTCTCTCCCACTCTGTTTGTATGTGTAAATACCTGTATACTGTCTACTTGCTTGTTATCCATGGATGTGTACATACACTCAGATACACTTTCCAAAAGAAGTGTGTAAGTCCCTCTGCATATGTGTATCATGGGAAAGTGATGTTTGTTTTTTTAATATTTTCTGATATTGTGTGTGTGTGTGTGTGTGTGTGTGTGTGTGTGTGTGTGTGTGTTTAAAATAATTTTATATTAATCAGCATTCTGCTGTTTGATGGATGACCTAAGTATGTACATTTGTGTCACACAACACAGAATATATAGTCTCCTTAGAAATATGTCGAGGAATAAATAACTCAGCACACTCTCCCTTACACACACACACACACACATACACACATACACACACACACACACACACACACACACACACACACACACACACACACTCACACCCCATACACCCACTCACCCACCCACCTACCCACACATATACACACGTGAACTAGTTAGAACAAGAGTGTAGAAGATGCGTGTGACCTCAAATCTGTACCATAATTCAGACTCCAAATAGACAAGGGTTCCACCACGGCTTTTATCCACTGCCTCTCCTGTGTAAACACACACAGGATCAGTGGAAAACGTGATAGAATAAATCAGATTCTTAAAATGAGATTGTTGCAGTGAATGTAAGTAACTGAAAGGATGTGTTTGTGTACAGGAGATACTGTGTGTTAGAGGTGTTCAGATTTACTTTCCCAAGGGCTCTGGTCCGAAGCCACAAACGGAAAGACTGAGTTTATCACACACACACACACACACACACACACACAATATACTATATCATGTCAGGAAAGTATCAGGGTATGAAAAATTGGATACTGCCCAAGCATTTGTATTTGTTGTTGTGTTGTCCAGTCTTGTGGTGAGAGAAGAAATGTATATGTGGGCAGAGGGACCTTTGTTATTTGTAGTAGTGTGTACATCCTCATCAGTGTAAGTGTGTATTTTTAATGGTATCCTTAATTTATGTGTTCACATATTGCTGTTAAATATACAAGGACAGGGAGGGACAATCTATCAATCTATCCATCCATCCATCCATCCATCCATCCTGAGGTACAGCGAGAACCTGCCACTTGTCAGAGCTAATAGCATTCAGGGTGCAAGTTTGTTGCCTCCCACTAATGGAACTCAATTGCCCTCCAGTTTTATTCTCAGCCTCTGGCCTCAAGCATCAGAGACAAGAGGGCCGGCACATGTCTGTGTGTGTGTGTGTGTGCGTGTGTGCACCAAAGTCACGTATTGATGTAGTGGCATTGTTGTGGAAGACACTCTGGCCAGAAAAGAACGAAATGCGTTCAGCTGCATTTAGACTTTATAGGGTTATGCCTCATGTTCAAACTGTGCGGTGATGAAGAGCTTGATTGAGGTGTGTGTTATGTGAACACACACACACACACACACACACACACACACACACACCTGCCAAGCTTCAGTAGGCTATGGGATGCTGCTCTAGTCTCCAGCAGTGGGGTCGGTACCAAGAGCTCCAGTGAGCGAGCACACACGCACACTCACCTGCCAAACCCCAGTATAGGATGCTGCTCTTGCCTCCACTAGTGGGGTCTGTACCAAGAGCTCCAGTGAACGAGCACACACACACACACACACACACACACACACACACACTCACTCTCTCTCTCTCTCTCACCTGCCAAACCCCAGCATAGGATGCTGCTTGTCTCCAGCAGTGGGGTCTGTACCAAGAGCTCCAGCGAGGGAGCAGGGCTGGCTGGTGGCGTTGTATCGGGAGCAGCAGTGTGGGAGATTAGGGGCGGGCGGAGGAAATGGATGTTTGCATGGGAAAAGTGTGTCGTTTATTTTTACCGCTGCACAGGTGTGCTGATCAGAATGAGTTATGAGAGAGTTAGTGGAGCAGTGCCTCAGAGAATAGACACAAACACACTCACACATACACACATACACACACAGACACACATGCATGTGTAAGTGTGTGTGTGTGTACACATGCACATAAACACCAACATGTGTACACATAAGTGCACATACTCACACACATGTACACATACAAAAACTGCATATCATCAGTACGCTATGTACTGTAGTGTTTATACAGTATGTCAGCGGTTGTTTACCCTTGTCTTTCATTTACACACCAACGGTGCAAGAGTGTTTTTCATCAAGATGATATGTGTGCCTATCTATTTACTGCTTCCGGGCATCTCATATTGCCCAGCTTAATGCCCAAGTGAGTTTGCCCAGGGGGCAATGTATTTCTGCCTGAGGTGTGTGTGTTTGTGTTTGTGTGTGTGTGTGTGTGTGTGTGTGTGTGTGTGTGTGTGTGTGTGTGTGTGTGTGTGTGTGTGTGTGTGTGTGTGTGTGTGTGTGTGTGTGTGTGTGTGTGTGTGTGTGTGTGTGTGTGTGTGTGTGTGTGTGTGAGAGAGAGAGAGAGAGAGAGAGTCTTTCCGTTTGTGGCTTTGGACCAGAGCCCTTGGGAAAGTGAATCTGAACACCTCTAACACACAGTATCTCCTGTACACAAACACATCCTTTCAGTTACTTACATTTACTGCAACAATCTCATTTTAAGAATCTGATTTATTCTATCACGTTTTCCACTGACCAAACAGAGACAAAACAGCCTAGAGTGGAAGTATACATCTATTGGTGACGGGTTGGATTAACAAACCTCCAGACTGGGAATGGAATAGCATGAGAAAATGGAGGTAAATGGGAAAGTTGGATTTCCCCTTTTCTGTTTCCTATGCATTTGGTTATATCTCTGAAACTTGATAAATGCAGGGCTACAAGTTAATACATATCATTTCACAGAACTAAAAAAATGTGGGTTGTGCTTGTATTCATGGGGGAGTACCCTTCTGTATGCTACTCACACTGTAGGCCAACCACACCACCTAGTGGATATTTAACAACAATGAAAATCAGACTTTAGACAATCAGCAACTTCAAGCATTCAAAATGCAAGCATTAAATAGAACCAACTAGTACAGACACGTGCATTTATTTAAAAGTATGGTATTAGGGTTAGCATTTATAGGATTATGCATGAATTCACAGCAGCCATTTCTTTGGAAAAGATATGTGTGCACAAAAATGACAATTGTGTGATGGCTACACAAATGGCAACTCTGTATTTCTCACTAGTACATTTTTGTTTGTTTTTTCCATTTAAATATAGACAAATAGTGTGCAAAACAAAATACATGACCATTTTTATTTCTGAAACAAAACATGTCAAAGATTTGCATTTTAAAACAGTTTACTTAGAAAATGAAACATAATAGGTTAAATTGAATACAAAAGTGCAGGTAGCTAAAAACAAAATGAAAAATGGTTAAGACAACACTGAGCAATAACATTTTATAAAATAAAATAAAAATCAGTATGCAACAAATTGCTTTATTAAAAGCATCTGAGAAGAAGTTGTTTTATCCCCAGTTGCATTAACAACTACAGATAGACACAAAGCTACTGGTTGGATTCATTTTTAATGAGTGGAATTATGACAACAACAAACGACATATAGCCAAGTAGGCAGGCCAAGTATAAAAGAAAATTTTATTCTATGTTGAATGTTGAACGACTCGTCTTAGTAGCAACTAATGAAAGTGAATCACCACACCATCATACAATTCGCCAATGACACCACTGGTGGGGCTCATCAATGTGGTCTCACACCCAACTCGACCCGTGGCTTAGTCTGGACCCTTGGCATCTTTCTGGCAAGGCTTGGGGTACCCCCTTATATTAGCATCATTATGTCGATGTGAAGTGGAGTTTGATACTTTGTCACCACCAGCTAGAATCATACAAAGGTTTTCTGTCTGCTGTCATCTTGAAGTAGCCAAAAGGAGACTCATTGTCGAGGATGATGGAGGCCTTGTCACAGAGGTCTACAGGAAACCCACACATACCAATCAATGTCTACTCTTTGACTCTCATCACCCATTGGAACACAAACTGGGAATCACCAGGGCCCTACAACACCAGGCACACAGCATCCCATCCAAAACAGAAGCAAAAGAAAAGGAACATACACACATCAAACAGGCACTATAAACTAATGGTTACCACGACTGGCATTCATCAAGACAGGAAAAAGTCAAGAGAAAGGAACCAAAACAACAATCAACACAAAGAAAAGCAACAGCATAAATTACATGGTGGTGCCCTATGTATCGGGAGTATCTGATAAACTAAGAAGAATAATCAGCAAGCACAGCATCCCAGTATACTTCAAGCCTGGCAACACCCTCAGACAGACACTGGTCAATCACAAGAACAAAACTTCAAGACACAACCTTAACAATGTGGTTTATGCAGCACAATGCAGCGAGGAGTGCTCAGATCTGTATATTGGAGAAACTAAGCAACCACTTGACAGACGCATAGGGTAATACAGGAGGGTGACTGCATCAGGAAGATAGGATTCAGCAGTACATCTATATCTAAAAGAGAAGGGACATCCCTTTAAAGATGTTGACATGCACATTTTGGGCAAGGAAGACTGGTTTGAGAAAGCAGTGAAGGAGGAAACCTATCTCCACCTGGAACAATCAACTTTGAACAGAAGAGGAGGGCTGCGTCATCATGTATCTGAATCCTGCCTTGAGATCTCATTCTAGGAAGTTTAACTGCTCTTCAATATCAGAGCAGATCTAAATCTCTGGATCCTGTGACCACAATGACTGTCACTCCAACTCACACCTTGCCGTATGTTAATGGATGACTAATGTGACCCTTTTGTCACATGAACAGGGGTGTGGTCTACAACTCCACTTCCAGGTCCAGAGATGGAAGGGTGAAACATCTTCAAGCTCAAAAAGAAGTCCAGTTGCTTATAACTCCTTTCATATCAAACCATTCTTTACCTCCGTGTGTGTGACGCAACAGGGTTCCACCACAGCTTTAAATGAGTCCCTCACGTTGTTATTCAGCAATGAGGTGAACAATTTGTGTGTGCTTCCATCTTGATGCAGCAAATAAGGACGACTTTACATTTCACAAAAAACAATGTAAAAATAATGTACAAGAGTACCAGGTTTTTTTCAGTATTTTGAGGAATGAATAATTATTATGGGTAGGTATTTTTTGACTTAGTAAAGGCTGTATAATGAACCTACTTTAAAAATTATGACCGATTTTAACAAACAGGATTTTCATGACTGTATTCTGCCCTGATGTAACACTATGTAACAAAAATAAAATAAAAACATGTTTAACCTATGTCTTTTGTTGTAAGCATGTTAAGTTGGGGTGCAAAAGGGTGCAAAACTTATAATAATATAAGTTTTTTTTCTAGTGGAATGTTATAAGTACACTAATGGTGTGCATTGCAGAATGTCTTTCATCGGTAAGCTGCAGTGTTTTAATATAGGCCTATACTAATTGTTTTTTTGTTCTTTTTTTGTCCTCAAAAAATAATATTGCATTCACTGTTGTAAAACTGCAGGACTGGTTTGACAATTTGGAAGATTTTCACCATGACTTAATTTCTCAGTCCTAAACATTGAAGAGCGAAATGTTGTCATGCAGTTCATGTTATTGTTATTCATGTATATGTTATATAGTGATTGCTTCTTGTCAACCGCTGTGGGTCCGTCTACATTGCGGTGCATTTATTTTGAAATCTCTGCTATCCATTTGAACGTTCTATTTCCGCTCTTTCACACATTTCCGGCAACCCGGGTTTGCGTTGTGGAAGAGCGGTGAGCATTCGGTGTTTTCTGTTTTATTATAGCCAATGCCTATTTCTAGCCTTCGTTTCAATCTTGTTTGAGTCTTTGACATACTCAACTAATTGTTATTGACTTGTTTTAAATTAATAAAACTGTATTACTATAGCTGCCTAAGCATGGTGTTTTGTGGACTAGGTTAATCACTTAGTTTAGGCTATGTAAAGCCCTTAGTTTTAATGTCAGTAAAAGTTCTAATTGTAATAATTGTGCATTTAAGTCTTCCTGGTTTAACGTCATTTGCAACTAAATTATGCTCTAGAATCTTTGATGCTAACCCCCGTCGTTGTTTGGAAAACTCACCCCAGAATTCTAGAGATCAAAATAATATTGCATTCACTTATGTAAAACTGCAGAGATTATTATGCATGTCATTGAGGAATGCACAATACACAATCAATGCATGTAGGGGGTGTGGCATGTAGCTCTGCAGGAAGTAGTGTGCTATGTTCCTGTCATTGAGGAATAGCATACTATACTCAACATCTGCTTATCACATCAAATCTGATTGTTTAAGCCAAGATTATTTTTGTATCAACTGTATTTATGTTCCTTACCTTCAACTTTAACAAGTTCCTGTTTATTCTCGTTAATTCCCATAAATTTCGGTTAAAAGTTTCCAACTTTAAAAGTTCCTGAAATGTTACAACCCTTGGTAGAGCCGTAGAGGACATGGCATAGTGATACCTTGGAGATGTAATGTAGGCCTACCTTGGCACATTGTGTAGTTATGGGAAAATGTGTGCTTTTTGCTAGTTTGAAGTTGGCTGGTTTGACTGGGATGCGAGTAATTGCATTAATGTTCATTACACGTCTTTGAATGGTTAAATATGGATGCCAATATATAGAAAAGGACATAGTTTGTACTTTAAGAAGCATTTAAACGTATATGGGTGGTGAGATGCAGTGTCATGCACTTAAAGGAGGATTCCCAAAATTGTGTTCATAGCAGACACTTTTCTGGGTTTCATTTCGGTGTAGAGAAAAGGGAAAAAACAAATATCTACTTTCACCATTTCCAGATAACGAGTATTGGTGCTGTAGGCATAAATATACAATCATTGTTTCTAGGCTTGGGCGATATTTTGAAAATACCTTATACCGGGGTATTTTCAAAATACCAGCTGCAAGATTTTTTATGTAATGTCATTCCTAACATCAAATGCTATAAAATCTCTGATTGATACAGAAGAAGTGGTTTATTGCATTCTATATGAACAGTTAAAATAAGGAAATAAAACTTCAATATATTTGATCCTTTAAAGCAACTTTGAGTTACTAGCTTAAAAATGGCCATACCTACTCGCATAGCATTTATGTACATACTTTTAAACACTTTTTAAATACCATATATCATGTCAGGAAAGCATCAGGGTATGAAAAATTGGATACTGCCCAAGCCTAATTGTTTCTAATTTTTCTTAAAGGATGACCACAACTGATTTTATTCATTGGGTCACAATGAAAGTCTATCAAACTGCCCTGCACGTGGATATGTGATGCGAGGGGGGGTACCCAGTGTGTTGACAGAACGACGTCCTGACCAAGCCTCGGTATGGCTGACTTCTCCACTCCTGATTCTCCAACACAAAGTTTGGATTCCGCTGGGCCCAATAATATAACACCACCACCCACTCCTTTGATGCTGCCTGAAACTGCACCTTCAACAAAGTAGGCTACTGTATGAAAAATATCCAAATGTTTTGTGTGTCTTGTAAGCTGTGAGTAAACTGAAAAGCAATGGTTAATATCAAAATATTGTAAGCTACAGTAGACAATGGCCACTGCAGTCAGCAAAGCATAAGTAGGCTAAAGATTGTCCAATGTGTGTGTATTAAAAACATCTCTGACTAGCTACTTGAATTTCAGACCTGTCCAAGCGGTCAGTTGTGGCAGACCTCTCAAGTTTACTCATTATGGCACGGTATGTCTCATACTATGTCTCCTACACATTTTAATCGTCTGAAATAATTTTCATGCAGTCAATTGACTATTGCATTCTCTGGAATGGTTGTGATCATCCATTACAGAGGCGCATAACCTCTTACTTTTGGCCAGCCATCGTGAAGGCAGTTGTTGAGGTCGGTGAAACCAGAGAGGAAATTCCACTATCAGATGAATTACATGAATTCTGGGCTGATGTCTGTGCAAGGCTCAATATTACAGACTCAAATGCACACCGTAGACAGCTGCTGCGATGCTGCCAACGCCACATGGAACGTCTGAAACCTGTCAGAGTAAGAGAACAATCACTTTGGACTTTAGAATATACTTTGTCTTTGTTTAAAGTGATAATTTGCAAAGTATATATGTAACTGTTTATAGGCCATGTCAAATGAAGTCCCTCTTCATTGGGAAGAAGAGAAGGATCATGCTGCCTCAGAGACAGAACAGGTATGTGTAATCAGTGGACATTAACATTTCCAAATGTGAACTTCTACCAGCCATTGTCAAATAAGACATAGAATTCAACAGCAAACCTGATGTGTGTAAGTCATAGGCCTATTTTAAAGGTCTGACTGTTGTATATTGTGGCATAGGAAGAACAGTTACGTGGGGAGGACACCGCTACTGCATCTTCCGAGGAGTGTCTGTCCGGGGATGAGGACAGTTACTGTCAGCCAGGTCAGGCCCTTTTTTCGTGCTCTGTGCCTGAGGGAGAATGTAGCTTCTTCCTAAACAGATCTGACTGGGAAAGCTTGAAGGCCACACAGGAGGGAGGACGGCTGAAAAGCCATCACTGGACAAACATAGTGGCCAATGGCATCAGACAAGTCTATTCATCCTGCTGTTTTGTCCTTAAACATCACAGTGAGAAACAGGAAACCTCCAAGCAACAAAAAGCTGTCTTTAAGTGCAGTGGTTACTGCACTTTTAAGACCTGCCCTGTAACTGTGTCTGTGGAAATCCCTGTGTCTGTGGAAACCACATTAGAGGCAAATGTGACTTTCAATGGAGAGGCATGTAAACACATTCTCAAACGGAGGTCGGTGCGTTTATTACGACAGGCAGAATTACCAAAAAGGTTAAAATGCACCAATCCCAGGTCCTCAGAGAACTTGGGAGAAATGTCCCCATCAGTTTTACAGTCTGGATGTTGTGATGAAGCTCCAACAACAAAAGCCCTGGCAGGTATTTTGGGGAGCAACAGGCAGCATAAACAATGTGATAAGGATGAACTGGAAAGTCCACAAAAGATTGCTGAGGGCAAAAAGGATGAAGACAAGCAGCTTCAGAAAGTGCTCCTACAGCCCAAAGGTATATTGGGGAGCAAAAGGCAACGTAAACGTTATGATAAGGATGAACTGAAAAGTCTACAAAAAATGGCTAAACGCAAAAGGGACAAAAATAAGCAGCTTCAGAAAGTGCTCCTACACCCCAAAGGTGTAATGCTGTGGTGCCACAAAAGCATTAAAATATTCCATGACAGATGTAAAGAGGATGTTGTCCACATTCATGTTACTGGTGGTGTTGTAAAGAAGACCAAACCTGGCCAGGCCCCATTCTACATTTATGAGTTAGTTGTCAGACATCCTGACACTGGAGGTCCAGCTCTACCAGTGGCAACTTACGTTGCATCAGAACACACCACGTCATCTCTCACCTTTTTTCTCAACTCTTTTGGCCAAGACTATGTAAAGATGTGCGGGCAAGCATCACTTGAAAGACCTGTCATGTTTATGTGTGATGGACCTGTGGTACTGATGCAGGCTATTTGCAACACCTTCTGTGAGATGAGCCTGGACAACCTCCTAATCCAGTACTACTCAGTAGTTACAGGAAATGGGGCAACTGTTCAGCTGCATATTCCCATACTGCATAGGTGTTTAAGCTACATCATGCAAAGTGCTCGAGATTTCTGCAAGAAATAGTATGTACTTTAAAGCCTTTTGTCTTTCTTGATTCTGTAAAAAAATAATGTAATATTTGAAAATGATCATTGCAATTACAAGAGTGTAATGTATCTTTAATCACACACTATAGCGTCTCTCGAAAGCCCTACCGACTGGTGATGCACGTCTTTGGCCTTATGAGACAAGCCACAACTATGACTGAGCTGGAGGAAATTGTGGAAAGCTGTGCAGTGCTCTTCTTCAGTCCAAAAAGAGGCAAAAATGTAGAGAAGCATTTTGACATTCTTCAGCAGAAGCTGACCGACATCCCCACAATTGAAGACACCAATGACAACCAGACTGAGACCGAGACCCCAATGGTATGTCGTCACATTGTGGAGTCATAGATTTTGTTTTGATTTATACATATGCACACAGCTGTTTTAGGATGACATTTGTCATGTTCTGTTTGTCCATAGGAAGAATTTCCTACATCGCCTTTCAGATATCATTTCAGAGACGTTGCTGAGAAGGCCATGCTTGATGAAAATGGGCCTAACAACCACTATTATCTTCCTGACTTTATGCCTAAATTACTGATGAATTTTCTTGGTCAAGCACCTTTATGGACAGGGCTTATGCTTGGTACAAAATCTGTGACTTTAAACTAATTGCGTTTGTACTTACAATGTAATTAAAGCACAAACTGATGCAGAACAATGTTAATGCTATTTTCACAGGGAACCTGGGAAGACATGGTGTTGGGCCACTGTATACACAGCTGACAACAAAGTATGAGAATACCAGACAAATATCTAGGCAGGTGAGACAAATATAAATTTAGCAGTGGTGATTTCTCCCTTCGCTGCTGACAGTGGCCCTTGTAATGATTCAGTGTCTATTACTTTTATGCAGAATTACACTCGGCACAATAAACCTCAAGGCATCATGGAAAAAATCCAGTGGAACCTCAAAATGACCAGATTCCGAAGTCTCAAGTTCACCCGGCTGGATGACTTTGTTTTGGCATATGAAGATGTCCAAACAGGCCTGCTCAGGAAGTACAGGGTACTGTGATAACACGACACAAACATAGAACTATAAAGCTTTTGAAATGTGACAGTATGGAATTTTTAATTAATAGTTGATCAATTACAATGTTTTAATAGTTGATTAATAAATGTCTGTACAATAACAAACATTGAATGTATGATTCCCAGAACATTACACTACATCAGAACTAACATTATTTAATGAACAGTATCTTTGGTCATGACCTAAAGATGTTGCACGAGATGGATGCTAAGAAAGGCCGTCAGAGAAGAGGACAAAGAGGTCTCTCTGTATCGTGCCTGGATGCCCCTCACAGTCAGACTGACAAGGTACTCACATTATTATGATAAATTATAACATCTTGAAATTAGCAGGACCACTAGGTCATTGCCATAAACATATGTTTTACATCTGTCCCACTAATAATGTGTGAAAGCAAAGCTGATATGTTGTTATTATTCATGATATTGCTGTGATCAGGAATCACAGGAGCAGCCCCGACAGGAAGCTACTGTCAAACAGAAGGTGGACCAAAATGGATTGCAAGAACAGACCACTGAGGTTAAGAAAGGCTTTTGCATCTAATAACGGTCTACTGCTTCAAAATTTTTGACTCAAAGTTTGACTGCAAGCAAAATGCAAGTTCTCACCAGATATGCTGCATAATGCTGTTGTTATGATTCCTGCAGGAGCAACAACTATCCCAGCAGCAACCCCAACAAGAGGAAATTAAGGATGAACAGAAGGTGGACCAAAATGAATTGCAAGAACACATCACTGAGGCTGTTTCTCTGTTTCCATGAACCGCCATAGAAAGTCGGTTACAGCAGTTATGCTGTTTCTATGATTTCTGCAGGAACAGCAACCAGGAAGTAGGGGAGGTCTGCAAAGCTATGTTCAAAATGGTATCATCCAGCCTGTGTCCAAATACTGGTAGAAGCACTGGATAAAGCAGAAATGTAGCTTTGCCCCCAAATTCCTGATTGAAGTTTTTGTTTTAAGAAATGTCATGTTTGTGCTTTAAAAACAAGTTATTTTGTAATGTATATTTAAAAAAAAAAAAAAACGTGCCTTTTTTTGTATTAAGAGTTTGTTGTATATGGGTCACATGGGGGTCATGAGGTAGAGTGCCAATAGAGATGCAAACCTGTTACGACCTCATAACGTTCCAAAGCAAGATCAACTCTGCATTAGGTTTATGTCGCTAACATTGTCAGTGTTTTTGTGACTACTTACATTACAGTTATACAGTTTATCAGACAGAGATTGAGAAAATAAATTTTCATAAAAGCATCATTATGAAGCGTGGCCGTTTATACATTTTTATAAAATTGTGCCCAGCTAAAATGCAATAGTTATTAGAATTTACTATTTTTATACTATTCTAAATTGATTCACTCCTGAATATGAACTAGGCTCCATATTCAGGCCCAGCTCCTATAGACTTTAATGTGATCTTGTAAATGCTGTACACAGAATGTAAATCTCTGGTATTGCAGAACTCCATACTGTAAAATAATTCTAATTCTAATTCGTCCACCACCTACTTTCAATATTCAACATACAGTAAAAAAAAATTAAATTGTAAATTTTATGTTTACTACATTAATTCTTATTTGATTTTGTAACCAAAAAGAAATGATATTTTACAATTGCAAGATTAATGCATTTAATGTTTTACTTTTGTAGACCAATGCTGCTTCAATTTCACTTTTTTATGCCTGTGTGCTATCCTGTATTGGGGAAGAAGCTGCCAAAAAAGAAATGATAATGAAAATGCAAAACTCCTTGTCATTTCATTTTCAAGTTATCAGCGCAGATATCCTGCCAAAATAAAAAAAAAAAATGAAATATTTACATTTGGCCTTTCATTTTCCTGATAAGCACAAGTCATTTCTGACACAAATGAAAATAAGTTTAAAACATCTATTTGTCATTTCATTTTCCTTGCGATTTACTTTTCATTTCTCAATTTATATTTTCATTTTTAAGTTCATCCACATGCAAATTAATTATGTTAATGATCAGCGGTGCTCTGGTGTCGAGAAGGGAATGCGCCTACCCGGTTCTACATAGACAGTCTGCCAGAGATTATGGCAAGCATTATTGACATTTAAAAGCTAAGTTTGACTATCTGGAATGAACAGTTACATTTTGGAGACTTGGAATTGTCATTTAAGATATCTGTAACGTAATTGTGACTAGTCGAAACAACAGATAGAGATATCTGTAATTCAGTTTTGCCTAGTCAAAACTGATCTGCAACTGCAACTGATCGGTGCTACCCACTAGTTAAAACTGATCTGATGCCACACACACACAGCCTCATGTCCCCCCATTTCCATCTCTAACTTTGATCCCCCCCACCCCACAGAACACACAAGACATAGCCCGACCCCGACCCCCCCCCCCCCACACACACACACACTAAAGTGTCGGAAGAGAGATTTTTTCCACATCTCCCCTAAAGAACAATGTGAATCATGTTTTTTAGGCCTAATGTAGTGAATAAAGACACACAGACAAAAACTTCCCGCAACACATTTACTTCAAGAAATGGGAAAATCATTATAAAGCATTATTAACTTACATGACAACAGGTAGCCTAACACAGTCAAACATAAATATTCCCCTTACACTGTGTCCAAGCTAGCTCATCATACACCCATCAGCAGCCAATCCATGGCCAAAGTCAGGACTGTGTAATTGTCATTCAAATAAAGTGTGTTGATCACCTAACTTATCTTGACTACAAAAGAAGCTTATTTACAGCTTATTTGGTGGCTCACTTTACCTGAGTACAAACTTTTTTTCTCTCAGGAAGGAGCGTCTATATATTAATATTTATATATATACACTGTATATATTAGATAGATCACATCCTGGTTAATAAAAACCGTACAAGTGACATTAAAACAAACTACATTTTTGGCTTTGTATTCATTTTCATCCTTAGATTTTATGTCTCTTTTCCAAATTTGCCAAAAATTGGCCCAATTTATCTGAATTCACCCCACAGATACTCCTTGTGAAATATTACTTTACAAATGGAAATTTTTACTTAAAGTATGAAAGCACATGTTTTCAAAAATACTTTCAAAGTACAAGTATTTTTTCTTTTTATTTGTTTTTTGTTGGCCACAGACCAGTCACTAAAACCTGACCTGAGCTTAAGTTCTTAATACACAATACCACTATTTTCACAATTTGGGGCCTACCTGAAACCATACTTTCACCACTGTTAAAGCAGGACTATATATGGCATTTACCTCTTACTTAAATGTACATATTCAGATGCAAAACTCATTGCTGGTTTCTATCCTTTAGCTTGTAAATAAATTCAGATAGTTTCAAAGATTCCAGAAGTTGCATTGCGACATACAATGAAACATTGAGAGTGAGACATATAGTGAATTTGCAATTCTATTGCGCAGTCTAACCTGTGCGTGTTGTAGTGGAGAAAAAATAGGGATAGTTGTGTGAATTTAAAACCTTAGGGGTTGAGCGCATCCACCTCTTATCAATGTAACGAGTACTTCATGCTCACATTTCAAATGTAGTGGACTAAAAAGTTCAATATTTGTATTAAAATGTAGTGAAGTGAAAGTCACAAGTTGTCAAAATGTTTCGTACTAATGCAAAGTACAGATACTTGAAAATTGTAGGGTGAATTCAGGTAAATTGGGCCACTTTTTTGGCAAATTTGAAAATGTTCTTAAAATACCATTTCCAAAATTGTTTCAATGGTTTGTCAACTTGTAACAGACCTACAGTTGGTATGAATGATAGTTGAACAACATGCGGGATAATGTAAATGAATCCTTCAAATCCAGTTTTTACCCTTAGAGTAGCCAAGGTAAGATAAGCCTCGCAAAAATAAATGTCAGGCCTTGAAATAGCGTGGCAAAGTCGAGGGAATTGTAAAGTAGCCCAATACATAATTTGCATCAAATTAATTTGTACTATTTAATTGTATAACTATGATAAATGCAATTGTCCAATGTGTGGCTCTCCGCTTACTTTGCCAAGTACTGTGCCCACCCCTGCTTTAAGCTATACCTAGCCTACACAGTGCATATGTCTGCTATTGAGCACATAAAATAAAAGTGGTGCATTCATTACCAGAGGTGGAAAAAGTACTGAAAATTGTAATTAAGTAAAAGTATCTTTAATTTGCTTAAATCCTACTCAAGTAAAAGTAAAAGTACCCATCTGAAAATGTACTCGAGTAAAAGTAAAAAATGACTTCATTTCAAATGTACATTGAGTAACAGTTACTTAGTTACTTTCAATTATTTGATGTAAAAAAGGATGAGTCATAAACCAAATCCAGCACAAGTAGTTTCAATCAACCTTTAGCCGTATAAAGTGCATATCCAAACTCACAGCTCATAACTGAACGTAACATGGTGCTCTTACTTCTGTGTTCCACAACACACACATGGACAGTCACAATCTGTTGAGAGGTATTACTGTAATGTGCACTCTATGTTCGGTCATGTGGTCCAACTCAGAACACTACAATAAAAGTAAAGAACGTCTTGATCCAGATTGTGTGAAACAATGGAATTCCCTTTCAGTTCTGGCAGATTTTTGTATACTTAGCTTACACTTAATACTTCTTAATGCTTAAAATGTACTCGAGTAAAAGTAAAATTACCCATTTCAAAAACTACTTAAAAAAGTACAAAGTACTCATAAAAACTCCTCAATTACAGTAACTTAAGTAAATGTAATTCATTACTTTCCACCCCTGTTCATTACCACAAACATGTCTTGTAAATGTCTCAAACTTTTCTTCTCAAACATTATGTTGTTGTGAAAAAAGTAGAAAACACTAATAGAAATCCTTTTGATGAGCACCCGTTGATATCACCTCTAAAAATTCTCTGTCTATGGGATCCCAGCTTGGTCTGGACTTGGTGCGACAGCTGGGCTCTTTAAGTAAGCAAGCATTGGTGTCTTTGTCTCTCTGTTTCCTGTCTGGCCTGGGCACAGTTTACCTCGCAGGAAGGGTACACCAAAAACCACAACCACAACTAGAACACAAATCACACCCACACCCACACCCACACCCACACCCACACCCACAGCAATCGGAGTGTCCCAGACATGTGATGCATCTTCTGGACCTGGGGAAGAAAACAAATCTGAATACACTTCATGACTCAAATCTGTTAAGCATCATAATTCAGAGAAGCCATGACTGGTCAGTTTCAAAATATTATCTGTAAGAATCTATGGCTTTTATACAGCCTTTTGTCATCTTTACTGAATAGCTAATTCTTTACATGAAAGCAATGTTTAAAAACCTGCACACTCTACTTGTTACTGTGTTATTCTTGATAGTTTCGTTGAATTGTTTTTTTGACCACCCTCATACCAGCCAAACAAGGTGATGCAGTTGAGAGAGCATCTCTTGACTGGTTACCTTTGGTTGAGTTGTTTCGTGTCAGGTTTGATGGAATAACTGCATGCATGTCACTGGCTGATGAAGGCTCTATAAAACATTAAGGAAAAACATCACAACATGCACTCAAAAACTGTACATTCACCTCCCAAGTTCTGATTTTATCACATATACATTACTAGAGGTAATGTCTGTGTTGTAAGCATGATGAAATTACTATAAATCTGTTTTATAAATAGCTCTCTTTTTCAACAATACATAACCAATATTACAAACACTTAAGCACATTTCTTGTAGTTAGCCTAGGGCTATCCAGTAAGTAAGTCCAGAATATTTTTTCTGACCATGGTTTAGTGCTAATTAAACCCTGACCTTGTGATCATGACCAAAAAGATATGTGGATCTGTGTACTGCTGAGCCAAACGTCATTGTCCATGTTGTGGGAAAGTCTGTACAAGTCGATTATGACAACTTTTCACAACTTTTATCTGTAACCCAATTGGTTGGATATAGAACTCCTATAATTTTGTTGTCAAAGGCGTAGGTTGGCAATCTGGATTCAAAGGGAAGAAGGCCAAACCACATATCTGTTCCAGCTATTCACAAAACCATCTGAAGTCTTGTAACACAGTGTTTTAGATTAACTCTCACACTTACTACAATCTTGGTACTTGGTTTTCTGTGTACGCACCCAATTAATGTCACTGCCTCAGTGTAGTGCTATTTTGAGCTTTGTTGGGGCTTTTTTTTAAATGGCAATTTTAATAGTTTTATATGCATGTCACAGTAAGCTATTTGGCTATGAGCTGTAGTCAAACTCAACACTGCTTTGATGGAGGTAATCTAACTCAGGGATGCTAGAGCGCTATACTACACTAGAACAAATTTGATCCAGCTTTCCCAGGATGTACACCCTGGGTTGAAATGACTTTGGGTGGGGTGTTCACTTTAAGACCATCTCATTACCTTCAATGTTTAAATATTTTAAACGTTTTTAAATATGTGTTTTTCATTGCATTTCAGATTGTATATTTCTTATTATGCCTGTGCTCTTTTTCCTCATTGTGTTGTTATTGTCTCTGTCCTGTCCACATGCTTGCCCCATCCCCACTCTCGTGCTGTAACTACTTCAATTTCTCACCTCTGGTTGAGTCATTTGGCGTCAGGTTTGGTGAAATAGTTGAATGCTGGTCCATCAATATGTGTACCATTTTGCAATCGGCACTAGAATCCAGGTGTTCACAAATTAGTGGTTGGTAATGTGCTTCCAGAATATTGTAAAGTTCAACCTTGTCACAACTGCCTCTGATGTGGCCTTTGTACTCATCTCCAAGTTTGATAAATCTTCCATCATGACATTCCATCACTAATGTGCCTATGTATGTTTTGCACTGAGTGGACCTGGCTCCAGTAAGGGTAATGATGATGCCTTTTCCAGGGTGCACTTCAACTCTTTCTTCTGTAGAGAAAATAAAATCAAATCCAAAACTTTCTGAACTGCTAATTAAAAATCAACATTTGTCAAATGTTTGGAAAACAAGCTCTATAGTATGGCCAGGGGGTGTCCCAGAAAGCTTAAGTAATTAAGTTAAGGTTAAGTAATTTGGCTATGTATGTTAACTAAGGGTAACCCTCCAAACAGTCTATAGGAGGTTTGCAACTTCATTTGAGTTCCCGTATTAGACAATGTGACACCTCCAGACATTTTTCAGCAAACACTTTTCTAAGGGTATCTTTTGTACTGAATCCATTTTTTGCTGCTTGCCAACACACAACATTAAGCACAACATTAAGATTACCTGTAAAAGTGAACATGTCCAAATCGTGGTAAAATCATCAATATTTTGTGCAAGCATCGTTATTATCTAGCACTGTCTTAAAATCCTAGCCATTAAATTTACTTAGAGCTACACATGTTGTTTCTGAGATACTCTTCTGTTAATTCATGATTGCATCACAAACCTGGCAGATGTTAGACACTGGTGCTCCTCTACCTCCTGCCCCAAAGATGCTGGCGACATACTTGGCCACTCCATTAACCTTGACTTTCAACTTTTTCAAGAAGGCACCCCCCCCACATGCTTGCCCCATCCCCACCCCCATTCCTTTCATCCAAATGCAGCCAATTTTTGGTAGCCTACCTATTTAACCAACATATGTCCAACTTTGACATTTTCTTGTTTTTCATACTGTGCAACACTGAATATGTACACGGTTTTATACTTAAGATACTGTATATGGAAATTTACATAAACAGCTTTAACAAACAGCAAAAATGGATTCAGCACAAAAATAACTTGGTTTGGTTTGTTTGCTAACTCTTACTCAAAAATGCCTGACAATATTTATTGAAGCACCCTTTTGTGATTTTGACCTGGTCTGAATCGGGTTAGTCACTGGACCGCTTACTTGAACACCCCCAGGTCTCAAACTAAAGTAATACAATATTCCATATCAAGTAATAGAAATTCAACAATTGATGACGTCTTGTTTTCTACAATACCTTTGCATGCCAAACTTCCCACTGCCTTGGAAAGTAATAAAATCACCCCCAGCACTCTAGAAAATGAGCACAGATTTTGATTAGTTTAGTTTAACAGCCTAAGGTCTCATCAGCTAGCCAAATAACTAGGACAACTGGCACAAGTTGGCGAGTCTGATCTAAAATGTTGTTTGTTGCCTAGTAGAATACACTAGAGCCACCTCTGAAACGGGTACAAAAAATAGTAACAGGTCCCAGGTCCAACCTCCAGTGGAAAGGGGCCAAAAGCGAATACAGTCGAGCTGTACCGTACCGAGCCGTTACGGAAACCTGCAGTGGAAAAGGGCCTATATGGTGTAAATTG
This sequence comes from Setipinna tenuifilis, assembly GCA_030347295.1. Classification (NCBI taxonomy): domain Eukaryota; kingdom Metazoa; phylum Chordata; class Actinopteri; order Clupeiformes; family Engraulidae; genus Setipinna; species Setipinna tenuifilis. The sequence continues at coordinate 26,278,560 of CM059266.1, read as the reverse complement.
CTGACATCAGGTAGTCTAGCCATCATCGGTTCCAGGAAGACTATAGATGTGATGGATAATGCCTTTAAAGTCCTTAGAACACAAAAAGTTGGCGAGTCTGATCTAAAATGATGTTTGTTGCCTAGTAGAATACACTAAACGTAGGCAAGGACAAATACTAAAAAATCATGGCGAAAATGTTTTTTTTAAGGCTATGGACAGTATATTTTCATTTCCTGGGTAATGAAAGCAGATATCCTTAAATCCCTCTGTAATTCTTTTTTTGATCTTGCATATGAACAAAATGAAAAAAAGAATTTTACACCCGGCTTTATCACACTTTCAAATTGATGCACCGGAAACATATACAAAATACCCTAATTTGCGTAATTAAATATGCAAATGTCAAAAACTTGTAATACATTTTTTTTCATACTTATGTAAGTAACCAACTGGTAAAGTTTCATGATGATATCTACTATTTTAAAATTTTACCATATTCGCCTGTAGTGTCTCGCCTTATAATGGGTGGGAGCCGACGCCCACTAGTGGCAATATTTTTGACCGCACTGTCTGGCCCTCGGACCAAAATTGTTCTATAGACCCTTACAAACAACCTCCAAGTGTAAACAAAACTTTTGCATCAATGGTAAATGAAAATGACTAATTGCCTATACGTGGAACCCCACTAAGAAAGTTAAACTAGGAACCAGGAACCGCTACTCACTAGCTAGCTAACTAATGCTAAATACATGGACTGTAACTTTTAGCTTTAGCGTTCAGACTTTTTGATCCTCATTGAACTGTGACAGATCAACATACAGCATACATAAACACTTACAAGTACATTGATGTTGTTGAAGAATCCCTCACTGGCAACGCTTCCTTTCTATGTTCTGCCATTTGAGCTGGACGAGCTAAGCGTACTCCTTTACTGTTTATATCGTAGTCCAAAGGCAGACACCAGCATCAGTCAGTGTGTCCCTGTCACAGCCCCGTTTATATGGACACCTTTTTTGAATCCGATTGAATTTAATCAGATTATTAGCATTCTACCGAACTGTTTATATGAGCCTCAAATAAAGAGATTCGCGTTTGAAGAAAGGTGTAAACCACCTATTTTAATCGGTTTGAAAATTTAAACGGTTTCATTTGAATCCGATTATTTCACTGTATATATGGGACGTTTTTAATCGGTTTCTGTAAATAAATTAAAGAGATTAAAAGTGAAATTTTGTGTCCATGTAAACGGGGCTAGTGAGTCAGAGCTCCAGGATGTCGCAGACCAACTTTGACATATTTGCGGCCTAAAATACCTGCTTTTGCGGCTTGTTTTCTAAAAAGTTGCAATAAAAGTTGCGTTAAGTTTTCGGCGTAAATTGCGGGAATAAGTCAAAGTTGCAAAAAAGTAAAAATTTCTTCCCACGTTTGTAAATTATATTTTAACAGTAAATTGGTCTAAACACGAAAGGAAATATGGTTCCCTGGAACCGATGACGGCTAGACTACCTAATGTCAGCAAGTTACACAAAATATTTGGAGCGCACAGGACACTGTTGTGCGCTGTAGCCTACTAATTAACATTGCCAATGGCAGGCTAAATGGTTGTAAATAGCCTACATGTTAAGGTGAGTTTAACATTGTCATGTTTTGTTGACGTGTCTAGCCTATATTTTTGAAGAGATACCTCTCTGAGACGATTTTTTGCAGGTTTGGATTTCTGTAAATATATAATTTCAGAGAAATCAAAGTGTTTGTTAGTAGAGGACTTCAACGTGCTCTGCAACATCATTACAAGCAGTGCAATATTTTTTCCGCGTTCGTTTAATAATCTGTTGCAGCTATTTGAGGTTATTTTAGTGAACAAGAGTGAGCCGTTGTTAATATCAAATGTTTCCTGCATCTGCTAAACGAACAAGGAGACTTACTGTTTAGCAAAACATGACAATGAATGATGGGCCAAAAGTTGCGAGAAAGTTGCAGTGCTTGGCGAAAGTTGTGAGTCGCAATGAATTCGCGGGGATTGTCTGATTTTGCGTTGCAAGTTGCGATCACGAAATCCTGGAGGGTCTGACTGAGTAAAGTACATCACAGACAGAGACCATAGACCGTTAGATAAATAGACAATCCTTACATTACGTTACATGTCAATCAAAATTGAAGACGACGCTAAAAAATGCTGTATGTGTCAACCTAAGTTCTTTCCGGTTCTTTCTTGCGTCTCTATTTTAAAACTACCGCTAGTTGGACATCTAACCTGCATCTAACCGTGGAAGACTTTGTTATGCCTATCTCAAAACGCATTCATTACGCTTAAAATAAATATAAAAACTACTTCCAACAAAAAGCATCATGAAAAAACACAAGTACAATAGAACTAAGACTTATATCCACATTTTGTTGGAATGACTCTTGAGCTTTTATTTTTTTTTTTTAAATCAGGCAGGTAAAAGGGCAGTCGCTTGCGTTGTGCCTGCGTTTTGGGTCCTTTGCCTCTGCTGTTGAGTTGATGGTGGGATGCAGTAGTTAGCAAGTTTTGTCCTGCTCAATTAAGTATTAAACATTTAACGTGTTATAAGCTCTACAAACGTAGGTGAGTTTTTCATTTTTATTAGTAATGGTTTCATATGGATATACAGTTAATTGAAAAAGTTGTTGAATTTGTACAGCTTAGTTTATTCTGCGCTAGCTAACAACACGTTCTCGTTTGCAGCAGGCTAACGTTAATACCTAGTCTATGGTTAATACGCTATTTTGACAATAGTTCGTGGGTTCGATGTAGCCAATAAAAGCTACTTCAGTTGCTTTTTTTGATGGTGTTGGCTAATTCTTTTTATAATACTGTAGCTATATATACTGTAGCTGTAGCCGTACCTTCACGTTAAGATAGGGTGTTCAATATTGTGCTGAACTGATAGCCTACTCAGCTATATGATCTATTAAAAGTCTGTAATGTTCACAGTTTATGACATTGCACAGAAATATCAAATGGAAACATTCTACGTCAACAAAACGTATTATGTCGACATTAACAAAAGGTCATCTCTGGTGGAAACTACTGATAATTTGAAAACCGTTGGTAGACTATAGTGTTAGAAATTGTTTATCCTTCACACAAAAAATAACTCTTTACTGCAGTATTGATTGAACCTCCAAAGCTCTTAACTGATGAATGCATTTTTCTCCCTGAAGACATGGAGACAGATCTTTATGATGAGTTTGGCAATTACATTGGCCCAGAGCTGGACTCAGATGAGGATGATGAGTTGGACGCTGAGGACAGGGATGTGGATGAGGTAATGAAGAAGTAACTTGGCATTCCAATGCATAGAGATGAGCGGTGTGTGTTGCTCGGTGCACTTTGGTTTCTTATTTGTCAACTTGTGTTTGTGGGCTTAATGGGTTGTTTAATTCAAATTACATTTAATTTTTTCATAAGATGGGATACAGATTGTGGTGGACTGGTGATGGGACATCAAAGTCAGCTTTATTGTCAAAAACCATATGTACAAGTCGCACACACAGAACTTGAAATTGCAGCACTCCCTAGGCCCACATTGAACATTAAACATCTTGCACGACTTGCAGACAGTAAAGGATGTACATAAGAAATAGTAGGTGAAATGTGTGTCAAATGTTTTAATCTGCAGGCAGATGATGATGAGGAAGATGAACAGGGTGAAGGGGATGAAGATGTCCCCGGTATGGAGGTGGTCCTGCATGAGGATAAGAAGTATTACCCCACAGCGGAGGAAGTCTACGGACCTGAGGTGGAGACTATTGTCCAAGAGGAGGATACACAACCCTTAACAGGTCAGACAACAGTGACCACCTACCACTACAAATCCATATACACCCAGATACAGCATAAAGCACGTGTTTAAACTTAACAGGTCAGACAACAGTCACTACTGTTGGTCGCTAGCCTACTGGTGTAGCTTTGTTTTCATTCTCTACAGGATAAGCAGCTTTGTCGAAGCAGCGTAATATATGTTTTACAACAGTGACATTATGAACACAGTGTAGAGACTCTATTATTACAAATTAACTGTTATGGTTTATATCGTGGTTAATAGTAAAACCATCCATCATTCCATCCCTTCTACCAACACGCATACACCCTTGATACAGCACAGAAACAAATTATGGCAATGCTGTTGTAAATGTACCCACATACATACATACACTCACTCACATTGTGTGCAAGTAACTAAATAAAGACAAAATAAATGATCCTCTTCCATTCTCTCCCCCACTCAGAGCCCATCATCAAGCCTGTGAAAACCAAACAGTTTACACTCATGGAGCAGGAGCTGCCAGTAACTGTATATGATATGGAGTGAGTCATATATTTGTGTTTGTGTATAAGGGACAAAATGGGATCTTGACAAATGATGTATACTGTGTGTGTGAGTTTTGAGAGCATGTACAGGCAACAAGGCCACTTAAAGCGTGTGTGTGTGTGTGTGTGTGTGTGTGTGTGTGTGTGTGTGTGTGTGTGTGTGTGTGTGTGTCTTCGGTATGTCCAGGCAACAAGATCATTAATAGTCTGTGTGTGTATGTGTTTGGCATGCAGGTTCCTGGCTGATCTCATGGACAATCCAGAGCTGATCAGAAATGTTACCCTGTGTGGTCACCTACATCACGGAAAGGTAAGAGATGCACACATGCACTCATGTCTGTTTGGCATCACATGTGAAATGAATGATTAGCATGTATGAACACTGTTGTTTATGTGTTGTTGGGTTTTTTTTTGTTGTTCCACAGACATGTTTTGTGGACTGCCTGATTGAACAGACTCACCCTGAAATCCGGAAGAGAGATGATGCAGATGTTGGTGCACTCTATTGGCCTATGCGCGCGCGCACACACACACAGACATACACACACACACACACACACACCAGGGATGGAAATCAAAACTTTTGTTCCACACACATACATATGTTCACTTCTATGAAATGATAATGATGTTCACTTTTATCAAATGATGGTCAGAGACAACTGACTGTTTTGTAACCTTTTTGTGTATACTTTGCATATATTTCCTATCTGCAGCTCCGTTACACAGACATCCTCTTCACTGAACAGGAGGTGAGAGCCCTGACATGTTTCTAAATCAGATATTTTCTGTGGATAAAGGTTATTTATACATATGTGTTTTTTTATTATCAGTGTGTAATATCTATGAATTTTACATCTCATAGAGAGGAGTGGGAATTAAGAGCACCCCAGTCACAATGGTACTACCTGACTCAAGAGGCAAATCATACCTCTTCAACGTCATGGACACACCAGGTGTGAACAAGTTTTCACTTGTGTATTAGATAACAGACAGGATGACTGTGAACACACACACACACTTTGCTTTAGCCAGGCTTCGGGTGGATTTAGACTAAGTGTGGTCTCAAGTCCAAGGTGTCACTGAGTATGCCCTGGTCACCCCACAGGTCACGTGAACTTCTCAGACGAGGTGACCGCGGGGATCCGCCTCTCTGATGGGATCGTGCTGTTCATCGATGCTGCAGAGGGCGTGAGTGCTGTTGAGCTTGTCCTCAGTGAAGCGATGCTACGTAGCTGTGTTGACCATAGTGCATGCACACGTGTCATTACTAGGGATGCAACAATTGGCAAATTCTGAGCCGAAATTTATAATCTCAAATTTGTCCAAAGCCGACACTAATGTTTAAGTTTACTTTGTTTTTAATGTCAAATTAATACATTTGCTGGCAAAAGATATTTATTATACAAAATAACTAATTTATTTTGGAGTTGCTGAGTACTTTTGCCATTTTCTCAAATCTGCACTTTGTAAATATGTAGGCCTACTCTTAGCCAGCTTTGTGAATCAGTTCAGCTTTGTGAGACATTGACCATTGCCCTCGGCAAATGTCACCATTCACACACAGATAAAAAGACATCAGCTAATGTGGATGTTCAGCCAATGCATCCCTAGTCATAAGTACTCTTTGATATTAAAGGTGTGTTTGTGTGTGTGTGTGTGTGTCCTTCCAGGTGATGCTGAACACAGAGCGTCTGATCAAGCACGCCGTGCAAGAGCGACTGGCCATCACCATCTGCATCAACAAAATTGACCGGCTGATCGTGGAGCTCAAGCTGCCCCCCACGGACGCCTACTACAAGCTGCGCCACATCGTGGACGAGGTCAATGGCATGCTCAGGTATAGTCTCACTTGGAATGAACATCTGTCTGGTCTGTACTGGATTGCCTGGATGGCTTTGTGATGAGGTGGCATGCCTAGGCCTGTTGACTGTTGGACTTTGGGTTCATGCAGTAGACTTTTAGTACTTTGGTTTTGTCCTTCCTCAGTCCCGGTGTGACGCATCTCTCTCTGTGTGTCTTTCTCTCATTCTCTTTCTCTCATTCTCTTTCTACCTCTTTGTCTTTCTCTCTCTCTCTCTCTCTGTCTCTCACTCGTTCCCTCCTCCAGCACGTACTCTACAGATGAGAGTCTGGTGGTGTCTCCTCTGCTGGGCAATGTGTGTTTTGCCTCCCCCCAATACAGCACTTGTTTCACACTCGCCTCCTTCGCCAAGATATATTCGGACACATATGGTAAGGGCACATGTGTTTTAGTTTTTGCACACATGCACACACAGCTCTGTGTTTATTGGATTGTATAAGTATGCAGTGTCCTTTTTATACATGAATACATTTAAACATCACATGTACAGACATGCCTTTTATTTGTATAGGTGTTTGTTTATTTATTTATTTATTTTTGCTTTCATAACCACTTGTGTGGTTGGGATGGCGTATGTTCATACTAATGGTCTCATCTGATGTTATTTGTTGTAGGTGACATCAATTACACAGAGTTTGCCAAAAGGCTGTGGGGTGACATCTACTTCAACCCAAAAACGTGAGAACTACATCTGCATTCACAAGAACATCCCAAAGGACAGGACTCATGATAGTCACCTGTATACATATGTGCAAGTAAAGGAAAGGGATGAAGGCTGTAGAGACTGCTCTGTGTCTTTTTCTTAATTTTATAGAGCAGTATGTCCTTGTAGCATTTTCTTTTAATGCAGAAAGGAGCAGATTTGATTAACATCACTTACCTAGTAAATTAGAAGCATTGTGTCTCAACTTGTGTTGTTCCTTGTGGACTCGATCAGGAGGAAGTTCACCAAGAAGCCCCCCACCAGTAACTCCCAGCGCAGCTTTGTGGAGTTTGTACTGGAGCCCCTTTATAAGATCCTGTCCCAGGTAAGGCCTGGTGGTGCCACCTGTATGCCTGTCTGTGTCTGTGTGTGTGTTTGGGGTATGGTGTTGTATTTAAAATAATAATAATAATAATAATCTTTACTTGAATAGCACAGTGCATACATACAAGATGCAGCTCAAAGTGCTTTACAGTTTGGCAAGGTCACAAACAAGACAGCATTTCTTGCAGTCCAATGGCATCGGAGTAATTGAATGCAATAATGGAATAATTGAATATTTGAAGCTGGAATATTGTAATTACCCAGTGTTCATTACATGTTGTTTTCATGTTGAGCATTTTTGTATTTTGAACCTCCAAGTTTATGTAGTATTTTAGACACCAGTGAAGGTCTGAATCATTTCCTCATTGTAGACATGCAGGCCTAGGTAATTCTCACTTAAAGAAAAAGGAGCTGGAGCAGGGGAGGACTAGTGTTTTTTTTTTCCTGGCTGTAAATGACCCAGTGTGTGACATAAGCAGAGTGTGGCACTGCCTCATGGATGTGCTGGAGGTTGTGAGTGGTAAGCATGCGGTCAGCTGCTCTCCCTGTGCTGTGCCGTGCTGCAGGTGGTCGGGGACTGTGACACGTCGCTGCCACGCGTGCTGGACGAGCTGGGCATCCACCTGACCAAAGAGGAGCTCAAGCTCAACATTCGCCCACTGCTCCGACTCGTCTGCAACCGCTTCTTCGGAGAGTTCACAGGTAGGTGCACACAGGGACACAGGGGAGACACAGGGGAGACACAGGGACACACACACACACACACACACACACACACACACACACACACACGGACATTGATACTCAAAATTTAAACACTTAAATGTGAGGGGGGTCAATTTTTTTGGGAAGGAGGGGAGCCCAATAATCGAATGTTTTCAGGGGCCCAGTCTGTGTGGGTGGTTCAGGGTGTATGTGTGCACTCCCTTTGTCCATGTTTTGGTGCTTAACGCTTTGCGCTACAAGCATGGTGACTGTCCCTCTCTGCTCGCCAGGGTTTGTGGACATGTGTGTGCAGCACATTCCGTCTCCCCTGTCGGGGGCTCGGGCCAAGATCGAGCACAGCTACACTGGCGGCCTGGACTCTGACCTGGGAGAGGCAATGACTGAGTGTGACCCAGATGTAAGTGTGTGTGTGTGTGTGTGTGTGTGTGTGTGTGTGTGTGTGTGTGTGTGTGTGTGTGTGTGTGTGTGTCTTCAACAAGAAGTGTGTATAACGGGTGTAATGTGCTTCGTACTGTTGAATCCCTTTTAATGACTCTGTAAAGGCAAAGTCACATCGCCTCAAAGAACATACCAAAGACAGAGTTGTTACTAATCACTAGACCTGTCACAATAAGCAATAAATTAATTAGTCCGGTTCTGACCATCTGTCTCTTAACATGATGCCCCGTTCTTCCTCCTCTCTCTTCACCCTCTTTCTCTTCTCCTCCTCTCTCTCTCTCCCCCTACCTTCCTCTTCCCTCTCCTCCTCCTCTCTCTCTCTCCTCCTCCTCCTCCTCCAGGGTCCTCTCATGTGCCACACCACTAAGATGTACAGCACCGATGACGGGGTCCAGTTCCACGCCTTTGGCCGCGTCCTGAGCGGGACCCTGCAGGCCGGCCAGCCGGTCAAGGTTCTCGGGGAGAACTACTCTCTGGAGGACGAGGAGGACTCGCAGGTCTGCACCGTCGGACGCCTCTGGATCTCTGTCGCCAGGTAACCTTTCGCCACGGTGATGACCACAGCGTGCTGTCAAAACGTCTCGTGGAAAGCTTAGATGGAGATGTTGTAAAATCGAGAGATTGCAGTCTCTGGGTCAAAGCATGTAATGCCTTTGGGGTTCTAAAAGAGAAATATTGATCTACCCTGAGCTTACTTCTGTATTGTCAAAAGAAACAACAAATGTGTGCACCAGTGTGAAGATTTTTGTCATATGCATGCAGTTCATGTGTATATATTTATACAAAAGGATAATGACTAAGATTACTTTTTTTCTATTTTGAATACAAGTTGTTGAGGGGTTTATACAACTGCCTTAGGATGTTAACATGGCATGCCGGCTAGTGGTAGATAGCCATTATGTTTTTGATGATGGGAAAACTAGTAAGTGCTATGTCACGCTACCAATAACATCACTGGCTCTGGTGGTCACTCACCCATTCAGCTCAGTAGCACTCAGTAGGTCTGTGCTGATATTTGTGTCTTGTATGACTAGCTCATGCTGGTTACTCCAAATGGTAATACATTCACCTGGCAGATTAGGTGTCGCATGTATTAGTGTAAAACCAATACAGCTGATGCACTGAGTGACCCTGGAATCACATTTTAAGAAGGTTTCAAGAGAATTGTTGGAAACTATGTGTCTTTATTTAATATGGTGTGTGTGTGTGTGTGTGTGTGTGGTCTCTGTAGGTACCAGATTGAGGTGAACCGTGTCCCGGCAGGAAATTGGATCCTGATTGAAGGGTGTGACCAGCCAATCGTCAAAACAGCCACCATCACAGAGCCACGGGGAAACGAAGAGGTAAGCAGCAGTGCCTGCTTTTGTAAATTAATATTTGTGGTCCAACGGCCTGAATCATTTGTTTCAGTTTATGTGTGTGTGTTAACATGCTTGTGTGTGTGTGTGTGTGTGTGTGTGTGTGTGTGTGTGTTTTGTGATGCCTCTCCAGGCTCAGATCTTCAGGCCACTGAAGTTCAACACGGCGTCGGTGATCAAGATCGCCGTGGAGCCCGTCAACCCGTCTGAGCTGCCCAAGATGCTGGACGGCCTGAGGAAGGTCAACAAGAGCTACCCGTCCCTCACCACCAAGGTAACCAGCGCACCACCACTTATGCTACACATTACAACATCCAAGTGCAGTTTGTGGCCATACGTTTTGTGCCTGTTGGGGTGCCCATGTGTAATGTTGTGTGTTTGTGTGTGTGTGTGTGTGTGTGTGTGCGTGCGTGTGTGTGTGTAGGTGGAAGAGTCGGGAGAGCATGTGATCTTGGGAACAGGTGAGCTTTACCTGGACTGTGTGATGCACGACCTGCGCAAGATGTACTCCGAGATCGACATTAAGGTAAGCGCTCTGTGAGACTCAGTCGTGCTCTCTTGTTTTTTTTCAGCCTGTGATCACAGCAGTCCGCCTATGTTCCCTCAGACTTTATAATAGTGGGAGGTTGTAATGCCAACCAGAAGTGTAGCTAGAAACCAAGTTAGATTTAGCTGTGATGTGCATAAATAAACTCAGTTTATTATCAAATGCATTATGAAATAATTATTGAAATATATTGCAGCAAATATTATTTAGTTAGTTGTGAGATTGATTACCCATTTGCAGACATCTAGAGGCAGGATACCCAGAGCCCCAAGTGAGGGCATGCTGTGAAGGAAAAACCAGAAATTATATTATTATTATTTTAAAGAAATGAAAGAACTGATTCTGGGCCTTTTTGAAGTTTGCCTGTGTCAGACCTGCGACTCTTTGTCATTGTTGTTGGACTGCCCCCATGACCTTTGCCCTCCTCCACAGGTGGCTGACCCCGTGGTGACCTTCTGTGAGACGGTTGTCGAGACCTCCTCCCTCAAGTGTTTCGCCGAAACGCCCAATAAGAAGTGAGCGCTTGAGCTGAACACCTCACTTGCTGATTACTGGAACTCTGGGTTCTGTCATCGTCTCGGGTGGGACTGTTGTGCGGTGCAGTGTTGTGATTGGCTGTGATGCTTTGATTGACAGGAATAAGATCACCATGATTGCAGAGCCACTGGAGAAGGGGCTGGCAGAGGACATAGAGAATGAAGTGGTGCAGATCACCTGGAACAGGTGCAAATACACACACACCTCTATTTTCCATCTTACATTTTACACCTGCTTGACTATTACCAGAGCAGACAGGCAATATCTGTAACAGTAGTTAGTAGTACTGTAGACAGTAGTTAAAACTGCATATGCTTTCTTGCAATCTTACACATCTTGGTTACTCTGCAGATGTTGAGTAGCCCATCCCAAATTGGTTCCCAACTAAGTTACACACACACACACCTGTGGTCTGACCCCAGCCGTTCCCATCATCCATACCCCAGCTGGCAGGTGCATTTTGGGAAGATGGCAGTCTTTGTGTGTGTGTGTGTGTGTGTGTGTGTGTGTGTGTGTGTGAGTGTGTGTGTGAGAGAGAGAGAGAGCTAATCAACATCTGCAGAGTGACCAAGCCAGGGACACACTTCACACACCATTTGCTGTCTGGCTGTCTCTCTGTCCATCTCTGTGTCACACACTACCCCTCCTCTCTCAGTTTCTTTCTGCCCCCCCGCCACAGACACTCTCTCTCTCTCTGTGTCAAAGACATACACACACACTTCTGTCTTCTACTCTCCCTCTCAACATCCTCTTTTGTCTCCCTGCTGTGCAGGAAGAAGCTGGGAGAGTTTTTCCAGACCAAGTATGACTGGGATCTGCTCGCTGCTCGTTCCATCTGGGCCTTTGGGCCCGACACCACCGGACCCAACATTCTCGTAGACGACACTCTGCCCTCTGAGGTAAGTCCCACAAGGGTGTGGGTGTGGGTGTGTGCGTGTGTGCGTGCGTGCGTGTGACAAGACAGACAGAAAGACAAAGAAAGCATAAATGGAGTATAAATGGATTGTAAAAACTGTCTCCTTGTAGGTTCTCTTTCATATATTTCTTTGACCCCCCATTTACATTGGGATCGAGGAGAAAGGCAGTAAGAAAAGGTGGTAAAATGAACAGTCCAAAAGGCAGACAGTCTACATAGCTAATGCATTCCTATGTTGATGAAACGGAAAGAGTTTGGAAATAGACCGGTCAGTTGTCAGGTTTTTTTTTTTCTTTTTTTTTTTTGTGCCCTCAGCGGGCTCTTCTCTCACTATGTGTTTGTGTGCATATGTGTGCCTGTGTGTGCGTGTAGGTGGACAAAGCTTTGCTGGGCTCTGTAAAGGACAGCATCGTTCAGGGATTCCAGTGGGGAACGAGAGAGGGACCACTGTGTGACGAACGTAAGTAAAAGAAAATCTCAGTCGCTCACACACACCTTTTTTTTTTATCATCAATGCAAGCGAGCTTATTCCTTTAATCACATCTCTTACCTCTAGTAGTTTGTTTTCACCCCCGTAGGTAGGCTGCCCGAGCACAAAAAGTTTATTATAAAAATAAATAAATAAATAAATAAAAAATTCAAGCCACTAGGTGGCGACAATTAGCTGTAAGCCTTCCGGAACCGTGCTCAGCAATGGCTTTTGTGTCAGCCGTTCCATTTCCACCTTTTAATTTCTATGCTAATTCCAACTCTTCTCCCTCCTGTCTGCTGTTCCCTTTCTCGTTTTTTTTTCCCCCTAATGTGCGCGGCCTGCCTGAGCAGCCATCCGTAATGTGAAGTTTAAGATCCTGGATGCCGTAATCGCCCAGGAGCCACTGCACAGGGGTGGAGGCCAGGTCATCCCCACCGCCCGGCGAGTGGTGTACTCCGCCTTCCTCATGGTAGGGTCTCTCTCTCTCTCTCACTCTCTTGCTCTCTGTTCTGTTCTCTCTCCCCATCATCTGTCTCTCATTCTCTCACCATCTTCCTGTCTTTTTTTTTATCTCTCTCTGACCATCTTTCTGTCTCTCTCTCTCTCTCTCTTTCTTTGTCCCCCCCCCCTTTTCTTCTCTATCCTTCACCATCTTTCATTGTCTTTTTTCCCTCTCTGACCATTTCTCTTTCTCTCTCTCCTCCTCTCGAAGTGTCTCTCTCTCTGTTCCCCCCCAACTCCCTCTCTATCTCTCTCCCTTTTTCTCTGACCATCTTTCTGGCTCCTCCACTTCTCTCTCCCTCCTGCTGAGTGTAAAATCCACCTCCTTTATCCTCTTCTCTCATTTTGTCACCAAGACGTTAATGCGCTGCCTTATTTCCATGACAATGAGGTCGACCTCACAAACTGAGGCTGAATCTCTGCTGACTCTGACTCTGTGACTCCTCTGCCAATGCCCTGTGCTTATTGGTTGCCCTGTATGTCTGCTGTGATTGGCTATTGTACTGCTAGGCCACACCTCGGTTGATGGAGCCATACTACTTCGTGGAGGTTCAGGCCCCAGCTGATTGCGTGTCGGCAGTCTACACTGTACTTGCAAGGAGAAGGTAATGCCTGTCTTCCTCAACCACACACACTCACGCACACAGTTATGTCAAAGTTCATACAGTTAATGGTTAATGAACTGATGAAATGTGAGAAAATAAGGGAAAACAATCTAGGATTTGATTCTAGGATTAGATTTTTTTTGCTTAGAAGTAGTCAATGTTGATATGTGTTTGTTTATTCTTTTGACAGAGGTCATGTGACCCAGGATGCACCTATCCCAGGTTCTCCTCTGTACACCATCAAGGCTTTCATTCCTGCCATTGACTCCTTTGGCTTTGAGACAGACTTGCGAACACACACACAGGGCCAGGCGTTCGCATTAAGCGTGTTTCACCACTGGCAGGTACGAATAGTCACACACACACACACACGCCTGCGGATGCATGCATGGGTTCTGACAGCCCTGATGTTGAGATGCACTACATTTGAGTCAGCAAATGTTTCCTTTGACATTTGATGGTCAAGTGTTTTGTGTGTACATGCACACAAGTGATGTGTCCATTGTTTGATGGTTGGTTCATCACCATGCATTTTGACCAGAAAAGATCTCTCTCTAATTTGTTCATTTTTTCTTTTTTTTGTGTCTTCCCCTCCTCCTAATCTATACCCCTTTCTCTTTCACACGCTCTCCCTCTCCCTTTGCCTTCATCTCCCCCACAGATTGTGCCTGGTGATCCCCTGGATAAGGGTATTGTAATTCGGCCCTTGGAGCCCCAGCCTGCCCCTCACTTGGCCCGCGAGTTCATGATCAAAACACGCCGACGCAAGGTCCGTGTCCATTCCCACAAACACATAAACACACTAATGAACAGGATTCCCAGTGGTCATGGAATTTCTGGAAAGTCATGGGATTTCAATAGTCTGTTCCAGACATGGAAAGTCAGGGAATTTAATACAACTGGATAAATCAGGAACTCCTGATTTTACTGATTTGACACTTCCTCCCCAACCCCTAGGAATCTATTGTTGGCCATAAAGTGAAATCTCTCATACTGCACTTTTTGTTAAAAGTAGCAGAAAACAAAATTGTCATTGAGAGTGTATAATGGCCACAATGCTCAGTGTCCTTTATATTTTCCTGTTTTTGTGTCATTTGCCAATCACATCCATTAAGTAACATTTGTGTGTGTGTGTGTGTCCCAACAGGGCTTGAGCGAGGATGTAAGTATCAGCAAGTTCTTCGACGATCCTATGTTGTTGGAGCTGGCTAAGCAGGACGTGATGCTCAACTACCCCATGTAAAGAGACTGATGCCTCCACACTCTTCCTTCGGAACACCCACCCATCTCTCTCTCACACGCACACACAGGCAAACGCATTGTCAGTCCTCGTTATTTTTTATACTGTTTTGTAGAGTGTGAAAAATAGTCTTTTTTTATTAATTCCAATCAGTGGTCATGAAGTTGTAAAATTGTCCTTGTTTAAATAAAAATAATTTCTTTGTTACATTTATTTACTGTTTTTACATAAATGCACTTGGAGGCATTGACTGATTTAAATGAAAAGTGTGTGTGTGTGTGTGTGTGTGTGTGTGTGTGTAAGCCAAGCCATGAAGAGATTTTTTTTTTAATCAAGACATTAGTGACGGGTGTACGAGATACAAGAATATGAGAGGATGAAGGAGATTGATGAGAAGGTAAGACGTGATTTGACATGGACGTCAGATCTGTCTCTCTCCATGTTCCTTCACCAGCCTTCGTGATGGACGTGTCCCTGGATTGATGGGTATTTGTATAGATGGTGTGTCCGTGGGTAAGTGCTCACAAGGGTGCTGAGGACTGATGCAGACATATTATCTTCATGGGCAAATACACTCTGTCAACTGATTTAAAATCTGTCACATACAGCTGCACACACATGCGTGCTGCTCAGTACTTCCTACTTAGAAGTTACTACTGCTGGAGTGCTCATCTCAACGTTGGCACATCTTGCAGTTTGTCAACTGATTAAAAGTCTGTCAAACAGCTGCACACGCAATTGTGAGCAGTACCGTATGGTACAGTAACGATTTAATGTACCCCTCTAATTAAACATCGGCCCCCCCTGGTAAAATTTGTCTAGAACCACCACTGACCGTACTTACTACTACTGATGTATTCTTAGTGTTGGCACATGGTTCTTACAGGTGATCCGACTGACCTGTTTCCCAGACAAATCGCCTTGAGGCCTGAGGACAAAACATGGAGGTCAGAGATGGAAGGATGAATGGACAAACACAAGCTGGTGACCTACTGGCTATTGAGGGGGTTGGAAAAGCTGGAGGGGAGAGCAAAAGCAAAACAAATGCACAGAATGACGGAAGGACAAAAGGGTAGACTGAAAGCCAGGCCCGGTGGATGGATGGGATAATAGATTAGTAGTGATGGGTTTGTGGATGCCCATAGTCAGGTCTTGGCACACTGGGATCTATATTTAGCCATGATGCCCAGATTGTAGCAAATGCTTGGGGGCGTTTCAGTATGTGTGTGTGTGTGTGTATGAGTGCGCGTGCATGTACATTTGTGTGTGCGTGTGTGCACGTGTTTGCCTGTGCTGCCGCCATCAGAGTCAGAGATGATGCCCAGGGCACAGTGCAGGCACACAGCACGGTCAAAGACGGACTTACACACACACACACACACACATCTCAGACACAGAGATGATCACACTTTCATCCATCACGAAGCTCATTTGGAAATCAGAAAGAGTCATCAGATGAATCTGCAGCTAAGCAAGCACACAAAGCCTGATAACATTCCTTTGAACTCAACATGCTCATACATACACCACTGCATATGCAAGGAGAAGACAAGGGCTGACAGGGCCGTCTGCTATGGAGCCATGAATGAATGTGTAGATGGAAGCTATGAAAACACTACATTAAAAGTCTAAATATTTCCCCAAACTTCAAATATCACTAATTAGGGTTTTTTTCTTTCTTTTTTTCCATCTTTTGAGATGATGACACACTGGCTGGGCTTTTCCACCACAAGATTTATGCAAAGTAAACCTACATCGTGTTTTCAACCTTAACCCTCAGGATGCAACCTCCACCATAGCCCTGGCTGACGCCAGCTGTTAGACATACGCTGGGGCCTTTTTTAGATGAAATCAAGGGTGAAGAACACGCAAAGGAGTACATGACACTCCTGCATGCACACACACCCAAACACTGTTGTGTCCACCTAGATGGGTCAGCAAAGGAAAAAAGAAAGAACTTTCCGGCATTCTTGCGTCACAGCAAGGGAAGGAAAAGGGGGTGCAGAGTGTAGGAAGTGGTGGTGGTGGGGGGGGGGGGGGGGGGGGGGGCACCACTGAGGTGGCCTTTCCTTTGGGCTCTTCTTTATGCCATCAATTCGGTTTAACATCTAACTCTAACTAACACTGCCTCTAGTATGAAGAGGAGTGATCTTAGCATTTTGGAAAGCTCTTAATGTGGGGAAAACCCCTCAACTAGAGGTTAAGCAGTGACCCATAGACATGGCATCACTCTCTCCCTCCAACTGAGGACAACAGTCTGTTGGAAGACTCCTTAGCACATGTCGTAATCTCCTAATGCAATCAAAGAGGGCATTCATCTCAGGAAGGCCCTGAACAGTGGAGGTGAGCGCTTGAATGGTTGCGTTCAAATGCCTGGCTGGGATTCATCCTGAGGGAGACCCGGCCTTGCTCACTTGTGAACCCCAGACCTCCCCCACTCCCCGTTCTGTTTTCCCCCTCTTGAGTTACTTTTCCTCCCTCATGCGTGCCTCCACCCCACCATCTTCTCTTCCGAGCTTGTAGATGGAAGATCTGACCGATACAGAGTGTGAGAGAGGAAAAGCCCTCTGAGGGCCCTAATCACGTCCTCCTTTGGGGCTCCTGGAAAAACAACAGCATGAACAAAAAAAATTAAATAAACACTTGGTGGAAGGGGGGTTGGGGAGAGTTGTGAGCATGCCAAACTCCTGGAAATGAGCGTGACTTTTTTTCCGAGTTCCACCAGAGGATTGGGTTCCGTCAGTGGCCTGCAGGGGCCCGTCCTTTGGAGCGACGCAAAGAGGGAACCTCTGCCAGCCTGGCACTGAAACAGATCTGCCTGCCGCCGCTGAACCCCAGACCCGGCCAATCCCCGTCCTGATTTGACAGGCAATAGATGAGAGGAGGAGATGAGATAGAGATAGAAAAATGCCGCCAGACACAAGCGAGGCTCTACCACGCGCAATGTCACTCTCCATTTCATTGCCTGGTGGTGATGTCTGATCACCGTCACTTGCGTGAGCTGTTATAAGTCCCTGCATTTGTCTCCGACTAATGGTGTCTGCGGAGGAGGGGTTGGTCATGTCTTCAGGTCCCCGTGTGTGACAGACTTGAGGCGCGTGACACATCGTTTCAGGGTAAGAACTGTCACTTCAATATCTGGACAGCCATCACTACCAACTGTTAATTGTGGTAAATCTCATCACAGAGGGAGGAAGGATATTCTGTCATTTAATTTTAAGGCACAGTTCAGGCCTGCATCTTAATTTATTTTGAACAGTTAAGTGCTTTTGGAAAACAGTGGCTGTTTACTGGGGAAATAGTCATTTTGTTTGTTTTATTTGTTTGCCTACTCACTGTGGTTTTGCCTATTTTATCACTGCACATGTTAATAGCTGTATGAAAATGTATTATATAAACCATTTGAACTTGTCAAACACATCTTTCCACATACATAAACTTCTCATAGAATTGTTTGTGTTCTCTACACTTATATGGTTATGGGCCTTATTTAACAGATTATACTTAATTAAGCCAGCAGTTGTAGATCTCGAAGATTTCGTGATTTTGACAGTGCCAACGATTTCTTTGAGTAAATTAGCACGCAGCGCAAGACGTTTATGTTGGGTCACAGATTCAAAAAGATGACACGAGCGCGCGCACCCGTGCGCGAGCCCAAGTTCATCCTCCGTTCTCATGGGCTTGCGTGCGCGTCGGAATTCCTACAGTCAGCGCTCACAGTGTGGATGAGAACATGACATCGTAAACCATGAGCATTCTAAAGGCAGTACCATGTGGGATCGATATAGCTATTCGTGATACTTTAAGAAGTAGAGTGTAACAAACGGACGAAGACATCGTGTGACGAAAACATTACACCGTTGGTCAGTCACTTCAGATGCCAAGGAGCAACTTTAACCCAAAATAATTTTCGACAACGGAAGATGGGGATCTTAGGCAAATGCTCGGTTGTTCAAGAGATGCGACGTGTATACGTGTATAGTTTAAATACAGGGGGGCGCGAAATTTTAGCAGGAGAAAGAACAACAGTAAAGGAACAAAAGAGTAAGCGCGCTCAAGAATATCTGCTTGAGTCGCAGCTCGTGGATCAGTTCTAGCCTACTACACGCGCTCTCTGTTCCAGCAGTGACAAGACGCAAACTACCCAACATCACTACAAGCAACAATGGCTCGCGAACAGAGGTTTTGGGGGTCAAGGTCCTTCAAAATGCGATGCGTTCATGACTACCATATAGTCCAAACCGCGGAAATGCACATATTGCCTTTAAGCGCCACTGTGAAAAGGGACACGACAATCTTTCTCCATTAACACACCACATGTTCTGAAATACACTGTTTTTCTCCCATGTTTCCGACTGAAAAAAACTGGAACAAGGCAGTCGGGCAACAAGAAAGACGTGGACACTGATAAAGCTATTTTTTCATAAAAGCCTTTGTCCAGGCATTCTTCTCTGTATTAAACTATCTTCACAGATTCGCTGCGCGGTAAGATATCTTACATTCAATCAGTGTAAATGTGCAAGTTATTTTAAGCACTGACTCTTACAGTATTAATAACTGCTTTGTTATCACCAAAATTGTTGTTCTTAAGGATATAGAAAATGAACTATTCATCCAAAATATTAGAAAGTAGACTATCATTTGTCTTTTGCTACTTTAAAGGTCAGAAATTTGTTGCACGTCATGATATATAGCATTGTTTATATGAGGATGTTGGGTGAACGGGTTAATGAACTAGTGTGTGTCAACGAGCGGGTAAATCGGCAGGTGTGTTTGGTGGTGCATTAGGGTAGTTACCCTGGTACGTTACGCGCATCATTGGGTAGGTCTGATGTATTTGGTGAGGGTCTAGTGGCTGTAGGCGGGGAAGCCATATCACTACTATCATTTTTACAATCAGTAATGTGGCCTCTAATTAGAAATTGTGACAAGCTGATAGGGTTTACATCCACCTGTGTACTCTCATACATACCTGTGTACGTTAATATTGCCATTACCACCAATATTACCAATATTACCCCCCCCCCCCCCCCCCCCCCCAAAAAAAAAACAGAAAAATCAAACAAACAATAAATACATCCCTTTTGGCAGCCTATACCGCATGAATAGCCATAGTGGATAGAGGAATTGTTCATATTTAACTTTCTCTTTCATATTTAACATTCTCTCTTATGAGCTCTTAACTCTTGGTATATTATCCAGTACCACTCACTCTTTCTCTTACACAGCCTGAGTACCTCCGTATTTCCTAAAATTAGCCTACTACACCTGGTCAACATCAAGAGAAAATACAAAGGTTGCTATGCATGTAAATCATGCCAAATGAATGTTTTCCTGCCATTGATCTAGTGTGATTTCTAATGCTTTTAAAAATCATTTTAGTCATTATTCATTGATGGTTTTTGTGGGTAAATGTGTACATTTGGGGTAAGTAGATGGTAAAATGTTGATGCTGATGTAATTATTTGTCCATACCAGCAGTAGT
>CM059266.1:26248523-26253523 GCA_030347295.1 Setipinna tenuifilis | reverse complement strand
GATGATGTTTTTCAAGTAGCTTTGTGTGTCAGTGAGTGTGGATGTGGGTGTTCCTGTAAGTGTGTCTTGTTCAAGGGGATTGTTGCGCTCAATTGAGCATCTTTAAGGGTCCATGCTGAGACCAAATGGCAGACAGCGACAGCAGGAGAATAGGGATATATTTAGCCAAAGAGGAGGGGGCAGTTGGAGGGGGAGGAGGAGTGAGTGTGTGTGTGTGTGTATGTGTGTGTGTGTGCGCGCACGTATGTGTGTGTGTCTGTGTCTGTGTGTGTTTGTGTGTGCGCACATGTGTGCATGTGTGTGTTGTTGTGTGTCCGTGTGTGTGTGCGCGCACGTGTGCATGTGTGTGTGTGTGTGTCTGATTGTCTGCCTGTCTGTCTGCCTGTGTATGTGTGTGTCAAAGGGGGTCATGCCATCACATCCCTGCCTGGCATGAGGTGAGGGGAGGGGGGGCACCTTGACTCGTGGTCACCAAAGGACAGTTAAGGTGAGACACTGTCATGTGTCTAAAACACTGACCTTTTCTCTGTCTGACCACCCTCCTGTGGCCCTCCATCACATCATTCACAAATAACACGCTTCTGTTCATTCATGTATGTATGTATGCATGTGTTATGGGTATTATTCGTATATTTGTTTGATTTGTTATTTTTATCTGTTATTTTTATATCTAGGAACTTTAAGATGTGGTTACACTTTGTTTTAAGAGCCCCTGTTCCAGTGTATGTACATCATAAGGTACAGAGTAACAAATCGCCTAACAACTTGTGACATTATGTATTTAAAGTGTACCTTGGGGTTACCATTAGGGTTAGTCTTATAGTGCATAATGTTACATGTTGGGACATGTCAATATCCTGAAAATGGGCCTGTTAAAATGAAGTGTAACTACAGATTTCCCCGTTATTGGTATGTGTGCAAAGCTACATGACCTTGGCAGTACTAATGCTCTGCTGAAGCGCATGAGCTCGACATAGCGGAGGCCGCGCTATTTGAGAGGCAAAGCGTGATGGAGGGTGTGTGTGTGTTTGCGCACGCAAGTGCAGCTCCTGCAATTTACAGTGATGCCTCCTGCTGACATAAATGGAGGATTGGGATTAGCCTGTGTGTGTGTGTGTGTGTGTGTATGTGTGTGTGTGTGTGTGTGTGTGTGTGTGTGTGTGTGTGTGTGTGTGTGTGTGTGTGTGTGTGTGTGTGTGTGTGTGTGGAGTGTGCACCTGTGCACGAAGGAGAGCAGGATAAATGCACCTACAGACTCAGGTATACACAGCAATGATCATCATCCCCCAAATGATATACATGTTTTGTGCACTTTGTCCAAGTACTTCTTTAAGAGCCTTTAGCTGTACCTTTAGTGTTTCTGCACCCACAGCCCTTACCCACCCACAAACAGCTCCACTCAATCACCCAGGTGTGTGCCAAGTGCACAAGCTCAACATTATAAAGGCTGTGTAAAAAAAGCTTTTAAACAGATTGAAACTGAATTGCAGACTTCTAATTCAGATTTGTATTTCACATCTCTCTCTCTCTGTCTCTCTCTCTCTTTCCCTCTCCTGTCTCATTTTAACCTCTCTTTTTCTGCCTTTTTCTCTCTCTTTCTCTTCCTCTTCCCCTCAGTCTCTCTCTCCCCACCCCTCTCTCGTTCCACCTCTCTATCCCCCTGCTCTTTTCACCCCCCCCTTTACCTCTCTCTCTCTCTCTTTCTCTTTCTCTCTCTCCCTCTCCCTCTCTCTCCCCATCCCTCTCTCTCTCCACCTCTCTATCCCCCGACTCTTTCCTCCCCCTCTCCCTCTCTCTCTCTCTCTTTCTCTCCCTCCCTCCCTCTCTTTCTCTCCCTCTCTCTCTCTCTCTCTCCCTCTCTCTCTCCCTCTCCCTATCCCCCCACTCTTTCCTCCCCCTCTCCCTCTCTCTCGCACTCTCTCTCTCTTTCTCTCCCTCTCTCCCCCCCTCTCTCCCTCTCTCTCTCTCTCTCTCTCCCTCCCTCCCTCTCTCTCTATCTCTCTCTCTCTCCCTCTCTCTCCCTCTGTCTCTGAGTGTAACTGTCTCCTTTGCCCTCGCCTCCTGTGTGTCTGCGGGGCGAGAAGCTGTTCCCCTTAGCCGCAGGACCTCTCCCATGCTCCCCTTCATGTCTCACTGACTCGTTACATCATCAATATGAGACAGCTCTCACTCTCACATGCCCAGTGTATGTGTCTGTACTTGTGTGTGTGTGTGTGTGTGTGTGTGTGTGTGTGTGTGTGTGTGTGTGCCCCTGTCATGTCCTTCTTTACTGTCTTTTCCCCAAGTTATCCTCACAATGTGTGTGTTTGTGAATGTGTGTACATCTGTGCATGAGTGTGTGTGTAGGCGTATGTATGCCGTCCTCTCTCTCTCTCTCTCTCTCTCTCTCTCTCTCTCTTGTGCTGTCTTTTCCTGCAGTCATATTCCGCGGGAGTATCATTCACCCATGGCTGGGTTTCCATGGCCATAAGGGCCGGGCCTATCAGAGCGCAGCACCACCATGTGTGCCAGACGAGGAAGGGCCCGGGGGGGGGTCGCACAGATGCTAACGCGCTAACACACTGATGCTAGCCCTGCCTGCCTGCCCTGGCCTCTATGTCGCTGCTGCTGCCGCCATTGCTGGCTTCCTACATTTCTCTCTGGCCATTCCGTCTCTGGTCTCAGGCTTATGTGGTACTTTCAGAATGAGGAAACATCAAAGATCAAAAATCAGATTTGGTTTAAACCAATGATTTCTAAAGAATGCCATTACTTCACGTTTTTAATGCATCAGATTTTAATTGCAATATTGGGGTCCTCTCCTATATTGCTTATAGCCTTTGTAGTTCTGATATATTAGTATCTATTTAACTTTTTATTTATTATTATTATTTATTTACATAAGTATATAAATATATGAAGAATGTGAGTAATATGTACATTTTTAAATATAGTATATCTAAATATATACAGAGTATACATACGGCATATAGTAGTATATACAATATCTTAATACATAAATACATATGTGTGCACACACACACCTACCAAAATATACACATAAAATCTGAAACCAGTTTAAAAACTGCCCATCTGGACAAATTTGCCCTTAACCACTCTCACTGTCTGGCTTTCTCTCTGTTCTGTTCTTTTTCTTCCTTGCTCTCTCTATCTCTCCCCCTATCTCTCTCTCCCTCCCTCTCCCTCTCTATCTCGCTGTTTCTGTGTATGTTTATGTGTCTCTCTCAATTAAAAGCAGCAGATTATCTTTATTTCCTTCCGTCCTCGTTTTCCACTTTCTTTTTTAGAGGACCTCTTTGTCTTAACTTCTTTCGCTCTTGTTCTTTCTTTGGTTCCGCTTGCTCGGTCTCTCTCCCTCACTTCCACCTCGCTTCACCTCTTGCTGTAAACATCTTGATGTATTTGCGACCTTCTCCCATTTGTTTTGGGCCCTTGTTGTGTCTTTCTCTATGGTTTCCGCGGCACGGATTACAAAAGCGAGCGCCCCTGGATGAATGGTGTGAGGGGGAAAGGGAAAAGTGCCCCCTAAAACAAACAAACCTTAACTCAGCCCATTTCAACAAAAAAAGGGCGACCACAACATCGCAGGCCAGGAACGATGGGGAGGATGTTGTACAGTCCTCCCCTGTAAATGATAATGATTTAGAGCTATTGAGCTGAGTTCCTGTGTTGGAAAGGAGTGCAGGAGTAAAGGCTAAAGATAGAAAGACAAAAAAAAAGGAAAAATGAAAAGAATGAAAGTATTTTTGTAGCTCCAGTCGGACATCTTGAAGATTGTTGAACAAAGACAATAGGACAAGTTTGGTAAAGTAGCTTCTTTTCTGTGTGTAAATGAATAGAACAGAATATTGTGAAATTAAATGTAGACTGTAGACTGGTTAACCAAATACGGTATTTCAACCTCCCAGGTCTTTTGAGAACACATACTTTTTATATTACCCCAGCCTATCTTGTTTTTTTCATGAGTACAAATTGCAGGTTATTTAATTTGTCATTTCATAAGCGTTGACAAGTCTGCTACATAAGGCTTAGGTGTTGGATGCTGTTCAGCAGTAGCAGTGCAGACAGTAGTCATTTATATCTCAGATCTGTTGTATGTGTCTGTAAATGTTTATGTCTGTGTGTGTGTTTGTATAAGAGAGAACGAGAGAAAGAGAGAGAGAGAGAGAGAGAGAGAGAGAGAGAGAGAGAGATTATATGGGAGTTCTGTTCCTGTGTTTGTGTCTGTGTGTGTGTGTGTGTGTGTGTTTGTGTGTGTGTTTGATAGAGAGAGCAAAAGAGCAAGAGGACATAGGAGTTAAAAAGTTTGTGTGTGCCTGCCTATATATATATGTCTGTCTGTGATATCTATATATGTGTGTGTGTGCGTTTTGTGCGCATATGTATGTGTGTGTTGTGTGTTTGTTTCCACTTGCACATGTTCATAGCACATGTGAAACACACCCATACGTACACACATAAGCCCTTTTGCTCTGAGCGTGCCATAGAGGAGTAACACACACACACACACACACACACACCAGCAGCAGCAGTGGAACCTCCCCAGCGGGCCGCTTCCTGACGGGGGCCACGGGCCACTCGGGTCGCGTACAGTACCAGTACCAGCACTGCCACCGGCTGTGCACAGTCAGCCAGGCAGCCAGCCTAGCGTAAAGGACTCCCGCCGGTACCGCCTCCACCCTCCACCCTCTGCACCCTCTTCACCCTCTCCACCCTCCACCCACTTCACCCTCTCTACCCGGGCAGCCCGGGGTCCGTTAAAGCAGCCCGTGTCACGGCCAAACGCAATTAACGACCCCGCCCACCCAGTCAGGGTGCACAGGGCTGTCAATCAAAGCGCTGCTCGGCACGGAATGAGCGCACTGACATTAATGGGGATGAGAAAATAGGAGGAGGAGATAGGAGAGGAGTGATGAGAGAGAAAGGAGAAGAGGAGAAGAGAGAGAGAGAGAGGGAGAGAGAGAGAGGGGGGCAGGGAGAAGAAAAGTGCACAGGAGAGG